>CM023627.1:14599812-14989812 GCA_013358685.1 Antennarius maculatus
GCTGGTGCCTATCCCGGCAGTCTCAGGGCGTGAGGCGGGGGACACTCCGGGCACGACGCCAGTGTACCGCAGAGCCACACAATTACTCACACACAAACACACAGTCACTCCTACGGTCAATTTGGGACCGGCCAATCAACCTAAAGCGCATGCTTTTGGAGGTGGGAGGAAGCCGGAGAACCCGGAGAGAACCCATGCAGACACGGGGGAGAGCATGCGAACTCCGCACAGGGTGGGACTCGAACCCGGGTCGTGTTGTGAGGCGACAGCGCTACCCACTGCGCCACCGTGCCGCCCAACTTCACCAAATGTTTTATTTTATTTTATTTTCCTCATCCATGATGTCAAAACCAGGTTCAGTGGACCTTCTGTTGCATAATAAAAACAGGCGTGAGTAAAAGTTATAATAGATGATAGACTTTAATGTTGACAAAATGGATAATTCATGTTGGACTTATTTTTGGTTTATGTACCAACAGGGTCCAATCCAATGAGGATGACTAATGTACTTTCAGATTATACAGATTTACCAGTATAATTACACCTGACATGAGTACCCAAGTTGTAAAATGAGTGACTACTTGGAATATTTTTGTTCTGAGGGGTTTTATTCATTATTCTGTAATGGGGAAGAATAACATTTAAATGAAAGAATACACCTGTGATGGTCTGATTACTTTGGTTGGGTTTATCAGTACTGAAATATATATATTGGCTTCAGTGTGCTTCAATCAATAAAGACTAATTGGTTTTCAGCATCAGCATCACAGTTGTGGGACATAGACATGGACTATGTCAATAATAAATCCTCAGATCGAGGGACTCTCACCTGTGGAGTACCACAGGTACTCCATCCAGAAACTGTCAGCTGTTGTTCCTGTTGGCTTTCATCCACCTGAGTGGATGTTCCACAGCTGAACACACACACCTGTGACAACAGGTTCCACAGTGGAACCTTTAAGAACCACACTGATAGCTGGAACCTGAACACACTGCATGAAAATGACGTTACAGCTCAGTTTTGGAGAGGCTGATGATGGTCCCGCCTCATTTCTATGGAAACACAAACAATAGAACACTGGAGAGAACAACAACAACAACAACACAACAACAACAACAACAACAACACAACAACAACAACAACAATAACACAACGTGGACTGTCTGCTTTAGTTTGTGCTGTAAACTGTAGAGTTCATGAACTCCTCTGATGGACATTTGCTGAACCAGAGATCTTGTTCAGTGGAGTTGACTTTAAAGGGAACATTGCCCCCTACTGGCCGACCAGACACACAACAGCATTTCAGCCGTTCTTCACGTGTGTGTGCAGAAAGACATGAACCTGTGACTGAATAGAGACCCCCCCCCCCATCAGAATACAGACCCCCCCCCCACCCATCAGAATACAGACCCCCCCTCAGATATATACACACAATGCTGTACTTTCGGACACAGTTTGTTCTTATTAAAAGTTGCCGTGACCCGGATTCAAACCGGGGTTGCAGTGGCCACTAAATAACCTGGTCCCCAACCCCCGGGCCGTGGACCGGTACCGGTCCATGGATCATTTGGTTCCGGGCCGCACAGAAAGACAGAATAATTTACATTACTTCTGTGGCAGCTCGAGGGGCAGATTTGGGGTCGAGTTTACTCAATCTTACACTTTCCTCTAAGTTAGAATTGCCGACAACGCCACCATGGGAATTTCGCCCAAGGAGATAGTTTTAATCAACCCCAACAGAGTAAGGCACACAGGTTCGTTCTATTTACGACGGGCAGGAGACGTGGTTCCAGGTTCAAACAATTATCTTTATTTTTCAACAATATTAAAAATAATAAAGCTTTTTTTAAAATTTACCACACACACTCGGGAGGGACGACCTTCTTCAGGTGCTGAGGCTCGTCGACGGTGCAGTGGTTGTGGAACACAAACGGGATTCCCAGGGAAGAAAAGCACCCCAATCACTCGTGACACACACTACACACACTCTGTGGAAAACTCAAATATGGGGGATCACAGCACACTATACGAGGAAACCACCACCGGGGCACCAGGGACCACCACCGTCGGCTCTCAGCAACTGAAAAAGGTGAAAAGAACAAGGGAATTAGTGGGTCACACACACACCAAGGTAACCAAATACAACAAATTCATTCAATGATTAAACCCAAAACCGATATTCATTTAAACAAATGACAAATGTCGCAAACACAAGGGGAAAATAATTGAGTACTTAGAAAAATAAAAGGAAGAAATCAATGGAGAAATGATTTAACCAACTCGTAGAAACAAATTCGACCAGAAATGAAATGAAAAAAAAACAGAGAAACAAACGAAGTAATTAGAACCCAAAATAACCCCACTGATCTCACTCAATCATTAAAATCAAGTTTTAAAAGCTACCAAATATTTGGTCCAGTCCGCTGTGCCGCCGAGGTCTTATCCTTGGTTTTAAAGGTCTATCCTAACGGCTCCGCCCGCGACCGTGCCGGATTAGCGGGACTAGCCGCCGCAGCAGCCGTAGCCTCAACCGCACGGAGCACCAAGAGTCTTGTCGCAGCTGCAGGCTGAGGCGAAAAGGAGCTGCCGACCCCCGAGTCCGGATAGGTGTCGCAGACAAATAAAACCAGGAAACAAAGCAGCAGCGACGCGAAGCCCGCAACCAAGCAAAGGGACACAGTCAGGACAGCGAAACCTGGCCGAGCAGAGCAGTAGCGAAGCAGGGCAAAGCGGCATCCACAAAGTGACAAGCTACGGTGTCCCTACGGTACTTGGCGCTGCTGGAGCTGTACCCCTGCTGGAGGTGCAACTTAACGCCGCTGAAACTCCCCAGCAACCACCCGGTCCTCACAGCCCCTGTCACAAATAAAGAATTAAGTTTGGCGAGGTCTGGAGGAAGAGCGGGAGAGCAGAGTAAACGCACCGACTTGTCACAGTCACACATACCTGTCAAGCCCTCGTGAGGGATCGCCACGAGGGAGAGGGAGAGGAGAAAGACAAGCGCATCGTATAAGGTCCCGTACGACAGTGATCCCGGGAGCCGCAGACTAACGGTATCTAGGAGCAAGCCCAACCAGGAAAATCAGCGCAACAATATTCACAGAGTATTATTAGCAGCCACCACTACCATACCTGTACCGGAGACGCAAGAAGGGAACGACGGGACCCGGAAGTAACGAGGACGGCCAGAGCAAGAGGGAGGGGAGGTTGCCAACACTCCCTTTAAAAGAGTGCTACCACGTAGTCATTGGCCGCCAGCGACTACGCAGCAGCTCCCAATTAACTACCGATGGGGCACATCATCCTGCCACACTTCCATTTTATTTGTTTCGGAGTCTGAAAGGTGTTTTATTTTGAAAAATTACCCGATTCTCTGTTTCATCCGTCTACGTCAGTGGCCCCAGGACACAGCCCCGGTGCTCCAGGACTGCTTCCAGCACAAACACTGGCAGATGTTCAGGGAGGCAGCCACACAGGGGGGAGAGGTGAACCTGGAGGAATACACTTCCTCTGTCCTCGGGTTCATCTCCATGTGTGCGGACGACGTGACCGACACCAAGACGATCACCGTCTACCCGAACCAGAAGCCCTGGCTGAATGCAGAGGTGAGAGCTCTGCTGAAGGCCAGGGATGCTGCGTTCAGGGCGGGGGAGGCAGGGGCACTAAGGGCAGCCAGGAGGGCTCTGGATAGGGGCATAAAGGAGGCCAAATCCACCTATGCTCAAAAGATCCAGGGTCACCTGACCTCAGGGGACACACAGAGCATGTGGAAGGGCATCAAGTGCGTAACCAACCTCAACACCAGGAATGCACAGGGCCCGACAGACCCCTCCCTAGCAGATGCCCTCAATACGCTTTATGCCCGCTTTGAGGACCCCAACAACCCCACCAGCACCAAACTAACACCACACCCTGATGACACACCCCTCAGTGTGACCACAGAGGATGTGAGGAGGACCCTACAAAAGATCGCCCCTCGCAAGGCTGCAGGCCCCGATGGCGTCCCAGGGAGAGTGTTGAAGGACTGTTCCCACCAGCTAGCAGAGGTGCTAACAGACATCTTCAACACCTCACTGCAGCTAGCAACGGTCCCCAGCTGCCTGAAGTCTGCCACCATCGTCCCGGTCCCCAAAGGCCACTCAGTGAAGGACCTGAATGACTATCGGCCGGTGGCCCTCACCCCGATAGTCCTGAAGTGCTTTGAGAAGCTGGTCATGGCACACATCAAGGATTCCATAGACATTACGGTGGACCCCCACCAATATGCCTGCAGGAGGAACCGCTCCACCAATGATCTCCTCTGTGGTCCACACATCCCTCACCCATCTGGAGAGCAAGGACTCCTACATCCGCCTGCTCTTCCAGCTACAGGTACTTGGGGGTTCATCTCACTGAGGACCTCACCTGGACCTGTAACACCTCCTACCTGCTCAGGAAGGCCCACCAGCGGCTCTACGTCCTTCAGGATTGTTTACAGGATGAGACCGGAGACGGAAACTACGTCGAGAAGATGCGGCCGAAGACCTTTCACGATTGGATTGGTCCAGAAGACACGACATCCCCTTGTGCATATTCTTAATCTGAATTGTTTAAATTTGACCGGGCCAAGATAGGATTTGCTCTTCTTCAGCTGCGTCTGATGTCAGACCCGTGTAGTACCGGCAGTCAGGGACACTTGGAGAGCCCGGATATCTGGATTTGACTTGTTGTCGGGAATAAACTTTTTAAACTTATGACAATCCTACTTTACCTCAATAACAAGAACCCACGGAATAAAGAAGCTTTGAAAGGACTTTGCTTCATGTTGCATCTGCATTTTATTTCGGTTTTTGCTGGAACGCAACACTTTTACTACATAATTGGCGTTGACGGCAGGATGAGGTTCAACTAAAGGACCTCTGAAGGGGGAGCAGGGATTGGTGCTGGCTCTGAGGGGCATCCTCTCTGCGTAAAGTTACAGACCAACTAAAGGTAAGGTCATTAAAGATTCCTTACACTGATTTGGCAAAGATAAAAAATATCCAAAGTTTAAGTCACTAAGCGAAGTTGGATGCTGCAAATAGGCATTGCTGCTGATATGCCTCAGACACAGAGAACGTGTGAGAGTTGGTGCCGCAGTGAGAATGTGTCAGCTAAAACTCCAGGTGCACGTGGGCAGCTGCTGCAAAAGAACTTCAGGTAGAGAAGTGAAGCAAAATGGGATTGTGATTGGAATTACCACTAAAAGGGAAACAGCCAGAAACTAAGACAGCAGCTGGAGAAGAAAAGTTGAAGGCCTCGCGAGACAGAGGTTTGTTTTGACTGGTCTAGATAGACCAGGGTGAGCCTAAGAAAGGCTGTGAGGTCCTAGTGGGACATGTTTTGAGTGGTCTATGGGTAGACCAAAGGTGAGCCTAAGAAAGGCTGTGAGGTCCTAGTGGGACATGTCTTGAGTGGTCTATGGGTAGACCAAAGGTGAGCCTAAGAAAGGTTGAGAAATCCAGAAGTGGGATTTAGTGCTTTTTCTTGGATTTTAAAGGAAAATCTAAGGCCCTGACTGCTTCCGGCGGTGAAGTAGCTGTAACTGTTTGTCAGGTTATGTGTCTGTAATTGAGCGCCGGCAGAAAGTGATAGTGGGACAATTTGACTCCAAAATTCAGAAAAGGTGCAGAGAGATAATGTAGTTCAGAGAATACGCCTATTATGTCTCTATGAGCCAGGAGGCGGCCTGAAGAGAAGCCACCATAAACTGATGTAAAATAAATTAATAAACGGCCAGTAAATATAAGGAAATCAAGTAAAATATAATATAAATAAATAAGGAATACAAAGGAAAATTTGAGAACTATAATTTGTGAAATAAAATAGAAAAAGGCTGCAGCCAAATATCACTTCATGCACATGAATCTAAATTGAATCTAATCTAAATTGAAGGCCCCCTTCTGCACACATGTCCCACTGAAATAAAATGGGCGTATGAATGCATAAACTGTATAAGTAATTGATATAAACTTTGAACTATAAAATGAGTCTTTCAGTGTCTGGCATACATCCGTGTCGGTGTAACGGAGTTAAAATGTGGTTTATTTTTGAGCATTTTCTTTTTCATTTATTGGGTGACGTGAATTTTATCGAGGCATTGTTGTTCTCATTCTCTGTTGTTTTTATCGTGAAGCTTGCCTTGTACGCGCTTGGCGGCCTCTGTACCTCCTGCACCCCCTGTGCTTCTGCAGTCCCTCCCGTCTGTCCCCCAGAATGATGTGCTGCATTGCTGGGGGTAGGTTGTGTGGGGGAGCGCTGCTCCACTATTTTTCTGTCTAAACGTTCAATTTGAACTGTTTACGCTGTAGAATGAAGAATATTACAACAACATAGAATTCTGTCATGTTACTAGTAGTTTTGTTTCTGGCATTAAGGACAAGTACAAGCATACAAATATACAGGTACAAATATACAAATATACAATACAAATATACAAGTACAAGAATACAAATGACATAATCTGAACATACAGGCTTGGGATAAAATAAAGTTTTTTCTTTTATGAGTGTGGAAAACTGTTTGCTTGGACGTCATAAGTGATGCTGTGTAACTGAGTGTATGATTGCTGAGCTCAGGTGTGAATGTGTGAGCTGGAAATACAAAAAGTCTGATTGACTGTGTTTGAGATGTGCTTATGCGCTGTAGATGGAGTAGTAGAAAGTGTATTGAAAGTGTGTTGAAAGCGATGATAAAGTTTAGAGGTGAAGACGCTTTACCTCTCGTCTGAGAGTCTTCTTCAGTTCTGATGACTGAGTCCAGTTATTCCTGTTGGGGTAGAAACCTGAGACCACCTTTCACGTTCAAATGTGGGGGCAGCTCGCATGAAGGTGGACGGGACAACGACCCACTTAAGTGGGAACGACTCCTAACGATCCTCATTGTGTTGGGGGTTGGTGGGGGTGAGTTTCTGCCCCAGCAGGACTATAAGTGTCTGGACTCAGTAGCAGTGAGTCACAACTGAAGGAGTCCTGACGTGGATGACTGAGACTTGCAGACATGTCTTCAACCAGCCTGAAGTAAGTTCTCCTCATTCTGCTTTGCTCTTCTTGACCTGCCTTTACCTGGAGGACTCCACACACTTTACTCTGACTCAGTGCTTTAGTTTGGAGTCATGGTCATCTTTATGTTGGAGGATGAAGTCCAATCCAGACTGCTTAGGCTCAACAGATCAGAGTGTGTTTCCTATGAGCCGTCCTGCTCATTCATTGAAGTGTCTTTTGGAACAGATGGGTTAGCAGTTAGCAGTAACATCTTCACACTGTTAGTACTGACTCTATTGTTGTGTTATTGCTGGAAGATTTTTAGAGTAATCTTTCTCATCCCAGCACTGTCTCCAGTGCTCCTGGATATGTTTGGTCCTGACTTATAAATAAATGATATGAGAGCTAAGATGAGGAGCACTGGTCGCAGAATTTAAGGTGAAGCGGGGAAAGGTTTCTAAAATGTTCTCACCATTAATTAAAAATCCCAAAATGCTTTGTGTTCATACTGAACCTGACACCAATGGTGTGGAGCAGCAGTTTCAGATCTATGTAGCTCTTTTAGGTTCTTTTGGTAAAACGGTTGATGTTTTTTTCCCTGTTCTGTTTGTATGTAGGGATGGTAATGGGCTTCCATCCCTCTACCTTTTGGTTGTATGTGAGGGGTGGGGGGATTACGGTGGGTTTCTATCACCCAATTTTCTGTTGATATGTGTGGGGGCATAATGGGCTTCCATCTCCCAACCTTCCCGTTTTAACATGGTAACTTGTGTGTACTCAGGTTTGAACACTACAAACCACCCAAGAGCGAGGAGCGGCCGACCCCCAAGATGCTGATGCCTCCCCCCGCCTCCCTGCTCGACCCATCAGACCTGGATCCCAATGGGTCAACACCCGGCTCATGGGCTCAAGACTGGTTCAATGCGGACGATTTTGTTTCAGGACAGCCGTACTGTGGACGGGGTGAGTGATCACCGTGGTGTGTTGGGGAGAAGCACTAGATCCCACCTACGTCCCACGTGTGAGGAGACTTAGGGCTGCGGATATTTTTTTAGGTGGGGGTTGGGCTGTTGTTCATTTTGGTATTTGGTAAAACCGTCGTTTTGTTCGCCCATTGACAAGCAAGTGGACAGCAGTGAACTTGTGTCATCTGAGATTACAAACAGTTGAAGGAAACTGTAGTCCGATCAGGTTGTAAAAGTGTGGGCATCATGGTGAACAGTATTCTGATGTTTTGATGTTGTGGGTCGTCTGCAGCTGCGCCTGAGAACAAGGAGCTGAAGAAGCAGCTTTGCTTCTATGCTGCTCTGGGAGAGTGCCGCTATGGAATCAACTGTGCTTATCTCCATGGCGACGTGTGTAACATGTGTGACCTCCAGGTGCTCCACCCCACCGACATCAGTCAGCGCGCAGAGCACACCAAGGTAACGACCTGCTTACACACTACACAAGCTGTCACACACACTCCTTTGACATGGTGGTAACATACACACACTTCCTGCACCTGTCCACAGGCATGCATGGAGGCTCACGAGAAGGACATGGAGCTCTCGTTTGCCATCCAGCACAGCAAGGACATGATGTGTCGTATGTGCATTGAAGTAGTGTTCAAGAAGGCCAACCCCAGTGAGCGGCGCTTCGGCATCCTGGTCAACTGCAGCCACTGCTACTGCCTGAAGTGCATCAGGACGTGGAGGAGGGCCATGCGCAATTTCACCAAGTGAGTCGTCAGTGTGTGATGAGGGGGGGGGGGGGGTCGTTGAAATGCGAGTTTCACCTTTGTATACTAATGAGGGTCATTAGTATTAGTATACAAAGGTGAAACTCATATATCAACGACCCTCCTTTGACACACCCAACAATTGTTGAGGAGCCAGACGGGTTTCAACGACAGTCGTCTGAATGTGCATCGCACTGACCACACCCCACAGGGTAAATAAGCTGGAACAACACCAGCCACCTTCAGAACTGAAGAAGTCTCTTGGATGGGAGACGAAACGTCTTCAAGAACTTTCTTAACGTCCAGTGGATTGACTTAAACAGCTTTGGATAACAAATATTTATTCATCTTCCTTCTTCATGAAAGCATCAAAAATGTTATCTAAATATGTTTCAGAGGTACTTCGAATGAGGTTGTAGCGATAAGTGTTCCATCACACTGATTAATCGTCTGTAAACCAACCAGAAACATTTTTTAACTTGACCTTTTTATTTTTATTAAACCTTTTCCCATTTTCTCACCGAACATCTACTGAGACTGTTTTTAATCTCCTTCAGAGGAGCTTCTTCCTGAACGTTCCCTGTTTCAGATGGTAAAACCATTTTGTCTTCTTATTTCCAGTTGCTGCCCCAAGTGTGGAATAACATCCAAATTTGTCATCCCGAGTGAGTACTGGGTGGAAGATAAGGACGACAAGCAGAAGCTCATCCAAAAATACAAGGACGGCATGCGGTAAGTGGGCCAGGGTAGAAACGGATAAGGGGTGGGACTACACTAGTGGGTGGGGCTGTACTAGTAGATCTGCAGGAGAACATCTGGGCTGTGGAGTGGGCGGTGTTGTCTGATGTGTCTGAATCCCTGACAGACTTCTCGGTCTCCTTCAGGAACAAACCGTGTCGGTACTTTGATGAGGGGTGTGGCACATGTCCCTTTGGCGCCAACTGCTTTTACAAACACGCCTTTCCTGGTGGACGACTGGAGGAGGCCCAGCCCCCGCGCCAGCAGCCTGGATCCAACGACAGGAACAGGGTAAGGGGCCACCAGTCCACTGGTTCTGTTGAAACCCTGCCAAGAACAGCAGCATCTCCACAGCAGCGCCCTCTGCTGGCTGAGTGCTGATCAGTGGAAACCATCATTTGGAGACATTTTGAGTCTTGATTTATGCAAACCTGCATCACTGGATGAAGGCTGATGTATGTGTGTGTGTTTGTCCCCAGCAGAACTCCAGGCGGACTCCGCTGTGGAACATCTTTGACGAGCAGGAGAGCACAGACTCCTTCAACAACGATGATGAGGAGATGGTGCCGTTCGAGCTGAGAGAGATGCTTCTGATGCTGCTGGCCGACGACGAGGTCCCGGCAGGCCATCAATAAATGAACTTATGAAATATAAAATGAAAGAAAAAAAGTCCCACAAGCCATGGCGCTCATGCTAAACAGTACCCTGACATCTACTGTATTGTTAGTGTTTCTTGTGCGTTTCATGTAGGAGGTATAATTCTAAAATAACAAAAATAAGTCAATATAATATTTAACAAATTAACTTTCTTCAAATATTGCTAATAAACAAAATCCACAAGTTTCTTTGTGTATTTTGGTGTGACTTGTTTATCACTGACAGCTGTTAGCACTTCCTGACGATCACTCCAACATTTACTGTCAAACTGTAAGGTTTTACTCTTGAAGGCTGGATCTTCTGTTTTCTTTATTAAAGCTGCTCATAGCCATTATTTTGTACTGATGTGTCCTCCCTTCATCACCTTCATCTGACAAGCGTCCCGAGAGTGTGTGTTTCATTAATGGCTAAGAGCCTGTTGGATCACAAGCTGTCTGTCAAAGTAGGTGAACGGATGGATGGATGGGAGACGGATGTCCTTGTGTCACAGACATCTGTTGATGGTGGCGCCCTCTAGTGGCATAAAAACAGTTGAAAAACCCCGACCTCTGATGTCTTAGTCCTGGCTGTTGCTTCATTACCTCATTGTCCCACTGACAGACACTCATCTTCATCCTCCACTCTACATACTCCTCCTCCTCCCTTTGGCTCCGCCTCCTGAGTCAGACTCAAGCAACTTTTATTTATATAGCACTTAATCACGTCAATGTACAATCAACAAAAAACAAAAAAATGTACACTAACCCCCCAAAAAACGAGTTACTTGCCTTTTTCGTAATTTATTTAAAAACAAAAAAATTTAAACAAAATAAAAGGAATAACATGCCCAAGAGACAACAATAAAACAAACAAATTTTCCTGCTCCTTAAATTAAAATTTTGCTCAACAGCTTATACAAATGTGTGAATGGAGTATGTGCCAGTCTTACTGGTGGCTGTCCATACTCAGACATTACACCACTCATGATCTGGAAGTTCTTCAATCAACAAGAGGACTCGGGGGTTCACACGAAGGCGAGATGTTTTTGTCTTCTCGAGTGCCATCCTCCGAGTTGATGGAGAAAAAACACCTGTGGAAACACAAGACAGATGACTGCATTAATAGTAAAATATTTTCACATCAACAAAACTCTTTTCATCCATTTATCCATCTTCATCTGCTTATCCGGGGCCAGGTCACAGGGGCAACAGTCTCAGCAGCAGGGATGCCCTTACTTCCCTCTCTCCAGACACCTCCTCCAGCTCCTCTGCCTGAGGTGGTCCCAGGCCAGTCGAGAGACATAGTCTCTCCACCATGTCCTAGGTCTTCCCCGAGGTCCCCTCCCAGTAGTACATGCCCTGAACACCTCCCCAGGGAGGTGTCCAGGAGGAATCTGGAACAGATGCCCGAGCCACCTCAGCTGGCTCCGCTCGAGGCGGAGGAGCAGCGGCTCTACTCCGAGCTCCTCCCTGGTGACTGAGCTCCTCACCCTATCTCTAAGGGTGCTCCCAGTCACTCTACGGAGGAAACTCATTTCAGCTGCTTGCATCCAGGATCTTGTCCTTTCGGACATGACCTTAAACTTTGGGCCATGAGAGTGGGATCGTAGATCGACCCATAAATACAGAGCTTCATTTCAGCTCTTTCTTCACCACGACAGACCTATACAACGACTGCATCACTACCGCCGCTGCTACAACTGTAAATCCCATGCTCCATCTGCCCCTCACTTGTGAACAAGACCAAGATATGGGAACTCCTCCAATTGAGTCAAAGACTCTCCGTCAATCCACCTTTTTTCGATCGGGAATCATGGCCTTGGATTTGGAGGTGTTGATCCTCATCTCACTCGAGTCACACTCAGCTTCAAACCGCCACACTACATGCTGAAGGTCCAAGTTTGATGAGGCCAAGAAGACAACATCATCTGCATTAAGCAGAGATGAAACCCTTTGGTCCACATACTGAACTCCCTCCGGATCCTGGCTTTGACTAGAAATTCTGTCCATAATGAACAGAACTGGTGATAGAGGGCAGCACTGCCAGAGTCCAACATTGCACCTGTAACAAGTCTGACTTACTGCTGGGAATGCAAACCAAACTCTGACTTCTGTCATACAGGGACCGTATAGTCCTCAGTAGAGAAATACAAGGTTCGATTATAGGTATGATCTTCCTCTCCAGTAACCCTGTAATAGACAATCCCTGGGAGGCTGAGGAGTGTGATCCCCCGATAGTTGGAGCACATCCTCCGGTCCCCCTTATTTAAAAAGCAGGACCACTACCCCAGTCTGTCAATCCAAAGGCACTGTCACCAACTACCATGTGGCGTGACAGAGATGCTTCAGCCAAGACACATTTAGAGACTTTTGGTACTCAGGGCAGATCTCATCTACCCCCAGTGCATTGTCACTGAGGAGCTTGGCAGCCACCTCGATGACTTCAGCTCGGGGTGATGTACAAGTCCAACTCTGAGTTGTCAGCCTCTGCTTCCTCCATGGAAGGCTGGTAGTGGGATTATGGAGATCCTCTAACTAATCCTTCCACCCTCCTACTCCTCCCCCACTTCCTCCCCAAACTCCTCCCAGACCCAAGTTTTTGCCTCCATGACCACTGGGGCTGCAGTGTGCTTGCCTGCCTATACCTGTCAGCTGCCACAGGAGTCCAGTGATTCAACAACAATCGATAAGAGTCCTTCAGCTTGACGGAATCCCTTACTTCCGGTGTCCAACACTTGGTTTGGGGGTTGCCGCCGCAACAGTTACTGAAGATCTTGTGGCTGCAACTTTGAGCGGTCACTTCAACAGTGGAGGTGGAGAATATGGTCCACTTTGACTCAATGTCCCCAGCCGGATGTGGAATCTGGGAGAAGCTCTCTGAATGGTGGGAGTTGAAGACCTCACAACATTTTATTTAAACTATTACTTTAAGGGCAATTATAACATGTCTCCTATGCCAAATAAGTTCAATCACGTAAAAATGTTAGATAAACTTCATCAGCCCAAATAATAATGATAAAAATAATAATAACAATAATAGCAAAAGGTTACCGCTGCAGAAACTCCAGGATTGACGCCAGGCATGATGGATAGTGTATGTAAAGCAATAGTAGCTCCCAAACATCAAGCACAGGGCAGAAATGAAGGAGGGGATGTTGTCCTGTACAATGCTGTGATCCACACTCAGCATGTACCGTCTTGCAGAATAGCAAGATTGTCCTTTTAAAAAAAAGACACATCTTCAGACATCATCTTCAGTTGTTCTTTACGTTCTTGCTGGCTGTCTAAGGTCTCATCAAGGGGAAGGAATTTTAAATTCTAGTTAATGCATCCATAGGAAATTTTCCCATGGTTTCATAAAGGTGTCCCCCCAGTCAACATCAGGGTTTTGGCAGTTGCTGGAAGAGGTTGAGGATGAACTTGTGGGTGAAATTGACTCCAAAGATGCACAAGGTCCTGCTGAGGCGACAGCAGATGAGTTGCTCGATTCAGGAGTCAAGCCTGCAATGAAACACACAAGCACATACAAAGTCTTCATTACCCACATGTGAATGCTTCCATGTTCTTGATGAATCTTTTACGCAGGATACTTTGGACACTGGTTGCTTCCTGTACTGAAAAGTTTAACCTACATCTTTGCTTCCAAGCAGCAAGTAGTTTTCGTGCTTGAACGGGCCTCAACACTGACAGTAAATCGGCTTCCTCAATAAAGTCATCAGCTGTCTCAACCCCCAAGGGATTTTAAGTGCTCTTCTAGAATATGTAGACACATCTCTGGTAGGTCAGGCAGGACCTCAGTTATGGTGCTGTGCAGAAACCTTTGCTCCATGTCAGGCCTTTCAAGGAGAAAGAATGAAAACAAAATCCAATAAATGTATAGTCAATAGTGTAAATGAGAGTAGTTTAAACTTTCAGTATGATTGTGTAAGGATTGTCACAGGGTGTGAACAGGACCCAAGTGCAGCACAAAGAGACAATACAGGAGTTAAGTTCAACAGTGTTTATTTTCGGGCCTGGCGGAGTGGGAAACAAACCTGGGTCTCCCAGGCGGCAGGCAGGCAGGTAACCGCTAGGCCAGCGGAGCACGCTGGAGATACAATGGATATCTCCAGAGAAAGGGAGCAGGCAGGAGACGAGGTCACGGGACAGAAGGCTAGTCAATTTACCGGGGCTGGAACAGGAGGCAAAGTCGTTGGACAGGCGAGGGTCAGGTTTACCGGCACAGAGAGATGAGGCAGAATCCGTAGACGAAGGGCGGGTAGGTTGGCTGGGAAACAGACGAGAGGCAGAGTCCAGGGACGAAACAGGTCGTGATCGGGCAGGCAATCCGGAGTAGAACGCTGGAGAGTAGGACATGGGTCGATTACAATCTGGCAGAGACTGAGTGTGAGACGTGGGTTTAAATACCGGACTGATTGCAGATGGGCTGTAGGTGTTGGTGATCAGCGGGAGGTGTGGTCCGGCTGGGAGGTGGGACAGTGGAAACTGTGGAGCAGATTGCAGGAACGGAGTGATCATGACAGGACCCCCCCCTCAAGGGACGGCTCTTGACGTCCCAAAAACCGACCTGGGGCGGGAGGTGGGGGAAAACAGGAAGGCGGGTTAGAATTTTTGGGACCCCGAGGACTCCATGCCCCCGGGGTCAAGCCCCTCCCCCTTGGATGCAGGCATGTCCCCCTTTGACTCCTCTTGACGAGGCCGCCCACGGGTCCGAGGTGCTGGTTGCTCCGGGTGTTGGTGGTGGAAATCGCGCACCATCAGGGGGTCCACAATGTGGCGACCAGGGACCCAAGACCTCTCCTCTGGACCGTACCCCTCCCAATCCACCAGGTACTGCAGTCCGTGACCCCGGTGGCGGGAACGAATGATGCGACGGACCGCGTAGACTGGTCCTCCTTCAACTTGGATGGCAGGAGGCGGAGGGGGATGAGCTGGGGACAGAGGGCTCTCATGCACAGGTTTGAGTCTCGAGACATGGAAAGTGGGGTGAACCTGCATAGTGCGAGGTAATTGTAACCTTACTGCCGTCAGGCTGATTATCTTAGAGATTGGAAATGGGCCCACAAACCTGGGAGCCAGCATTTTGGACTCTACATGCAGGGGAAGGTCTCGGGTGGAGAGCCACACCTTCTGGCCAACCTGATATTCGGGTGCAGGAGTCCGGCGGCGGTTAGCAGCGGTGGCATAGCGCTCCCCGGTGCGTGGTAAGGTGTCGCGGGCCCTGGACCACACCTGACGGCAGCGGCGGACATGAGCAGAGGCAGAGGGGCAGGAGACCTCGGCATTCAGGGCAGGAAACAGAGGCGGTTGGTAACCATAAACACATTGAAAGGGTGAGAAACCGGTGGCGGAGCTGGTCAGCGAATTGTGGGCATACTCAACCCACACCAAATGGGAAGCCCAAGAGGTGGGCTCCCGGGAGACCATGCAGCGTAGAGCGACCTCCAGGTCCTGGTTCATTCGCTCCGTCTGACCATTGGTTTGTGGGTGAAAACCCGAGGACAGGCTGGCGGTGGCACCAATTAAGTGACAGAACTCCCTCCAGAGTGCAGAGGCAAACTGGGGACCACGGTCTGACACCACATCCTTGGGCAGTCCATGAATACGGAAGATGTGCTGTGTTATGAGTTGAGCAGTCTCCTTGGCAGAGGGAAGCTTCGGCAAAGGAACAAAATGAGCCATTTTGCTAAATCTGTCTACAATGGTGCAGATGACAGTGTTACCCTCGGAGGCTGGCAGGCCGGTGACAAAATCAAGTGAGATGTGAGACCAGGGGCGCTGAGGTACGGGCAGAGGCCGCAGGAGACCAGTGGAAGCTTGGTGGGATGCTTTGTGTCGGTTGCAGACCTGGCAGGCCTTAACAAAGTCCCTGACGTCCTTCTCCAGAGACGGCCACCAGAAGCCCTGGAGAAGAAAGTCCCGGGTCCTGAGAGCCCCTGGATGGCACGCTAGTTTGGATGAATGACCCCACTCCAAAACCTCAGTGCAGATGTCAGCTGGGACAAACAGGCGGTTATCGGGACAGGCACTGGGTCCCGGCTGGCCCTCAGTGGCGGCACGGACTCTTTCCTCAATGCCCCAGGTGAGGGTGGCAACCACGCAGGAAGAAGGAAGAATGGTCCCTGGTTCCGCCGTGGCCTCCTCACTTTTCTGGAATTGCCGGGACAGGGCATCAGGTTTGACATTTCTAGAGCCAGGGCGATAAGAAAGGGAAAAGTTAAAACGGGTAAAAAACAAGGCCCACTGGGCCTGGTAAGAGTTCAGGCGTTTTGCGGTGCTGATATATTCCAGGTTCTTGTGGTCGGTCCAAATCAGAAACGGCTGTTTGGGCCCCTTCCAACCAGTGCCGCCACTCCTCCAACGCCAGCTTAACAGCTAACAGTTCGCGATTACCAATGTCATAGTTTTGCTCGGCAGGGGAGAGGCAGTGGGAGGAGTAGGCGCAGGGGTGGAGCTTCTGGTCGGAGATTGCCCTCTGGGAGAGGACGGCCCCAACCCCAACATCAGAGGCGTCCACCTCCACGACGAACTGCCGGTCTGGGTCCGGCATCCGAAGAATGGGGGTTGTGGTGAACCATTCCTTGAGGGTGCGGAAGGCGGTAGCGGCCTCGGGTGTCCAGGAGAAGGAGACCTTTGAACTGGTGAGCGCAGTGACGGAAGCCGCCACCGAGCTATAGTTGCGGATGAATCGCCGGTAAAAGTTGGCAAACCCCAGGAATCATTGCAGCTGCTTTCGGGAGTCTGGCGTGGGCCACTCGGTGACGGCAGAGACCTTGGACGGGTCCATCTGGATCTTCCCTGGGGAAATGCTGTAACCCAGGAAGGAGATCGATGAAGCATGAAACTCACATTTCTCAGCCTTGGCAAACAGGGAGTTCTCCAAGAGTCTCTTGAGGACTGCTTTGACGTGCTGAACATGCTCCTGGGTAGACTGGGAAAAAATCAAAATGTCGTCAAGGTAGACAAAAACAAATCTGTTAAGCATGTCCCAGAGTACATCGTTTACCAGAGTCTGAAATACGGCGGGGGCGTGAGTGAGCCCAAAAGGAATCACCAAATACTCATAATGTCCCACAGGAGTATTGAAGGCCGTTTTCCATTCGTCCCCCTCACGAATGCGGACCAAATGGTAGGCGTTGCAGAGGTCTAGCTTGGTGAATACCCGGGCCCCTTGCAGGAGTTCAAATGCAGAGGTCATTAGAGGCAATGGGTACCGGTTCTTTACCGTGATGTCGTTCAGGCCCCAGTAATCAATGCAGGGGCGCAGGGACTTGTCCTTCTTCCCCACGAAGAAGAACCCAGCCCCGGCCAGGGAGGAGGAAGGGCGGATGATCCCGGCGGCTAACATGTGGCTACCATGTGGCCTCCCTCCCCACAATACAGACATAGCCTGGAGCGAAGACGACGTTGGCGTTCCTCTGGGGCAAGGGAGGTGCGACCCAACTCCATTGGTTCTGACTCCTCCGACGGCCGGCCTGTCAAGAGAGGTGAGCTTGGGGAGTTCCGACAGAGTGAAGCTGATGACTGATACCGGACGGCCTCCTGGCGCCTTTCCCGCCTCCGGACCTGGATGCGACGATCAATTCGGGTCGCCAGCTCAATGACCCCATCCAGTGAAGTAGGGACCTCGTGAGAAACCAGTTCATCCTTGATGTAGTCCGCCAGGCCGTGAAGAAAAGTGGCAACCAGGGCCGTAGAGTTCCAGCCGCTCTGACAGGCCTTGGTGCGGAAATCTATGGAGTAACTTGCCACAGTCTCGTTCCCTTGGCGCATGCCCAGTAGTCCCCGATCCATCTCTGACCTGGAAGACCCCAAGCCAAAAACCTTGCGCAACTCCTCCGAAAAGAGCTGGATGGAGGTACAGGTGGGAGACTGCCTCTCCCACTCAGCAGTGCCCCACAGTCGCGCCCGCCCCGTCAGGTGGTTGATAGTGAAAGCCACCTTGGCTTGTTCGGAAGCAAAACTGCGGGGCTGATGGGAGAACAGCAGGGAACAGTTAGTCAAAAAAGGACCACAGGTCTCAGGATCTCCTCCATACCGTTCTGGCATTCCCACCCGGGGTTCAGGAGCAAATGTGTCGACGTTGGAAGGGCGGACCCCAGAGGAGAAGGGACTGGGAATGTTCTGTGCCGCTGTGCCCTCCGCTGGTGGTGGTGACCCGGTGCCGACCCCCATGACATCCAGACGGGCCAAGATGTTTGCGAAGGCAGCGTCAAGCTTGCTCTCCAGGGTGGAGAAACGAACCTCATGCTCTCGGAGGACGTCAGTGACTGCAGTGTGGCCAGACACCTCTGGGGAAAGGGAGCTCGCACTGCCTGTGCGACTCGTGGAAGTGGGATTGTGTGCTGGGTCCATTACTGGCCAGATTGTACTGTCATGGGGTGTGAACAGGACCCAAGTGCAGCACAAAGAGACAATACAGGAGTTAAGTTCAACAGTGTTTATTTTCGGGCCGGCGAATCGAACCTGGGTCTCCCAGGCGGCAGGCAGGCAGGTAACCGCTGGCTACTAATCGTTGGACAGGCGAGGGTCAGGTTTACCGGCACAGAGAGACGAGGCAGAATCCGTGGACGAAGGGCGGGTAGGTTGGCTGGGAAACAGACGAGAGGCAGAGTCCAGGGACGAAACTGGAGTAGAACGCTGGAGAGTAGGACATGGGTCGATTACAATCTGACAGAGACTGAGTGTGAGATGTGGGTTTAAATACCGGACCGATTGCAGATGGGCTGTAGGTGTGGGTGATTAGCGGGAGGTGTGGTCCGGCTGGGAGGTGGGACAGTGGAAACTGTGGAGCAGATTGCAGGAACGGAGTGATCATGACAAGGATCTATGCTTTCCTTACTTCTACATAGCAAATAATGTCACTTTTGTAATTCTCAAATAGTATTCCTGTTTATTTTGATAATACACTGTGTTTTAGTGGAATGACTTGGTGACCATCAACAATGTTTGATGGTAGAGGATAACAATCTATCAAATAATGAAAATTAATCAGTAATATCAGATAATAGTAATATTATCAACTGTAGGCCTTCAGTGACGTCATATTTATTACTACCTAAAATACGCATCAGAATATCAGTATAACATCAGTATGACACCAGGGTTTGAGAATCCACAAATATACATTACATCACCCTTAAAAAAGGCTAATCAAGCAACACTTAATTTCCGGAATATCATAGCAAATTATTAGAGAATAGTAAACACAACATTAGAGGTGTATGGAACATAGTAAACAATATTATTAGAAATGGCTCAAATGATAGGAAATACCCTGAATGTTTTATTGATAATGAGGTCTTTACATAACATGAATGATGTGGTTAATGGCTTCAACAATTCTTTTGTGAATATAGGTCCAGAGTTGGCCAAAAAAAAAAAGCCACTTGTAATGATAGGGATGGCGAAGGGAGCATCACAAGGAACCTCAACTCCTTCTACTTAAAGGCTGTAGGGAAAAGAGAAATCATTGATATTGTCAATAAGTGCAAGAATAAATCATCTACGGATTGGAATGGAATTGACATGACGATAATCAAGAAAGTGATTGACTGTATTATAGATCCACTGACCTACATCTACAGTTTGTCACTGACAACCGGTACATTTCCACAGAAAATAAAAGTTGCCAAAGTTATTCCAGTTTCTAAAGCTAGAGAGAAACATCATTTCACTAATTATAGGCCAATATCATTACTCTGTCAGTTCTCTAAAATATTAGAAAAATTATTTATTGCAAGGTTAGATAATTTCATTGAAAATAAATTTCATTGAAAATAATAACCTTTTGACAGACAGTCAGTACGGGTTCAGGACAAGCAGGTCAACAGCGATGGCACTAATGGAATTGACAGAGGAGATCATTGACTGTATCGATAGCCAGAAATATGCACCGGGAATATTTATTGATCTGAAAAAGGCTTTTGACACCATTAATCATGACACATTGTTTAAAAAACTAGACAGGTATGGTATAAGGGGGGTGGCATTAAGTTGGCTGAAGAGTTACATCAACACAGACAGCAGTTTGTACAAATAGGTGACAACAAATCAACCCGGGCCGACATTACCTGTGGAGTCCCACAGGGGTCAGTGTTAGGCCCAATACTATTCATTCTGTATATCCATGATATTTATAATGTGTTATTTTTTCTTCAATACACCTTACGGTGATACTTGGACACGTCATCAGTGATGAACCCGAGTTCATTGGGTGTTTCGGGTCTTTAATCATCAGACGTCCTCGCCGGGGCGACCCAGCCGGGGCCGATCATTCCCCGGCTTGTGTCCAAGTAGCGCACCACGGATCCACAGCCACCGCGAGGCCTTTTCTGCGGCCTCAAGGATGTTCTTGGTGGCTCTCCTCGACTGCAGTCCTCTAAATCCAAGGAGTTTGAACACTCTCTGGAGTGAATGACCAGTGAAACCCCTGCACCCGATTTCAATGGGCTCACAGCGAGCGTTTCTTCAGCACTCACTGGTGAGCTCAGAGTATTTGGCCCTCTTGCGCTCATTGGCCTCGTCAATACGGTCCTCCCATGGGACAGACAGCTCCAATATGACCACTTGCTTGGTAGACTCCGATGTTAACGCCATGTCAGGCGGAGTGAAGTGGTAGTTATGTTGGTTGGTAACTTAAGCTGCCTTCCCAGGTCAACTAGTAGCAGCCAATCACGAGCGGCAGTGAGGAGCCCTCCTGAAGAGTTTGGCTGGTGGTTTGCCTTCTGACCCGCTTTAACAAATGTGATTGGCTGCTTCGGGGTGACTTGGGCCTTGCTGTTCTGTATCGCTGTGCAGATGGAATCCGCCAAGGATTTTAATGCCAATGACACAAATGCATTTTGTTCAGGGGAAAACCTTCAGCAGCTTTTAGAGGTCACCGCCGCAGGAATGAGTAAATTAAAACACTGGTTTGACCCAAAGAAATTGTCTTTGAATCTGAGTAAAACCAAGATCATGCAATTTGGAAACCGCACAATAGATGTACAAGTGCAAATCATGGTAGATGCTAGGGTTGAGCCGGATATTCGTTTCATAGAGTATCCGGTACGGATAACGCATTTTTGACGAATACGAGTACGATCCAAAAAAAACCCGTTAATACTGGTGATCGGACTGAAGGAAAATCATCCTGACTGTTTTCACGCTCTGTGATTGGCCAGTCACACATAGTTCCCGCCCCTCCCTACAGAGTTAGAGCGGAGTTTGTCCCTGTCCCACTCTCCAGCACACGCAGACATTTACTGACCTCTCTGTTGGTTCTTCACTGTTCCTCACGTCTTTCTTCTTAGGTTTTCTTCAGCATGCCTCTATTTCGGTGTTTGGTTACCTGGTGAACTTTCTTGTTGTTGTTTTGTTGCACGTACGCGTGCATTTAACCATTTAACCACCGCCTCCACTCGTCTCTTTTTTTACCTGTTTGTTCTAAACTCTGTTCAAATGAATAATTCTATACTTTATAAATATTTTAACTGAGACATAGCGCGCACACACACACACACACACTCACCGTAATCAACATTGTTTAACTTAATGTGAAAAAAATGGCAAGAACATTAGGTGCTAAAAATAAATAATTGCAAAAAAAAAGTTTGATTATATTATATATATATATATATATACCTGTATATGTTATATATATTATAAAGTTTGATTGATTCATCTCTTACTTTTGTGATCAAAAACATTGATTTGAATCTCAATTTCGAGGCTGTTCAGTAAATAGTTTTAAAATAAACAATAAATACAGCAACTTGTGATCAATCCATATCAATTTTAGACTTAAAATGATGTAGCGATTTAAGCCCCACCCATTTCCGGTCAAACCACACCCACTTCTGGTTTAAGCCCCGCCCACTCGAGTCCAGCTACGGATACAGATAATCTAGTTGGTTGAACAGATACAGATACACATACAGACAGTGGTGTACTCGCTCATCCCTAGTAGATGATGTTAAAATCGAAAGAGTTCATGAAACACATTTGTGGGTGTACTACTGAACCACAAAATCTGCTGGAAACCCCAGATAAGTAGAACAAAACTTGCACGTAGTATTGCAGTTCTGGGTAAAACGAAGCACATATTGGACCACTGGTCACTACACATCTTATTTTGTTCACTTGTACTGCCCTATCTGTCTAAATTATTGTGCAGAGATTAGGGGTAACACCTATTATGTTGTTATAGGTTGTTATAGGTTGTTATATTGTGTTAATATGTTGTTGCAGCACAATTGAAACACTTGAAAGTAAATTTCAGTTAAAGGTCTCCTCTTTGTCTTTAATGGTTAAGTTCCTCATTTGATCACTATACTGTTTCAGTTTATGTGTTTGTCTGTTTGTTGTTTTATTTTTTAATCTTTCTCTGACTATTCAGTTTAAATGATTGATTTACTTCTGTAAATATTACTAGCAAGTATTTTATAATGAGTTTTTTTTTTTTTGAGAATAAGGTGGTAGGACTTTAACGAGTTTACACTTCTTCCTACTCCTTTTCAGAGTGTTCACACCATTCTGGTGTGTTTATCGTTGTTTGTTATTGTTGTTTTGTTGTTATTTTTGTTATTTGAAATAAATGAACTAATTCATTCATTCATTCATTCATTCATTCATTCATTCATTCATTCATTCATTCGATATCAGGAAATAAATGGTTTATAATTTCTCAAATTATTAGTGAACGAGGACATGAAGGTAGTTGGTGTGAGAGAACAGGATGCAGAAGACAGGGTTAGATGGAGGACACTGATTGGCTGTGGAGACCCCTGAAGGGAAAAGCCCAAAGGAGAAGAAGATAATCTCTCAAATCATCTTACTAATCCATTCTCAGGGGCATCTGACGATGAGTCTTACCCCTGCGTATGTGTGGCGGGGTATCATCTTCCTCCCCTACGTCACGAGGGTGCTCTGCTGACTCAATGTACCATTCATTCTCACCTGCAATGTGATTTGTTAATTTTTACTCATCAGGAACTCCACGTGGGATGCCAAAAGCATCTGTGTAGACTGGACTGTCCTCCAGCATCGTGGTGTATGAGCTCAGGTGTGACCATGTCGTCACCTCAGCCTGGGACACATTGTTAATCTGTATGGGAGAAATGAGACACACAAGTGCACATCTTCCTGTCCAGTTTGGGACAAGGAGTACTTTGTGTACTCATACAGACTCATACACATAAAAACACAATTAAAGCAGAAATAAAGGAACGTTCAAATCCTCCAGGTTGATGCGGATCCAACCAGCAGGTGGCGCCAAAACACCGGAGAAAAACAAACGTTTCAGTTCTGTGGTTCACAGAAACGTTTGTATTAGTTAGAAACATGACATCAGAAAAAAAAATAAAGAACTGAACACTGACTTCCATGTCTTACTTTCATTTATCATTTCAATGATAATGGGATCAACCTCTGAGCTCCATAAAAACAAGAATCATTGTTTAAAGTGAAAGAAGTGAGAATGATGTCAGAAGTGTTTCTGAGTTTACTGTTCAAAAAGGTCAAAGCTGCATCAAAAAGTGTTTTTCTCATACTGGAGTCAAATCACAGAATGATTCCACTGTACATTTAGAAATAAGTCATGTTTGGTGTGTAAATCTGTTCTTCAGGTTACAACTGTGAAGAACTCTTTCATTGGACGTAGATATGAGCTTTGGCTTCTGCCTAAACGTCTTCATTCACTGCATCAGGAACAGGTTTGTTTTCAAACTGTTTTCCATCTGGAGGTCAGAGGTCATGGAGTCTCTGACTGAAGACAGAACTGAGAATATTCATGGACTGGAGACGGAGGAATCAGACGAGAGACACGTGTAAAATGTGGGATTTTATTGCAAAGCAGAATTTGTTGTGACAAAAAACCAACCAGAACAACTTCATCCAACGTTCACCTAGTTAACTAGTTAGACTAGCAGCAACCAGCAGAGAAAGACTTTCTCAGGATAAACAGCAGAGACAACTCTCTAGTGGTTGTCAGACCTCATCTCAAGACAGCGTCAGGTCACCTGACCCCAGGAGGACCAATAGGACGACGGGAAAGCTGGAAGAAGCAACAACCCAGCAGCAGAAGTGTTGAACTGGAATGATGGTGACGTGTTTGAATCAACTCCAGTTAAACCAGCGATGTGTTTGAAGACAGCTGTGATGATTCTGTTTCAGAGATCCTGTTTTACGTCTCCAGGAAGGAAAATGTGAAGAAAACGTCTTAAAATATTTTAATGACACCGTTTAAGTTTGACCACGTTTGATCAATATTTCTAGTGCGTTTCCTACAGACTCTAATCAATAACCATCGATCACTAGATCCTCATCCTGATGGATTTGATCAGATCACATTCTGGTGCTCCCCGACCCCCGGCTGCTGTCCGACCCCCGGCTGCTCTCCGACCCCCGGTTGCTCTCCGACCCCCAGCTGCTCTCCGACCCCCGGTTGCTCTCCGACCCCCAGCTGCAGTCTCTCAGAGAGCTCAGAGCTGTCCTCAGGAACTGAACCACGTTTAGCTGAAAACAAAGATTCGTTATCCCACCGTGAAGTTTGCTTCACGCTGAGTCAAAGCATCAGGTCAGAGAGTCAAAGCATCAGGTCAAAGAGTCAAAGCATCAGGTCAAAGAGTCAAAGCATCAGGTCAAAGAGTCAAAAGCATCAGGTCAAAGAGTCAAATCATCAGGCCAAAGAGTCAAAGCATCAGGTCAAAGAGTCAAAGCATCAGGTCAAAGAGTCAAAGCATCAGGTCAAAGAGTCAAAGCATCAGGTCAAAGAGTCAAAGCATCAGGTCAAAGAGTCAAAGCATCAGGTCAAAGAGTCAAAGCATCAGGTCAAAGAGACAAAGCATCAGGTCAAAGAGTCAAAGCATCCGGTCAAAGAGTCAAAGCATCAGGTCAAAGAGTCAAAGCATCAGGTCAAAGAGTCAAAGCATCAGGTCAAAGAGTCAAAGCATCAGGTCAAAGAGACAAAGCATCAGGTCAAAGAGTCAAAGCATCAGGTCAAAGAGTCAAAGCATCAGGTCAAAGAGTCAAAGCATCAGGTCAGGTCAAAGAGTCAAAGCATCAGGTCAAAGAGTCAAAGCATCAGGTCAAAGAGTCAAATCAAAGCTGGGAGAAGAGACGGCTTCTGTTCGGACCCCTCACCTGTCCTCTGTCTGGAAAGCTTAAACCCAACGGCTGCCATGACGACGAGAGCAGGAACAACTACAGCCATGATGATGATGATGATGGTGGTGGTGGGGGGGGTCACGTCAGTGGGCTCCTCTGGAGAGAAGAAAACGAGTCACAACCTGAACAGAAGAGCAGGAAATAAAGGTGTCTCCACCTCCACCCCCCCGACCCCCGTCTCACCCCAGTTGGTCCAGATCTTTCCTTTGTCCAGTCTGGTGACCAAGTCGTCCTCCACACCGTCCAGCTGAAACACACACTCGTACCTCCTCCAGTCTTCAGGGGCCACCGATGAAAGGTTCAGGTCCACACTGGTCTGGAAGGTCCCATCATGGTTGGGGAGGATCTCTCCGTGGTCCACCTCCTCATGAAGCTCCTCCCCATCTCTCCTCCAGAAGAGTGCAGCTCTGTCAGGGTAGAAACCTGTAGCGAAGCAGCTGACTGGAGAGGAGGGGGTCTTCTGGAGGAGGAACACTGAGGGGAGCTCTGGAGGAGGAGCACAAACACACTTTAGATGCTCCTCACCAGGAGTCACTGTCTGTTCTCCTTCTGTTTGATGGGATGGATCTGAAGTGGTGTCTGAGTGTTCATCTTTATTGTTTACTGTTGATCACAAGCACCAGAGAAACATTAAGGTTGTCGGTACAAAACCCCATCAGGTCATGTGATCCTACCTGTTCTCAGCAGAGAGCTCCTCCCATTCTCCAAATGCTTCCTCCCCCACTCAGGACACTCCTGGGTGTAGTAATGTTTGTAGTATTCCATCCTAGCTCTGTCATGATCCCACCTGTGTTTGGTGATGAGAGCCTGAGGTCTGGGAGCGATCCAGGTCTCTGTCTTCAGGTCCAGGACCAGGAAGTCTTCTCCATTATAACCATGCTGCTGAAAACCAGTAACCTCTCCAGTCTCATCGTCCCACTCACAACCAGACATCCTCTGGACAATATGGAAACCTGAGAGAGAGAGACTCTCAATGGAGTTATTCTGATCCAGTTCAGTGATCTCTGCTGGTTATTATGGGATGGACAGAAACACTGGATCAGTGAAGTCCAGCAGCATCCAGTCGTCTGTCAGGAATGTTTGTGCTGAGTCAGCAAAAGACGCCGCCATCGAGCAATTTGATCGACAGATGAACAATAGTGTGTGTGTGTGTGTGTGTGTGTGTGTTTACTTCCTACAGCATGAAAACATAAACAACATTTTATCAGTAGAAACATAAACAAACCTTCAGATTGGTTGAAACGCTTCTTTAAAGTTTCAATGTTGACTTTGAACACCTCATGGTTTCTCTCATTGATCCTAGTCTCTCGGTTCCAGTACTCAGGATCATCTGCTGTGATTCTCTCCATCCAGTCCTGTCTAGGTTCTGATCTCTTGGTGTTACTGTCATAATGAACAATCTGAACGTCATCAATCAACCCAACTTCCACAAACTCTGGGAAGTTTGGGACTCCAGAAGATACAGTTTGGAAATACTTCAGAGAGTGAGTCACTGGAAGAAACAGAAACATGATTTGTGTTTTATAAACCAGTGAAACATTTGATTCTCCTGCACACAGAACCAACAAGAACTGGGCTCCAGTAAAGTGGTTCTGATGCCGTCTGTTGTTCAGTCAGTTCTTCTCTGGTTTCATCGAGTCTCCTTCCTGTTGCTCTTGTTGTTTCTGATGATCAGCTGATAACTGGAAGAATTTTTACATTCACAATCCTTCCTGTCGTCAGCTGTCTGAATACAAGGAGGTCATATTTCTGTGTTCTGTGTCACGTCAAGAATGTGGAACAACCGGTTCTGGATCAAATGTACCCTGGATCAAACCTACCCTGGATCAAATGTACCCTGGATCTACCCCTGCTGGACCCTGGATCAAATGTACCCTGGATCTACCCCTGCTGGACCCTGGATCAAATGTACCCTGGATCTACCCCTGCTGGACCCTGGATCAAATGTACCCTGGATCTACCCCTGCTGGACCCTGGATCAAATGTACCCTGGATCTACCCCTGCTGGACCCTGGATCAAATGTACCCTGGATCTACCCCTGCTGGACCCTGGATCAAATGTACCCTGGATCTACCCCTGCTGGACCCTGGATCAAATGTACCCTGGATCTACCCCTGCTGGACCCTGGATCAAATGTACCCTGGATCTACCCCTGCTGGACCCTGGATCAAATGTACCCTGGATCTACCCCTGCTGGACCCTGGATCAAATGTACCCTGGATCTACCCCTGCTGGACCCTGGATCAAATGTACCCTGGATCTACCCCTGCTGGACCCTGGATCAAATGTACCCTGGATCTACCCCTGCTGGACCCTGGATCAAATGTACCCTGGATCTACCCCTGCTGGACCCTGGATCAAGTGTACCCTGGATCTACCCCTGCTGGACCCTGGATCAAATGTACCTTGGATCTACCCCTGCTGAACCCTGGATCAAATGTACCCTGGATCTACCCCTGCTGGACCCTGGATCAAATGTACCCTGGATCTACCCCTGCTGGACCCTGGATCAAATGTACCCTGGATCTACCCCTGCTGGACCCTGGATCAAATGTACCCTGGATCTACCCCTGCTGGACCCTGGATCAAATGTACCCTGGATCTACCCCTGCTGGACCCTGGATCAGCTGCTCACACTGGATTTCCTGCTCAGCTTTCAGATGACAGCTCGGTCACACCTGAACATTTCTCTGGTGCTGACATGTCAGGAAGTCCATCAGCAGAGCCCTGAATCCATCCAGCAGGCTACAAACACACCAAACTCGTTCTCCTTCCCGACCGGGAAATCACGTGACCTCACCTCCCGCCGCACCAGGTACACCTGTTCCCAGGAGAAGCACCAGAACCAAGGTCGTCATGCTGACCAGTCGCATCTGCAGCTCCGAACACACAACAGACCAGAGTCTCTGATGAAGCTTCCAGTCCGACCATCAAGGGTGAAGTGAGGACGGAACGCGGACAGCAGCGGACTTCCCCGTCCTGCTGAGCCAATGGCAATTCAGCCTGAGCTGTGACGTCACTGGTGTGAATCAAAAGTGAAAGTGAACGGAGCTGATTCTAAAGTGCGCCAGAGGATGGGGGGTGGGGGGTCGCTTGTCTTCGGGTCGAGCCCTGTTCGAAGCCCCCCCGTGGATCAGGTTACTGACGGTGACGTGTTGTTGGAGCTGTGGACGCTGAAAACTGCTGGACCCACACAAATGTGACCCCCCCCCTGTTGATGTTTGATCAGCTGACGCTCGTCGTGTTCCTGTGGGGGAGGGAAATTCACCACTGTGCATTGTGGGAGTTCAGGGATGTCAAAGATAAAGGTGGAGGTGAAAATAAAGCTTTAAAGCGGGGGCCTCCAAACTTTTTCCTGTAGGGGCCACATAACGTTTCCCTTCTCTGCTGGGGGGCCGGGGTCAGTTTGTGACAGACAAACTGTGACGATCGCAGGGGGGCCTGGATGTAAACATTTATTGTCTTCCAAATATTATTAACCCTTTGTGGGGTCTTAACAGAAAAAAGTCATGAAATAAATAATAACCCTGATAATGAAATAAAGAACACTATTTATGACAAAGATCATGACCAAATAACCCTCTCTGGGATCTTCACAGAAAAAAAAGATGATGAACAGTAACTGTCTGTTGTGTCGTGCACAAACTGACCAGATAAAGTTCATCTTTGTTGACAGAATCTCTCATGAAATGACTCGAGATACAAGATGACTGTGAGATACGAGCGTCTCTCACAGTTCTCCTGTTCCTTCCTTAGAATCCTTTTGTTGGGTCCAGTAGGCTTGTAGACGCTGCTGTTTGCAGCTCTCTCTCATCAACTTACCTGTGAAAAGCACAAAGCAAGCAGGTTACAAACCAAAGTGCACCTGTGATACAGCAGCTACACAGCACAATACGTTTATCTACCAGTATGGTGGTGGAGATGGAGTTCATCCCAGTAGATCTTATTATGGTTATATTGGTTTATTTCATATTTTATATTTTAGGGACAGACATCATGCTGATGTGGCCCTCGGTAAAATGAGTCTGACCCCCCCGGATCCAGGTGAACCTCCAGTCCACTAGTTTCCCTTCAGGTAACTTCAGGTCAGCATCACCTGTTCCTCTGACATCTGCTTCATCAGCTGATCCGTAACGTCGATGCTGCATCAGGCCCAGTGAAGCGGTCCTGATGGGATGGACCCCCCCGTGCTGACTCCTCTGAATAGCGAGTGAGGTTGCTATTCACCCTGGAGCGCCGTCAGCTCCAGGGTGACGCTATCAGATGTCCTGCTGAGCCCTGCAGCAGCTTTCATTTCCACAGCACAGCCAGGTGTCAGCTTCTTCTGTCGCCGGGGCAACGGACTACCAACCAGGAGCTGTGATGACCAGACGCTGCGTCACATGTCTGAGGTCAAGAGATCAATGATGTGAACCAATGTCCGCCCTCACAGAGCTGCCGTCATGACTGCAGGCTGACGCTGGAAGCTCTTTGACACAACAAACACTCCATCCAGAAACTGTCAGCTGTTGTTCCTGTTGGCTTTCATCCACCTGAGTGGATGTTCCACAGCTGAACACACACACCTGTGACAACAGGTTCCACAGTGGAACCTTTAAGAACCACACTGGGAGCTGGAACCTGAACACACTGCATGAAAATGACGTCACAGCTCAGCTTTGGAGAGGCTGATGATGGTCCCGCCTCATTTCTATGGAAACACAAACAATAGAACACTGGAGACAACAACAACAACAACAACAACACAACAACAACAACAACAACAACAACACAACGTGGACCGTCTGCTTTAGTTTGTGCTGTAAACTGTAGAGTTCATGAACTCCTCTGATGGACATTTGCTGAACCAGAGATCTTGTTCAGTGGAGTTGACTTTAAAGGGAACATTGCCCCCTACTGGCCGACCAGACACACAACAGCATTTCAGCCGTTCTTCACGTGTGTGTGCAGAAAGACATGAACCTGTGACTGAATAGAGACCCCCCCCCCATCAGAACAGAGACACCCCATCACATATATACACACAATGCTGTACTTTCCGACACAGTTTGTTCTTACTAAAAGCTGCCGTGACCCAGATTCAAAACGGGGTTGCAGTGGCCACAACGCAGAGTGTAACTTCTACGATCACGGCTCTTTACTCTTCTTTTCCTTTGGGCTTTTCCCTTCAGGGGTCTCCACAGCGAATCAGTGTCCTCCATCTAACCCTGTCTTCTGCATCCTCTTCTCTCACACCAACTACCTTCATGTCCTCTTTCACTACATCCATAAACCTCCTCTTTGGTCTTCCTCTAGGCCTCCTGCCTGGCAGTTCAAAACTCAGCATCCTTCTACCAATATATTCACTATCTCTCCTCTGGACATGTCCAAACCATCTCAGTCTGGCCTCTCTGACTTTATCTCCAAAACCTCCAACATGTGCTGTCCCTCTGATGTACTCATTCCTGATTCTATCCTTCCTGGTCACTCCCAGAGAGAACCTCAGCATCTTCATCTCTGCTACCTCCAGCTCTGTCTCCTGTCTTTTCCTCAGTGACACTGTCTCTAGACCAAATAACATCGCTGGTTCTCTCACTCTTCCACTTGGGTCCCTCTCATTCACACACATGTACTCTGTCTTACTGCGGCTAACCTTCATCCCTCTCCTTTCCAGGACAAACCTCCACCTCTTTAGTTTCTCCTCCACCTCTTCCCTGCTCTCACTGCAGATCACAATGTCATCTGCAAACATCATAGTCCATGGAGATTCCTGTCTAACCTCGTCTGTCAGCCTGTCCATCACCATAGCGAACAAGAAGGGGCACCTCCACTCCTATAGGTCACCCTATGTTCCTGCCTCTTCTGGAAGAAAGTATTCACTACAGCCATTTCCATCCTTTTTGCAAAGTCAACCACCATCTGTTCTTCTGCGTTCCTCTCCTGGAGACCAAACCTGCCCATCACCTCCTCATCACCTCTGTTTCCTGCACCAACATGTCCATTGAAGTCTGCGCCAATGACAACTCTCTCACTTCTAGGTATGCTCTGCATCACTTCATCAAAGTCCAACCAGAATTTCTCCTTCTCCTCCAGCTCACATCCTACCTGTGGGGCATACCCACTAACAACATTGAACATCACACCTTCTATTTCTAGCTTCAGACTCATCACTCTATCTGACACTCTTTTTACCTCCAGGACATTCCTAACAAACTCCTCCTTCAAGATAACTCCTACTCCATTTCTCTTTCTATCTACACCATGATAGAACAACTTGAACCCTGCTCCTAAACTTATTGCCTTGCTACCTTTCCACCTGGTCTCCTGGACACACAGTATGTCTACCTTCCTCCTCTGCATCATGTCGACCAACTCTCTACCTTTTCCTGTCATAGTTCCAACTTTCAACGTCCCTAAACTCAGTCCTATACTCTTGCCGCTCCTCTTCTCTTCCTATGAACACACTTTCCTCCTTCATCGACCAACAGTAGTCCAATTTCCACCGGCATCCTGTAGGTGAACAGAACTGATGGCGGTCGTTGTTAACCCGGGCCTCGACCGATCCGGTATGGAAGTCAAAGATTCAATCGCATATTGATTTTTGGCAAAAGTTTTACGTTGGATGCCCTTCCTGACACTACCCTCTGTATTTATCCGGGCTTGGGACCGTCACAATAAGACACTGACTTGTGCCCTCTTGCGGCTACAAATCAGGTCGACTGTTCATTGGCTGGGGAGTCCATCTCAAAACAGAACTTCACCAAATGTTTTATTTTATTTTATTTTCCTCATCCATGATGTCAAAACCAGGTTCAGTGGACCTTCTGTTGCATAATAAAAACAGACGTGAGCAAAAGTTATAATAGATGATAGACTTTAATGTTGACAAAATGGATAATTCATGTTGGACTTATTTTTGGTTTATGTACCAACAGGGTCCAATCCAATGAGGATGACTAATGTACTTTCGGATTATACAGATTTACCAGTACAATTACACCTGACATGAGTACCCAAGTTGTAAAATGAGTGACTACTTGGAATATTTTTGTTCTGAGGGGTTTTATTCATTATTCTGTAATGGGGAAGAATAACATTTAAATGAAAGAATACACCTGTGATGGTCTGATTACTTTGGTTGGGTTTATCAGTACTGAAATATATATATTGGCTTCAGTGTGCTTCAATCAATAAAGACTAATTGGTTTTCAGCATCAGCATCACAGTTGTGGGACATAGACATGGACTATGTCAATAATAAATCCTCAGATCGAGGGACTCTCACCTGTGGAGTACCACAGGTACTCCATCCAGAAACTGTCAGCTGTTGTTCCTGTTGGCTTTCATCCACCTGAGTGGATGTTCCACAGCTGAACACACACACCTGTGACAACAGGTTCCACAGTGGAACCTTTAAGAACCACACTGATAGCTGGAACCTGAACACACTGCATGAAAATGACGTCACAGCTCAGCTTTGGAGAGGCTGATGATGGTCCCGCCTCATTTCTATGGAAACACAAACAATAGAACACTGGAGAGAACAACAACAACAACAACACAACAACAACAACAACAACAACACAACAACAACAACAACAATAACACAACGTGGACCGTCTGCTTTAGTTTGTGCTGTAAACTGTAGAGTTCATGAACTCCTCTGATGGACATTTGCTGAACCAGAGATCTTGTTCAGTGGAGTTGACTTTAAAGGGAACATTGCCCCCTACTGGCCGACCAGACACACAACAGCATTTCAGCCGTTCTTCACGTGTGTGTGCAGAAAGACATGAACCGGTGACTGAATAGAGACCCCCCCCCCCCCATCAGAATACAGACCCCCCCCACCCATCAGAATACAGACCCCCCCTCAGATATATACACACAATGCTGTACTTTCGGACACAGTTTGTTCTTATTAAAAGTTGCCGTGACCCGGATTCAAACCGGGGTTGCAGTGGCCACTAACTAACCTGGTCCCCAACCCCCGGGCCGTGGACCGGTACCGGTCCATGGATCATTTGGTTCCGGGCCGCACAGAAAGACAGAATAATTTACATTACTTCTGTGGCAGCTCGAGGGGCAGATTTGGGGTCGAGTTTACTCAATCTTACACTTTCCTCTAAGTTAGAATTGCCGACAACGCCACCATGGGAATTTCGCCCAAGGAGATAGTTTTAATCAACCCCAACAGAGTAAGGCACACAGGTTCGTTCTATTTACGACGGGCAGGAGACGTGGTTCCAGGTTCAAACAATTATCTTTATTTTTCAACAATATTAAAAATAATAAAGCTTTTTTTTAAATTTACCACACACACTCGGGAGGGACGACCTTCTTCAGGTGCTGAGGCTTGTCGACGGTGCAGTGGTTGTGGAACACAAACGGGATTCCCAGGGAAGAAAAGCACCCCAATCACTCGTGACACACACTACACACACTCTGTGGAAAACTCAAATATGGGGGATCACAGCACACTATACGAGGAAACCACCACCGGGGCACCAGGGACCACCACCGTCGGCTCTCAGCAACTGAAAAAGGTGAAAAGAACAAGGGAATTAGTGGGTCACACACACACCAAGGTAACCAAATACAACAAATTCATTCAATGATTAAACCCAAAACCGATATTCATTTAAACAAATGACAAATGTCGCAAACACAAGGGGAAAATAATTGAGTACTTAGAAAAATAAAAGGAAGAAATCAATGGAGAAATGATTTAACCAACTCGTAGAAACAAATTCGACCAGAAATGAAATGAAAAATAAAACAAAAAGAGAAACAAACGAAGTAATTAGAACCCAAAATAACCCCACTGATCTCACTCAATTATTAAAATCAAGTTTTAAAAGCTACCAAATATTTGGTCCAGTCCGCTGTGCCGCCGAGGTCTTATCCTTGGTTTTAAAGGTCTATCCTAACGGCTCCGCCCGCGACCGTGCCGGATTAGCGGGACTAGCCGCCGCAGCAGCCGTAGCCTCAACCGCACGGAGCACCAAGAGTCTTGTCGCAGCTGCAGGCTGAGGCGAAAAGGAGCTGCCGACCCCCGAGTCCGGATAGGTGTCGCAGACAAATAAAACCAGGAAACAAAGCAGCAGCGACGCGAAGCCCGCAACCAAGCAAAGGGACACAGTCAGGACAGCGAAACCTGGCCGAGCAGAGCAGTAGCGAAGCAGGGCAAAGCGGCATCCACAAAGTGACAAGCTACGGTGTCCCTACGGTACTTGGCGCTGCTGGAGCTGTACCCCTGCTGGAGGTGCAACTTAACGCCGCTGAAACTCCCCAGCAACCACCCGGTCCTCACAGCCCCTGTCACAAATAAAGAATTAAGTTTGGCGAGGTCTGGAGGAAGAGCGGGAGAGCAGAGTAAACGCACCGACTTGTCACAGTCACACATACCTGTCAAGCCCTCGTGAGGGATCGCCACGAGGGAGAGGGAGAGGAGAAAGACAAGCGCATCATATAAGGTCCCGTACGACAGTGATCCCGGGAGCCGCAAACTAACGGTATCTAGGAGCAAGCCCAACCAGGAAAATCAGCGCAACAATATTCACAGAGTATTATTAGCAGCCACCACTACCATACCTGTACCGGAGACGCAAGAAGGGAACGACGGGACCCGGAAGTAACGAGGACGGCCAGAGCAAGAGGGAGGGGAGGTTGCCAACACTCCCTTTAAAAGAGTGCTACCACGTAGTCATTGGCCGCCAGCGACTACGCAGCAGCTCCCAATTAACTACCGATGGGGCACATCATCCTGCCACACTTCCATTTTATTTGTTTCGGAGTCTGAAAGGTGTTTTATTTTGAAAAATTACCCGATTCTCTGTTTCATCCGTCTACGTCAGTGGCCCCAGGACACAGCCCCGGTGCTCCAGGACTGCTTCCAGCACAAACACTGGCAGATGTTCAGGGAGGCAGCCACACAGGGGGGAGAGGTGAACCTGGAGGAATACACTTCCTCTGTCCTCGGGTTCATCTCCATGTGTGCGGACGACGTGACCGACACCAAGACGATCACCGTCTACCCGAACCAGAAGCCCTGGCTGAATGCAGAGGTGAGAGCTCTGCTGAAGGCCAGGGATGCTGCGTTCAGGGCGGGGGAGGCAGGGGCACTAAGGGCAGCCAGGAGGGCTCTGGATAGGGGCATAAAGGAGGCCAAATCCACCTATGCTCAAAAGATCCAGGGTCACCTGACCTCAGGGGACACACAGAGCATGTGGAAGGGCATCAAGTGCGTAACCAACCTCAACACCAGGAATGCACAGGGCCCGACAGACCCCTCCCTAGCAGATCCCCTCAATACGCTTTATGCCCGCTTTGAGGACCCCAACAACCCCACCAGCACCAAACTAACACCACACCCTGATGACACACCCCTCAGTGTGACCACAGAGGATGTGAGGAGGACCCTACAAAAGATCGACCCTCGCAAGGCTGCAGGCCCCGATGGCGTCCCAGGGAGAGTGTTGAAGGACTGTTCCCACCAGCTAGCAGAGGTGCTAACAGACATCTTCAACACCTCACTGCAGCTAGCAACGGTCCCCAGCTGCCTGAAGTCCGCCGCCATCGTCCCGGTCCCCAAAGGCCACTCAGTGAAGGACCTGAATGACTATCGGCCGGTGGCCCTCACCCCGATAGTCCTGAAGTGCTTTGAGAAGCTGGTCATGGCACACATCAAGGACTCCATAGACATTACGGTGGACCCCCACCAATATGCCTGCAGGAGGAACCGCTCCACCAATGATCTCCTCTGTGGTCCACACATCCCTCACCCATCTGGAGAGCAAGGACTCCTACATCCGCCTGCTCTTCCAGCTACAGGTACTTGGGGGTTCATCTCACTGAGGACCTCACCTGGACCTGTAACACCTCCTACCTGCTCAGGAAGGCCCACCAGCGGCTCTACTTCCTTCAGGATTGTTTACAGGATGAGACCGGAGACGGAAACTACGTCGAGAAGATGCGGCCGAAGACCTTTCACGATCGGATTGGTCCAGAAGACACCACATCCCCTCGTGCATATTCTTAATCTGAATTGTTTAAATTTGACCGGGCCAAGATAGGATTTGCTCTTCTTCAGCTGCGTCTGATGTCAGACCCGTGTTGTACCGGCAGTCAGGGACACTTGGAGAGGCCGGATATCTGGATTTGACTTGTTGTCGGGAATAAACTTTTTAAACTTATGACAATCCTACTTTACCTCAATAACAAGAACCCACGGAATAAAGAAGCTTTGAAAGGACTTTGCTTCATGTTGCATCTGCATTTTATTTCGGTTTTTGCTGGAACGCAACACTTTTACTACATAATTGGCGTTGACGGCAGGATGAGGTTCAACTAAAGGACCTCTGAAGGGGGAGCAGGGATTGGTGCTGGCTCTGAGGGGCATCCTCTCTGCGTAAAGTTACAGACCAACTAAAGGCAAGGTCATTAAAGATTCCTTACACTGATTTGGCAAAGATAAAAAATATCCAAAGTTTAAGTCACTAAGCGAAGTTGGATGCTGCAAATAGGCATTGCTGCTGATATGCCTCAGACACAGAGAACGTGTGAGAGTTGGTGCCGCAGTGAGAATGTGTCAGCTAAAACTCCAGGTGCACGTGGGCAGCTGCTGCAAAAGAACTTCAGGTAGAGAAGTGAAGCAAAATGGGATTGTGATTGGAATTACCACTAAAAGGGAAACAGCCAGAAACTAAGACAGCAGCTGGAGAAGAAAAGTTGAAGGCCTCGCGAGACAGAGGTTTGTTTTGACTGGTCTAGATAGACCAGGGTGAGCCTAAGAAAGGCTGTGAGGTCCTAGTGGGACATGTTTTGAGTGGTCTATGGGTAGACCAAAGGTGAGCCTAAGAAAGGCTGTGAGGTCCTAGTGGGACATGTCTTGAGTGGTCTATGGGTAGACCAAAGGTGAGCCTAAGAAAGGTTGAGAAATCCAGAAGTGGGATTTAGTGCTTTTTCTTGGATTTTAAAGGAAAATCTAAGGCCCTGACTGCTTCCGGCGGTGAAGTAGCTGTAACTGTTTGTCAGGTTATGTGTCTGTAATTGAGCGCCGGCAGAAAGTGATAGTGGGACAATTTGACTCCAAAATTCAGAAAAGGTGCAGAGAGATAATGTAGTTCAGAGAATACGCCTATTATGTCTCTATGAGCCAGGAGGCGGCCTGAAGAGAAGCCACCATAAACTGATGTAAAATAAATTAATAAACGGCCAGTAAATATAAGGAAATCAAGTAAAATATAATATAAATAAATAAGGAATACAAAGGAAAATTTGAGAACTATAATTTGTGAAATAAAATAGAAAAAGGCTGCAGCCAAATATCACTTCATGCACATGAATCTAAATTGAATCTAATCTAAATTGAAGGCCCCCTTCTGCACACATGTCCCACTGAAATAAAATGGGCGTATGAATGCATAAACTGTATAAGTAATTGATATAAACTTTGAACTATAAAATGAGTCTTTCAGTGTCTGGCATACATCCGTGTCGGTGTAACGGAGTTAAAATGTGGTTTATTTTTGAGCATTTTCTTTTTCATTTATTGGGTGACGTGAATTTTATCGAGGCATTGTTGTTCTCATTCTCTGTTGTTTTTATCGTGAAGCTTGCCTTGTACGCGCTTGGCGGCCTCTGTACCTCCTGCACCCCCTGTGCTTCTGCAGTCCCTCCCGTCTGTCCCCCAGAATGATGTGCTGCATTGCTGGGGGTAGGTTGTGTGGGGGAGCGCTGCTCCACTATTTTTCTGTCTAAACGTTCAATTTGAACTGTTTACGCTGTAGAATGAAGAATATTACAACAACATAGAATTCTGTCATGTTACTAGTAGTTTTGTTTCTGGCATTAAGGACAAGTACAAGCATACAAATATACAGGTACAAATATACAAATATACAATACAAATATACAAGTACAAGAATACAAATGACATAATCTGAACATACAGGCTTGGGATAAAATAAAGTTTTTTCTTTTATGAGTGTGGAAAACTGTTTGCTTGGACGTCATAAGTGATGCTGTGTAACTGAGTGTATGATTGCTGAGCTCAGGTGTGAATGTGTGAGCTGGAAATACAAAAAGTCTGATTGACTGTGTTTGAGATGTGCTTATGCGCTGTAGATGGAGTAGTAGAAAGTGTATTGAAAGTGTGTTGAAAGCGATGATAAAGTTTAGAGGTGAAGACGCTTTACCTCTCGTCTGAGAGTCTTCTTCAGTTCTGATGACTGAGTCCAGTTATTCCTGTTGGGGTAGAAACCTGAGACCACCTTTCACGTTCAAATGTGGGGGCAGCTCGCATGAAGGTGGACGGGACAACGACCCACTTAAGTGGGAACGACTCCTAACGATCCTCATTGTGTTGGGGGTTGGTGGGGGTGAGTTTCTGCCCCAGCAGGACTATAAGTGTCTGGACTCAGTAGCAGTGAGTCACAACTGAAGGAGTCCTGACGTGGATGACTGAGACTTGCAGACATGTCTTCAACCAGCCTGAAGTAAGTTCTCCTCATTCTGCTTTGCTCTTCTTGACCTGCCTTTACCTGGAGGACTCCACACACTTTACTCTGACTCAGTGCTTTAGTTTGGAGTCATGGTCATCTTTATGTTGGAGGATGAAGTCCAATCCAGACTGCTTAGGCTCAACAGATCAGAGTGTGTTTCCTATGAGCCTCAGCGTCATGCTCATTCATTGAAGTGTCTTTTGGAACAGATGGGTTAGCAGTTAGCAGTAACATCTTCACACTGTTAGTACTGACTCTATTGTTGTGTTATTGCTGGAAGATTTTTAGAGTAATCTTTCTCATCCCAGCACTGTCTCCAGTGCTCCTGGATATATTTGATCCTGACTTATAACGAAATGATATGAGAGCTAAGATGAGGAGCACTGGTCGCAGAATTTAAGGTGAAGCGGGGAAAGGTTTCTAAAATGTTCTCACCATTAATTAAAAATCCCAAAATGCTTTGTGTTCATACTGAACCTGACACCAATGGTGTGGAGCAGCAGTTTCAGATCTATGTAGCTCTTTTAGGTTCTTTTGGTAAAACGGTTGATGTTTTTTTCCCTGTTCTGTTTGTATGTAGGGATGGTAATGGGCTTCCATCCCTCTACCTTTTGGTTGTATGTGAGGGGTGGGGGGATTACGGTGGGTTTCTATCACCCAATTTTCTGTTGATATGTGTGGGGGCATAATGGGCTTCCATCTCCCAACCTTCCTGTTTTAACATGGTAACTTGTGTGTACTCAGGTTTGAACACTACAAACCACCCAAGAGCGAGGAGCGGCCGACCCCCAAGATGCTGATGCCTCCCCCCGCCTCCCTGCTCGACCCATCAGACCTGGATCCCAATGGGTCAACACCCGGCTCATGGGCTCAAGACTGGTTCAATGCGGACGATTTTGTTTCAGGACAGCCGTACTGTGGACGGGGTGAGTGATCACCGTGGTGTGTTGGGGAGAAGCACTAGATCCCACCTACGTCCCACGTGTGAGGAGACTTAGGGCTGCGGATATTTTTTTAGGTGGGGGTTGGGCTGTTGTTCATTTTGGTATTTGGTAAAACCGTCGTTTTGTTCGCCCATTGACAAGCAAGTGGACAGCAGTGAACTTGTGTCATCTGAGATTACAAACAGTTGAAGGAAAACGTAGTCCGATCAGGTTGTAAAAGTGTGGGCATCATGGTGAACAGTATTCTGATGTTTTGATGTTGTGGGTCGTCTGCAGCTGCGCCTGAGAACAAGGAGCTGAGGAAGCAGCTTTGCTTCTATGCTGCTCTGGGAGAGTGCCGCTATGGAATCAACTGTGCTTATCTCCATGGCGACGTGTGTAACATGTGTGACCTCCAGGTGCTCCACCCCACCGACATCAGTCAGCGCGCAGAGCACACCAAGGTAACGACCTGCTTACATACTACACAAGCTGTCACACACACTCCTTTGACATGGTGGTAACATACACACACTTCCTGCACCTGTCCACAGGCATGCATGGAGGCTCACGAGAAGGACATGGAGCTCTCGTTTGCCATCCAGCAAAGCAAGGACATGATGTGTCGTATGTGCATTGAAGTAGTGTTCAAGAAGGCCAACCCCAGTGAGCGGCGCTTCGGCATCCTGGTCAACTGCAGCCACTGCTACTGCCTGAAGTGCATCAGGACGTGGAGGAGGGCCATGCGCAATTTCACCAAGTGAGTCGTCAGTGTGTGATGAGGGGGGGGGGGGTCGTTGAAATGCGAGTTTCACCTTTGTATACTAATGAGGGTCATTAGTATTAGTATACAAAGGTGAAACTCATATATCAACGACCCTCCTTTGACACACCCAACAATTGTTGAGGAGCCAGACGGGTTTCAACGACGGTCGTCTGAATGTGCATCGCACTGACCACACCCCACAGGGTAAATAAGCTGGGACAACACCAGCCACCTTCAGAACTGAAGAAGTCTCTTGGATGGGAGACGAAACGTCTTCAAGAACTTTCTTAACGTCCAGTGGATTGACTTAAACAGCTTTGGATAACAAATATTTATTCATCTTCCTTCTTCATGAAAGCATCAAAAATGTTATCTAAATATGTTTCAGAGGTACTTCGAATGAGGTTGTAGCGATAAGTGTTCCATCACACTGATTAATCGTCTGTAAACCAACCAGAAACATTTTTTAACTTGACCTTTTTATTTTTATTAAACCTTTTCCCATTTTCTCACCGAACATCTACTGAGACTGTTTTAAATCTCCTTCAGAGGAGCTTCTTCCTGAACGTTCCCTGTTTCAGATGGTAAAACCATTTTGTCTTCTTATTTCCAGTTGCTGCCCCAAGTGTGGAATAACATCCAAATTTGTCATCCCGAGTGAGTACTGGGTGGAAGATAAGGACGACAAGCAGAAGCTCATCCAAAAATACAAGGACGGCATGCGGTAAGTGGGCCAGGGTAGAAACGGGTAAGGGGTGGGACTACACTAGTGGGTGGGGCTGTACTAGTAGATCTGTAGGAGAACATCTGGGCTGTGGAGTGGGCGGTGTTGTCTGATGTGTCTGAATCCCTGACAGACTTCTCGGTCTCCTTCAGGAACAAACCGTGTCGGTACTTTGATGAGGGGCGTGGCACATGTCCCTTTGGCGCCAACTGCTTTTACAAACACGCCTTTCCTGGTGGACGACTGGAGGAGGCCCAGCCCCCGCGCCAGCAGCCTGGTTCCAACGACAGGAACAGGGTAAGGGGCCACCAGTCCACTGGTTCTGTTGAAACCCTGCCAAGAACAGCAGCATCTCCACAGCAGCGCCCTCTGCTGGCTGAGTGCTGATCAGTGGAAACCATCATTTGGAGACATTTTGAGTCTTGATTTATGCAAACCTGCATCACTGGATGAAGGCTGATGTATGTGTGTGTGTTTGTCCCCAGCAGAACTCCAGGCGGACTCCGCTGTGGAACATCTTTGACGAGCAGGAGAGCACAGACTCCTTCAACAACGATGATGAGGAGATGGTGCCGTTCGAGCTGAGAGAGATGCTTCTGATGCTGCTGGCCGACGACGAGGTCCCAGCAGGCCATCAATAAATGAACTTATGAAATATAAAATGAAAGAAAAAAAGTCCCACAAGCCATGGCGCTCATGCTAAACAGTACCCTGACATCTACTGTATTGTTAGTGTTTCTTGTGCGTTTCATGTAGGAGGTATAATTCTAAAATAACAAAAATAAGTCAATATAATATTTAACAAATTAACTTTCTTCAAATATTGCTAATAAACAAAATCCACAAGTTTCTTTGTGTATTTTGGTGTGACTTGTTTATCATTGACAGCTGTTAGCACTTCCTGTTAGCCTGACGATCACTCCAACATTTACTGTCAAACTGTAAGGTTTTACTCTTGAAGGCTGGATCTTCTGTTTTCTTTATTAAAGCTGCTCATAGCCATTATTTTGTACTGATGTGTCCTCCCTTCATCACCTTCATCTGACAAGCGTCCCGAGAGTGTGTGTGTTTCATTAATGGCTAAGAGCCTGTTGGATCACAAGCTGTCTGTCAAAGTAGGTGAACGGATGGATGGATGGGAGACGGATGTCCTTGTGTCACAGACATCTGTTGATGGTGGCGCCCTCTAGTGGCATAAAAACAGTTGAAAAACCCCGACCTCTGATGTCTTCGTCCTGGCTGTTGCTTCATTACCTCATTGTCCCACTGACAGACACTCATCTTCATCCTCCACTCTACATACTCCTCCTCCCTTTGGCTCCGCCTCCTGAGTCAGACTCAAGCAACTTTTATTTATATAGCACTTAATCACGTCAATGTACAATCAACAAAAAACAAAAAAATGTACACTAACCCCCCAAAAAACGAGTTACTTGCCTTTTTCGTAATTTATTTAAAAACAAAAAAATTTAAACAAAATAAAAGGAATAACATGCCCAAGAGACAACAATAAAACAAACAAATTTTCCTGCTCCTTAAATTAAAATTTTGCTCAACAGCTTATACAAATGTGTGAATGGAGTATGTGCCAGTCTTACTGGTGGCTGTCCATACTCAGACATTACACCACTCATGATCTGGAAGTTCTTCAATCAACAAGAGGACTCGGGGGTTCACACGAAGGCGAGATGTTTTTGTCTTCTCGAGTGCCATCCTCCGAGTTGATGGAGAAAAAACACCTGTGGAAACACAAGACAGATGACTGCATTAATAGTAAAATATTTTCACATCAACAAAACTCTTTTCATCCATTTATCCATCTTCATCTGCTTATCCGGGGCCAGGTCACAGGGGCAACAGTCTCAGCAGCAGGGATGCCCTTACTTCCCTCTCTCCAGACACCTCCTCCAGCTCCTCTGCCTGAGGTGGTCCCAGGCCAGTCGAGAGACATAGTCTCTCCACCATGTCCTAGGTCTTCCCCGAGGTCCCCTCCCAGTAGTACATGCCCTGAACACCTCCCCAGGGAGGTGTCCAGGAGGAATCTGGAACAGATGCCCGAGCCACCTCAGCTGGCTCCGCTCGAGGCGGAGGAGCAGCGGCTCTACTCCGAGCTCCTCCCTGGTGACTGAGCTCCTCACCCTATCTCTAAGGGTGCTCCCAGTCACTCTACGGAGGAAACTCATTTCAGCTGCTTGCATCCAGGATCTTGTCCTTTCGGACATGACCTTAAACTTTGGGCCATGAGAGTGGGATCGTAGATTGACCCATAAATACAGAGCTTCATTTCAGCTCTTTCTTCACCACGACAGACTTATACAACGACTGCATCACTACCGCCGCTGCTACAACTGTAAATCCCATGCTCCATCTGCCCCTCACTTGTGAACAAGACCAAGATATGGGAACTCCTCCAATTGAGTCAAAGACTCTCCGTCAATCCACCTTTTTTCGATCGGGAATCATGGCCTTGGATTTGGAGGTGTTGATCCTCATCTCACTCGAATCACACTCAGCTTCAAACCACCACACTACATGCTGAAGGTCCAAGTTTGATGAGGCCAAGAAGACAACATCATCTGCATTAAGCAGAGATGAAACCCTTTGGTCCACATACTGAACTCCCTCCGGATCCTGGCTTTGACTAGAAATTCTGTCCATAATGAACAGAACTGGTGATAGAGGGCAGCACTGCCAGAGTCCAACATTGCACCTGTAACAAGTCTGACTTACTGCTGGGAATGCAAACCAAACTCTGACTTCTGTCATACAGGGACCGTATAGTCCTCAGTAGAGAAATACAAGGTTCGATTATAGGTATGATCTTCCTCTCCAGTAACCCTGTAATAGACAATCCCTGGGAGGCTGAGGAGTGTGATCCCCCGATAGTTGGAGCACATCCTCCGGTCCCCCTTATTTAAAAAGCAGGACCACTACCCCAGTCTGTCAATCCAAAGGCACTGTCACCAACTACCATGTGGCGTGACAGAGATGCTTCAGCCAAGACACATTTAGAGACTTTTGGTACTCAGGGCAGATCTCATCTACCCCCAGTGCATTGTCACTGAGGAGCTTGGCAGCCACCTCGATGACTTCAGCTCGGGGTGATGTACAAGTCCAACTCTGAGTTGTCAGCCTCTGCTTCCTCCATGGAAGGCTGGTAGTGGGATTATGGAGATCCTCTAACTAATCCTTCCACCCTCCTACTCCTCCCCCACTTCCTCCCCAAACTCCTCCCAGACCCAAGTTTTTGCCTCCATGACCACTGGGGCTGCAGTGTGCTTGCCTGCCTATACCTGTCAGCTGCCACAGGAGTCCAGTGATTCAACAACAATCGATAAGAGTCCTTCAGCTTGACGGAATCCCTTACTTCCGGTGTCCAACACTTGGTTTGGGGGTTGCCGCCGCAACAGTTACTGAAGATCTTGTGGCTGCAACTTTGAGCGGTCACTTCAACAGTGGAGGTGGAGAATATGGTCCACTTTGACTCAATGTCCCCAGCCGGATGTGGAATCTGGGAGAAGCTCTCTGAATGGTGGGAGTTGAAGACCTCACAACATTTTATTTAAACTATTACTTTAAGGGCAATTATAACATGTCTCCTATGCCAAATAAGTTCAATCACGTAAAAATGTTAGATAAACTTCATCAGCCCAAATAATAATGATAAAAATAATAATAACAATAATAGCAAAAGGTTACCGCTGCAGAAACTCCAGGATTGACGCCAGGCATGATGGATAGTGTATGTAAAGCAATAGTAGCTCCCAAACATCAAGCACAGGGCAGAAATGAAGGAGGGGATGTTGTCCTGTACAATGCTGTGATCCACACTCAGCATGTACCGTCTTGCAGAATAGCAAGATTGTCCTTTTAAAAAAAAAAAAGGAGTGTGGTTGTCAGTGACAAAAAACATTGTGCAGGATTAATTTGGATCAAAATAGAAAAGACAAAGAATGAGAGAGAGAATGAGAGACCAATATTTATTTTTCTTACCACACACAACAATAGGAGTCAAGGGAACTTGGTCCGTCGATACTTCCCCCGCCAGGCACGTGTCTTCCACATAACACAACATGGCATCTTCTTTTTCATCCAAGTAAGACAGCAGAAGCAACAGCACATCTTTAAGGTCTTTATAGCAACCACTCAGCTCTCCCCTCATCACCTGACACTTTGTTAGAGCCTGTAGGAACTTTCTGCTCTTGTTGGCACAAACCGGCTTCATGTAGTTGAGGAGCCGTTTCCCCTTCAGATCCAGATTCCTTGTGAAAGCTTCTTTCAGCCCAATTCCAGTTAGCACCTGAAAGTGGACCGCCATACCAAGCTCATCAAACACAAATGACCCTCTTCAAGGACGTTCTTGATATTTCCCCCCTGGTTGGCATGTTTACGCTGGGTGTAGAAAGTCAACTTCATCAGATGTTTGACCACATCTGGGTTTGCATCAGTTTGCTGAGACATCATCTTCAGTTGTTCTTTACGTTCTTGCTGGCTGTCTAAGGTCTCATCAAGGGGAAGGAATTTTAAATTCTAGTTAATGCATCCATAGGAAATTTTCCCATGGTTTCATAAAGGTGTCCCCCCAGTCAACATCAGGGTTTTGGCAGTTGCTGGAAGAGGTTGAGGATGAACTTGTGGGTGAAATTGACTCCAAAGATGCACAAGGTCCTGCTGAGGCGAGAGCAGATGAGTTGCTCGATTCAGGAGTCAAGCCTGCAATGAAACACACAAGCACATACAAAGTCTTCATTACCCACATGTGAATGCTTCCATGTTCTTGATGAATCTTTTACGCAGGATACTTTGGACACTGGTTGCTTCCTGTACTGAAAAGTTTAACCTACATCTTTGCTTCCAAGCAGCAAGTAGTTTTCGTGCTTGAACGGGCCTCAACACTGACAGTAAATCGGCTTCCTCAATAAAGTCATCAGCTGTCTCAACCCCCAAGGGATTTTAAGTGCTCTTCTAGAATATGTAGACACATCTCTGGTAGGTCAGGCAGGACCTCAGTTATGGTGCTGTGCAGAAACCTTTGCTCCATGTCAGGCCTTTCAAGGAGAAAGAATGAAAACAAAATCCAATAAATGTATAGTCAATAGTGTAAATGAGAGTAGTTTAAACTTTCAGTATGATTGTGTAAGGATTGTCACAGGGTGTGAACAGGACCCAAGTGCAGCACAAAGAGACAATACAGGAGTTAAGTTCAACAGTGTTTATTTTCGGGCCTGGCGGAGTGGGAAACGAACCTGGGTCTCCCAGGCGGCAGGCAGGCAGGTAACCGCTAGGCCAGCGGAGCACGCTGGAGATACAATGGATATCTCCAGAGAAAGGGAGCAGGCAGGAGACGAGGTCACGGGACAGAAGGCTAGTCAATTTACCGGGGCTGGAACAGGAGGCAAAGTCGTTGGACAGGCGAGGGTCAGGTTTACCGGCACAGAGAGATGAGGCAGAATCCGTAGACGAAGGGCGGGTAGGTTGGCTGGGAAACAGACGAGAGGCAGAGTCCAGGGACGAAACAGGTCGTGATCGGGCAGGCAATCCGGAGTAGAACGCTGGAGAGTAGGACATGGGTCGATTACAATCTGGCAGAGACTGAGTGTGAGACGTGGGTTTAAATACCGGACTGATTGCAGATGGGCTGTAGGTGTTGGTGATCAGCGGGAGGTGTGGTCCGGCTGGGAGGTGGGACAGTGGAAACTGTGGAGCAGATTGCAGGAACGGAGTGATCATGACAGGACCCCCCCCTCAAGGGACGGCTCTTGACGTCCCAAAAACCGACCTGGGGCGGGAGGTGGGGGAAAACAGGAAGGCGGGTTAGAATTTTTGGGACCCCGAGGACTCCATGCCCCCGGGGTCAAGCCCCTCCCCCTTGGATGCAGGCATGTCCCCCTTTGACTCCTCTTGACGAGGCCGCCCACGGGTCCGAGGTGCTGGTTGCTCCGGGTGTTGGTGGTGGAAATCGCGCACCATCAGGGGGTCCACAATGTGGCGACCAGGGACCCAAGACCTCTCCTCTGGACCGTACCCCTCCCAATCCACCAGGTACTGCAGTCCGTGACCCCGGTGGCGGGAACGAATGATGCGACGGACCGCGTAGACTGGTCCTCCTTCAACTTGGATGGCAGGAGGCGGAGGGGGATGAGCTGGGGACAGAGGGCTCTCATGCACAGGTTTGAGTCTCGAGACATGGAAAGTGGGGTGAACCTGCATAGTGCGAGGTAATTGTAACCTTACTGCCGTCAGGCTGATTATCTTAGAGATTGGAAATGGGCCCACAAACCTGGGAGCCAGCTTTTTGGACTCTACATGCAGGGGAAGGTCTCGGGTGGAGAGCCACACCTTCTGGCCAACCTGATATTCGGCTGCAGGAGTCCGGCGGCGGTTAGCAGCGGTGGCATAGCGCTCCCCGGTGCGTGGTAAGGTGTCGCGGGCCCTGGACCACACCTGACGGCAGCGGCGGACATGAGCAGAGGCAGAGGGGCAGGAGACCTCGGCATTCAGGGCAGGAAACAGAGGCGGTTGGTAACCATAAACACATTGAAAGGGTGAGAAACCGGTGGCGGAGCTGGTCAGTGAATTGTGGGCATACTCAACCCACACCAAATGGGAAGCCCAAGAGGTGGGCTCCCGGGAGACCATGCAGCGTAGAGCGACCTCCAGGTCCTGGTTCATTCGCTCCGTCTGACCGTTGGTTTGTGGGTGAAAACCCGAGGACAGGCTGGCGGTGGCACCAATTAAGTGACAGAACTCCCTCCAGAGTGCAGAGGCAAACTGGGGACCACGGTCTGACACCACATCCTTGGGCAGTCCATGAATACGGAAGATGTGCTGTGTTATGAGTTGAGCAGTCTCCTTGGCAGAGGGAAGCTTCGGCAAAGGAACAAAATGAGCCATTTTGCTGAATCTGTCTACAATGGTGCAGATGACAGTGTTACCTTCGGAGGCTGGCAGGCCGGTGACAAAATCAAGTGAGATGTGAGACCAGGGGCGCTGAGGTACGGGCAGAGGCCGCAGGAGACCAGTGGAAGCTTGGTGGGATGCTTTGTGTCGGTTGCAGACCTGGCAGGCCTTAACAAAGTCCCTGACGTCCTTCTCCAGAGACGGCCACCAGAAGCCCTGGAGAAGAAAGTCCCGGGTCCTGAGAGCCCCTGGATGGCACGCTAGTTTGGATGAATGACCCCACTCCAAAACCTCAGTGCAGATGTCAGCTGGGACAAACAGGCGGTTATTGGGACAGGCACTGGGTCCCGGCTGGCCCTCAGTGGCGGCACGGACTCTTTCCTCAATGCCCCAGGTGAGGGTGGCAACCACGCAGGAAGAAGGAAGAATGGTCCCTGGTTCCGCCGTGGCCTCCTCACTTTTCTGGAATTGCCGGGACAGGGCATCAGGTTTGACATTTCTAGAGCCAGGGCGATAAGAAAGGGAAAAGTTAAAACGGGTAAAAAACAAGGCCCACTGGGCCTGGTAAGAGTTCAGGCGTTTTGCGGTGCTGATATATTCCAGGTTCTTGTGGTCGGTCCAAATCAGAAACGGCTGTTTGGGCCCCTTCCAACCAGTGCCGCCACTCCTCCAACGCCAGCTTAACAGCTAACAGTTCGCGATTACCAATGTCATAGTTTTGCTCGGCAGGGGAGAGGCAGTGGGAGGAGTAGGCGCAGGGGTGGAGCTTCTGGTCGGAGATTGCCCTCTGGGAGAGGACGGCCCCAACCCCAACATCCGAGGCGTCCACCTCCACGACGAACTGCCGGTCTGGGTCCGGCATCCGAAGAATGGGGGTTGTGGTGAACCATTCCTTGAGGGTGCGGAAGGCGGTAGCGGCCTCGGGTGTCCAGGAGAAGGAGACCTTTGAACTGGTGAGCGCAGTGACGGAAGCCGCCACCGAGCTATAGTTGCGGATGAATCGCCGGTAAAAGTTGGCAAACCCCAGGAATCATTGCAGCTGCTTTCGGGAGTCTGGCGTGGGCCACTCGGTGACGGCAGAGACCTTGGACGGGTCCATCTGGATCTTCCCTGGGGAAATGCTGTAACCCAGGAAGGAGATCGATGAAGCATGAAACTCACATTTCTCAGCCTTGGCAAACAGGGAGTTCTCCAAGAGTCTCTTGAGGACTGCTTTGACGTGCTGAACATGCTCCTGGGTAGACTGGGAAAAAATCAAAATGTCGTCAAGGTAGACAAAAACAAATCTGTTAAGCATGTCCCAGAGTACATCGTTTACCAGAGTCTGAAATACGGCGGGGGCGTGAGTGAGCCCAAAAGGAATCACCAAATACTCATAATGTCCCACAGGAGTATTGAAGGCCGTTTTCCATTCGTCCCCCTCACGAATGCGGACCAAATGGTAGGCGTTGCAGAGGTCTAGCTTGGTGAATACCCGGGCCCCTTGCAGGAGTTCAAATGCAGAGGTCATTAGAGGCAATGGGTACCGGTTCTTTACCGTGATGTCGTTCAGGCCCCGGTAATCAATGCAGGGGCGCAGGGACTTGTCCTTCTTCCCCACGAAGAAGAACCCAGCCCCGGCCAGGGAGGAGGAAGGGCGGATGATCCCGGCGGCTAACATGTGGCTACCATGTGGCCTCCCTCCCCACAATACAGACATAGCCTGGAGCGAAGACGACGTTGGCGTTCCTCTGGGGCAAGGGAGGTGCGACCCAACTCCATTGGTTCTGACTCCTCCGACGGCCGGCCTGTCAAGAGAGGTGAGCTTGGGGAGTTCCGACAGAGTGAAGCTGATGACTGATACCGGACGGCCTCCTGGCGCCTTTCCCACCTCCGGACCTGGATGCGACGATCAATTCGGGTCGCCAGCTCAATGACCCCATCCAGTGAAGTAGGGACCTCGTGAGAAACCAGTTCATCCTTGATGTAGTCCGCCAGGCCGTGAAGAAAAGTGGCAACCAGGGCCGTAGAGTTCCAGCCGCTCTGACAGGCCTTGGTGCGGAAATCTATGGAGTAACTTGCCACAGTCTCGTTCCCTTGGTGCATGCCCAGTAGTCCCCGATCCATCTCTGACCTGGAAGACCCCAAGCCAAAAACCTTGCGCAACTCCTCCGAAAAGAGCTGGATGGAGGTACAGGTGGGAGACTGCCTCTCCCACTCAGCAGTGCCCCACAGTCGCGCCCGCCCCGTCAGGTGGTTGATAGTGAAAGCCACCTTGGCTTGTTCGGAAGCAAAAGTGCGGGGCTGATGGGAGAACAGCAGGGAACAGTTAGTCAAAAAAGGACCACAGGTCTCAGGATCTCCTCCATACCGTTCTGGCATTCCCACCCGGGGTTCAGGAGCAAATGTGTCGACGTTGGAAGGGCGGACCCCAGAGGAGAAGGGACTGGGAATGTTCTGTGCCGCTGTGCCCTCCGCTGGTGGTGGTGACCCGGTGCCGACCCCCATGACATCCAGACGGGCCAAGATGTTTGCGAAGGCAGCGTCAAGCTTGCTCTCCAGGGTGGAGAAACGAACCTCATGCTCTCGGAGGACGTCAGTGACTGCAGTGTGGCCAGACACCTCTGGGGAAAGGGAGCTCGCACTGCCTGTGCGACTCGTGGAAGTGGGATTGTGTGCTGGGTCCATTACTGGCCAGATTGTACTGTCACGGGGTGTGAACAGGACCCAAGTGCAGCACAAAGAGACAATACAGGAGTTAAGTTCAACAGTGTTTATTTTCGGGAGTGGGAAACGAAGTGGCGGAGTGGGAAACGAACCTGGGTCTCCCAGGCGGCAGGCAGGCAGGTAACCGCTAGGCCAGCGGAGCACGCTGGAGATACAATGGATATCTCCAGAGAAAGGGAGCAGGCAGGAGACGAGGTCACGGGACAGAAGGCTAGTCAATTTACCGGGGCTGGAACAGGAGGCAAAGTCGTTGGACAGGCGAGGGTCAGGTTTACCGGCACAGAGAGATGAGGCAGAATCCGTAGACGAAGGGCGGGTAGGTTGGCTGGGAAACAGACGAGAGGCAGAGTCCAGGGACGAAACAGGTCGTGATCGGGCAGGCAATCCGGAGTAGAACGCTGGAGAGTAGGACATGGGTCGATTACAATCTGGCAGAGACTGAGTGTGAGACGTGGGTTTAAATACCAGACTGATTGCAGATGGGCTGTAGGTGTTGGTGATCAGCGGGAGGTGTGGTCCGGCTGGGAGGTGGGACAGTGGAAACTGTGGAGCAGATTGCAGGAACGGAGTGATCATGACAGGACCCCCCCCTCAAGGGACGGCTCTTGACGTCCCAAAAACCGACCTGGGGCGGGAGGTGGGGGAAAACAGGAAGGCGGGTTAGAATTTTTGGGACCCCGAGGACTCCATGCCCCCGGGGTCAAGCCCCTCCCCCTTGGATGCAGGCATGTCCCCCTTTGACTCCTCTTGACGAGGCCGCCCACGGGTCCGAGGTGCTGGTTGCTCCGGGTGTTGGTGGTGGAAATCGCGCACCATCAGGGGGTCCACAATGTGGCGACCAGGGACCCAAGACCTCTCCTCTGGACCGTACCCCTCCCAATCCACCAGGTACTGCAGTCCGCGACCCCGGTGGCGGGAACGAATGATGCGACGGACCGCGTAGACTGGTCCTCCTTCAACTTGGATGGCAGGAGGCGGAGGGGGATGAGCTGGGGACAGAGGGCTCTCATGCACAGGTTTGAGTCTCGAGACATGGAAAGTGGGGTGAACCTGCATAGTGCGAGGTAATTGTAACCTTACTGCCGTCAGGCTGATTATCTTAGAGATTGGAAATGGGCCCACAAACCTGGGAGCCAGCTTTTTGGACTCTACATGCAGGGGAAGGTCTCGGGTGGAGAGCCACACCTTCTGGCCAACCTGATATTCGGGTGCAGGAGTCCGGCGGCGGTTAGCAGCGGTGGCATAGCGCTCCCCGGTGCGTGGTAAGGTGTCGCGGGCCCTGGACCACACCTGACGGCAGCGGCGGACATGAGCAGAGGCAGAGGGGCAGGAGACCTCGGCATTCAGGGCAGGAAACAGAGGCGGTTGGTAACCATAAACACATTGAAAGGGTGAGAAACCGGTGGCGGAGCTGGTCAGCGAATTGTGGGCATACTCAACCCACACCAAATGGGAAGCCCAAGAGGTGGGCTCCCGGGAGACCATGCAGCGTAGAGCGACCTCCAGGTCCTGGTTCATTCGCTCCGTCTGACCGTTGGTTTGTGGGTGAAAACCCGAGGACAGGCTGGCGGTGGCACCAATTAAGTGACAGAACTCCCTCCAGAGTGCAGAGGCAAACTGGGGACCACGGTCTGACACCACATCCTTGGGCAGTCCATGAATACGGAAGATGTGCTGTGTTATGAGTTGAGCAGTCTCCTTGGCAGAGGGAAGCTTCGGCAAAGGAACAAAATGAGCCATTTTGCTGAATCTGTCTACAATGGTGCAGATGACAGTGTTACCTTCGGAGGCTGGCAGGCCGGTGACAAAATCAAGTGAGATGTGAGACCAGGGGCGCTGAGGTACGGGCAGAGGCCGCAGGAGACCAGTGGAAGCTTGGTGGGATGCTTTGTGTCGGTTGCAGACCTGGCAGGCCTTAACAAAGTCCCTGACGTCCTTCTCCAGAGACGGCCACCAGAAGCCCTGGAGAAGAAAGTCCCGGGTCCTGAGAGCCCCTGGATGGCACGCTAGTTTGGATGAATGACCCCACTCCAAAACCTCAGTGCAGATGTCAGCTGGGACAAACAGGCGGTTATTGGGACAGGCACTGGGTCCCGGCTGGCCCTCAGTGGCGGCACGGACTCTTTCCTCAATGCCCCAGGTGAGGGTGGCAACCACGCAGGAAGAAGGAAGAATGGTCCCTGGTTCCGCCGTGGCCTCCTCACTTTTCTGGAATTGCCGGGACAGGGCATCAGGTTTGACATTTCTAGAGCCAGGGCGATAAGAAAGGGAAAAGTTAAAACGGGTAAAAAACAAGGCCCACTGGGCCTGGTAAGAGTTCAGGCGTTTTGCGGTGCTGATATATTCCAGGTTCTTGTGGTCGGTCCAAATCAGAAACGGCTGTTTGGGCCCCTTCCAACCAGTGCCGCCACTCCTCCAACGCCAGCTTAACAGCTAACAGTTCGCGATTACCAATGTCATAGTTTTGCTCGGCAGGGGAGAGGCAGTGGGAGGAGTAGGCGCAGGGGTGGAGCTTCTGGTCGGAGATTGCCCTCTGGGAGAGGACGGCCCCAACCCCAACATCCGAGGCGTCCACCTCCACGACGAACTGCCGGTCTGGGTCCGGCATCCGAAGAATGGGGGTTGTGGTGAACCATTCCTTGAGGGTGCGGAAGGCGGTAGCGGCCTCGGGTGTCCAGGAGAAGGAGACCTTTGAACTGGTGAGCGCAGTGACGGAAGCCGCCACCGAGCTATAGTTGCGGATGAATCGCCGGTAAAAGTTGGCAAACCCCAGGAATCATTGCAGCTGCTTTCGGGAGTCTGGCGTGGGCCACTCGGTGACGGCAGAGACCTTGGACGGGTCCATCTGGATCTTCCCTGGGGAAATGCTGTAACCCAGGAAGGAGATCGATGAAGCATGAAACTCACATTTCTCAGCCTTGGCAAACAGGGAGTTCTCCAAGAGTCTCTTGAGGACTGCTTTGACGTGCTGAACATGCTCCTGGGTAGACTGGGAAAAAATCAAAATGTCGTCAAGGTAGACAAAAACAAATCTGTTAAGCATGTCCCAGAGTACATCGTTTACCAGAGTCTGAAATACGGCGGGGGCGTGAGTGAGCCCAAAAGGAATCACCAAATACTCATAATGTCCCACAGGAGTATTGAAGGCCGTTTTCCATTCGTCCCCCTCACGAATGCGGACCAAATGGTAGGCGTTGCAGAGGTCTAGCTTGGTGAATACCCGGGCCCCTTGCAGGAGTTCAAATGCAGAGGTCATTAGAGGCAATGGGTACCGGTTCTTTACCGTGATGTCGTTCAGGCCCCGGTAATCAATGCAGGGGCGCAGGGACTTGTCCTTCTTCCCCACGAAGAAGAACCCAGCCCCGGCCAGGGAGGAGGAAGGGCGGATGATCCCGGCGGCTAACATGTGGCTACCATGTGGCCTCCCTCCCCACAATACAGACATAGCCTGGAGCGAAGACGACGTTGGCGTTCCTCTGGGGCAAGGGAGGTGCGACCCAACTCCATTGGTTCTGACTCCTCCGACGGCCGGCCTGTCAAGAGAGGTGAGCTTGGGGAGTTCCGACAGAGTGAAGCTGATGACTGATACCGGACGGCCTCCTGGCGCCTTTCCCACCTCCGGACCTGGATGCGACGATCAATTCGGGTCGCCAGCTCAATGACCCCATCCAGTGAAGTAGGGACCTCGTGAGAAACCAGTTCATCCTTGATGTAGTCCGCCAGGCCGTGAAGAAAAGTGGCAACCAGGGCCGTAGAGTTCCAGCCGCTCTGACAGGCCTTGGTGCGGAAATCTATGGAGTAACTTGCCACAGTCTCGTTCCCTTGGTGCATGCCCAGTAGTCCCCGATCCATCTCTGACCTGGAAGACCCCAAGCCAAAAACCTTGCGCAACTCCTCCGAAAAGAGCTGGATGGAGGTACAGGTGGGAGACTGCCTCTCCCACTCAGCAGTGCCCCACAGTCGCGCCCGCCCCGTCAGGTGGTTGATAGTGAAAGCCACCTTGGCTTGTTCGGAAGCAAAAGTGCGGGGCTGATGGGAGAACAGCAGGGAACAGTTAGTCAAAAAAGGACCACAGGTCTCAGGATCTCCTCCATACCGTTCTGGCATTCCCACCCGGGGTTCAGGAGCAAATGTGTCGACGTTGGAAGGGCGGACCCCAGAGGAGAAGGGACTGGGAATGTTCTGTGCCGCTGTGCCCTCCGCTGGTGGTGGTGACCCGGTGCCGACCCCCATGACATCCAGACGGGCCAAGATGTTTGCGAAGGCAGCGTCAAGCTTGCTCTCCAGGGTGGAGAAACGAACCTCATGCTCTCGGAGGACGTCAGTGACTGCAGTGTGGCCAGACACCTCTGGGGAAAGGGAGCTCGCACTGCCTGTGCGACTCGTGGAAGTGGGATTGTGTGCTGGGTCCATTACTGGCCAGATTGTACTGTCACGGGGTGTGAACAGGACCCAAGTGCAGCACAAAGAGACAATACAGGAGTTAAGTTCAACAGTGTTTATTTTCGGGAGTGGGAAACGAAGTGGCGGAGTGGGAAACGAACCTGGGTCTCCCAGGCGGCAGGCAGGCAGGTAACCGCTAGGCCAGCGGAGCACGCTGGAGATACAATGGATATCTCCAGAGAAAGGGAGCAGGCAGGAGACGAGGTCACGGGACAGAAGGCTAGTCAATTTACCGGGGCTGGAACAGGAGGCAAAGTCGTTGGACAGGCGAGGGTCAGGTTTACCGGCACAGAGAGATGAGGCAGAATCCGTAGACGAAGGGCGGGTAGGTTGGCTGGGAAACAGACGAGAGGCAGAGTCCAGGGACGAAACAGGTCGTGATCGGGCAGGCAATCCGGAGTAGAACGCTGGAGAGTAGGACATGGGTCGATTACAATCTGGCAGAGACTGAGTGTGAGACGTGGGTTTAAATACCAGACTGATTGCAGATGGGCTGTAGGTGTTGGTGATCAGCGGGAGGTGTGGTCCGGCTGGGAGGTGGGACAGTGGAAACTGTGGAGCAGATTGCAGGAACGGAGTGATCATGACAGGACCCCCCCCTCAAGGGACGGCTCTTGACGTCCCAAAAACCGACCTGGGGCGGGAGGTGGGGGAAAACAGGAAGGCGGGTTAGAATTTTTGGGACCCCGAGGACTCCATGCCCCCGGGGTCAAGCCCCTCCCCCTTGGATGCAGGCATGTCCCCCTTTGACTCCTCTTGACGAGGCCGCCCACGGGTCCGAGGTGCTGGTTGCTCCGGGTGTTGGTGGTGGAAATCGCGCACCATCAGGGGGTCCACAATGTGGCGACCAGGGACCCAAGACCTCTCCTCTGGACCGTACCCCTCCCAATCCACCAGGTACTGCAGTCCGCGACCCCGGTGGCGGGAACGAATGATGCGACGGACCGCGTAGACTGGTCCTCCTTCAACTTGGATGGCAGGAGGCGGAGGGGGATGAGCTGGGGACAGAGGGCTCTCATGCACAGGTTTGAGTCTCGAGACATGGAAAGTGGGGTGAACCTGCATAGTGCGAGGTAATTGTAACCTTACTGCCGTCAGGCTGATTATCTTAGAGACTGGAAATGGGCCCACAAACCTGGGAGCCAGCTTTTTGGACTCTACATGCAGGGGAAGGTCTCGGGTGGAGAGCCACACCTTCTGGCCAACCTGATATTCGGGTGCAGGAGTCCGGCGGCGGTTAGCAGCGGTGGCATAGCGCTCCCCGGTGCGTGGTAAGGTGTCGCGGGCCCTGGACCACACCTGACGGCAGCGGCGGACATGAGCAGAGGCAGAGGGGCAGGAGACCTCGGCATTCAGGGCAGGAAACAGAGGCGGTTGGTAACCATAAACACATTGAAAGGGTGAGAAACTGGTGGCGGAGCTGGTCAGCGAATTGTGGGCATACTCAACCCACACCAAATGGGAAGCCCAAGAGGTGGGCTCCCGGGAGACCATGCAGCGTAGAGCGACCTCCAGGTCCTGGTTCATTCGCTCCGTCTGACCGTTGGTTTGTGGGTGAAAACCCGAGGACAGGCTGGCGGTGGCACCAATTAAGTGACAGAACTCCCTCCAGAGTGCAGAGGCAAACTGGGGACCACGGTCTGACACCACATCCTTGGGCAGTCCATGAATACGGAAGATGTGCTGTGTTATGAGTTGAGCAGTCTCCTTGGCAGAGGGAAGCTTCGGCAAAGGAACAAAATGAGCCATTTTGCTGAATCTGTCTACAATGGTGCAGATGACAGTGTTACCTTCGGAGGCTGGCAGGCCGGTGACAAAATCAAGTGAGATGTGAGACCAGGGGCGCTGAGGTACGGGCAGAGGCCGCAGGAGACCAGTGGAAGCTTGGTGGGATGCTTTGTGTCGGTTGCAGACCTGGCAGGCCTTAACAAAGTCCCTGACGTCCTTCTCCAGAGACGGCCACCAGAAGCCCTGGAGAAGAAAGTCCCGGGTCCTGAGAGCCCCTGGATGGCACGCTAGTTTGGATGAATGACCCCACTCCAAAACCTCAGTGCAGATGTCAGCTGGGACAAACAGGCGGTTATTGGGACAGGCACTGGGTCCCGGCTGGCCCTCAGTGGCGGCACGGACTCTTTCCTCAATGCCCCAGGTGAGGGTGGCAACCACGCAGGAAGAAGGAAGAATGGTCCCTGGTTCCGCCGTGGCCTCCTCACTTTTCTGGAATTGCCGGGACAGGGCATCAGGTTTGACATTTCTAGAGCCAGGGCGATAAGAAAGGGAAAAGTTAAAACGGGTAAAAAACAAGGCCCACTGGGCCTGGTAAGAGTTCAGGCGTTTTGCGGTGCTGATATATTCCAGGTTCTTGTGGTCGGTCCAAATCAGAAACGGCTGTTTGGGCCCCTTCCAACCAGTGCCGCCACTCCTCCAACGCCAGCTTAACAGCTAACAGTTCGCGATTACCAATGTCATAGTTTTGCTCGGCAGGGGAGAGGCAGTGGGAGGAGTAGGCGCAGGGGTGGAGCTTCTGGTCGGAGATTGCCCTCTGGGAGAGGACGGCCCCAACCCCAACATCCGAGGCGTCCACCTCCACGACGAACTGCCGGTCTGGGTCCGGCATCCGAAGAATGGGGGTTGTGGTGAACCATTCCTTGAGGGTGCGGAAGGCGGTAGCGGCCTCGGGTGTCCAGGAGAAGGAGACCTTTGAACTGGTGAGCGCAGTGACGGAAGCCGCCACCGAGCTATAGTTGCGGATGAATCGCCGGTAAAAGTTGGCAAACCCCAGGAATCATTGCAGCTGCTTTCGGGAGTCTGGCGTGGGCCACTCGGTGACGGCAGAGACCTTGGACGGGTCCATCTGGATCTTCCCTGGGGAAATGCTGTAACCCAGGAAGGAGATCGATGAAGCATGAAACTCACATTTCTCAGCCTTGGCAAACAGGGAGTTCTCCAAGAGTCTCTTGAGGACTGCTTTGACGTGCTGAACATGCTCCTGGGTAGACTGGGAAAAAATCAAAATGTCGTCAAGGTAGACAAAAACAAATCTGTTAAGCATGTCCCAGAGTACATCGTTTACCAGAGTCTGAAATACGGCGGGGGCGTGAGTGAGCCCAAAAGGAATCACCAAATACTCATAATGTCCCACAGGAGTATTGAAGGCCGTTTTCCATTCGTCCCCCTCACGAATGCGGACCAAATGGTAGGCGTTGCAGAGGTCTAGCTTGGTGAATACCCGGGCCCCTTGCAGGAGTTCAAATGCAGAGGTCATTAGAGGCAATGGGTACCGGTTCTTTACCGTGATGTCGTTCAGGCCCCGGTAATCAATGCAGGGGCGCAGGGACTTGTCCTTCTTCCCCACGAAGAAGAACCCAGCCCCGGCCAGGGAGGAGGAAGGGCGGATGATCCCGGCGGCTAACATGTGGCTACCATGTGGCCTCCCTCCCCACAATACAGACATAGCCTGGAGCGAAGACGACGTTGGCGTTCCTCTGGGGCAAGGGAGGTGCGACCCAACTCCATTGGTTCTGACTCCTCCGACGGCCGGCCTGTCAAGAGAGGTGAGCTTGGGGAGTTCCGACAGAGTGAAGCTGATGACTGATACCGGACGGCCTCCTGGCGCCTTTCCCACCTCCGGACCTGGATGCGACGATCAATTCGGGTCGCCAGCTCAATGACCCCATCCAGTGAAGTAGGGACCTCGTGAGAAACCAGTTCATCCTTGATGTAGTCCGCCAGGCCGTGAAGAAAAGTGGCAACCAGGGCCGTAGAGTTCCAGCCGCTCTGACAGGCCTTGGTGCGGAAATCTATGGAGTAACTTGCCACAGTCTCGTTCCCTTGGTGCATGCCCAGTAGTCCCCGATCCATCTCTGACCTGGAAGACCCCAAGCCAAAAACCTTGCGCAACTCCTCCGAAAAGAGCTGGATGGAGGTACAGGTGGGAGACTGCCTCTCCCACTCAGCAGTGCCCCACAGTCGCGCCCGCCCCGTCAGGTGGTTGATAGTGAAAGCCACCTTGGCTTGTTCGGAAGCAAAAGTGCGGGGCTGATGGGAGAACAGCAGGGAACAGTTAGTCACAAAAGGACCACAGGTCTCAGGATCTCCTCCATACCGTTCTGGCATTCCCACCCGGGGTTCAGGAGCAAATGTGTCGACGTTGGAAGGGCGGACCCCAGAGGAGAAGGGACTGGGAATGTTCTGTGCCGCTGTGCCCTCCGCTGGTGGTGGTGACCCGGTGCCGACCCCCATGACATCCAGACGGGCCAAGATGTTTGCGAAGGCAGCGTCAAGCTTGCTCTCCAGGGTGGAGAAACGAACCTCATGCTCTCGGAGGACGTCAGTGACTGCAGTGTGGCCAGACACCTCTGGGGAAAGGGAGCTCGCACTGCCTGTGCGACTCGTGGAAGTGGGATTGTGTGCTGGGTCCATTACTGGCCAGATTGTACTGTCATGGGGTGTGAACAGGACCCAAGTGCAGCACAAAGAGACAATACAGGAGTTAAGTTCAACAGTGTTTATTTTCGGGCCTGGCGGAGTGGGAAACGAACCTGGGTCTCCCAGGCGGCAGGCAGGCAGGTAACCGCTAGGCCAGCGGAGCACGCTGGAGATACAATGGATATCTCCAGAGAAAGGGAGCAGGCAGGAGACGAGGTCACGGGACAGAAGGCTAGTCAATTTACCGGGGCTGGAACAGGAGGCAAAGTCATTGGACAGGCGAGGGTCAGGTTTACCGGCACAGAGAGATGAGGCAGAATCCGTAGACGAAGGGCGGGTAGGTTGGCTGGGAAACAGACGAGAGGCAGAGTCCAGGGACGAAACAGGTCGTGATCGGGCAGGCAATCCGGAGTAGAACGCTGGAGAGTAGGACATGGGTCGATTACAATCTGGCAGAGACTGAGTGTGAGACGTGGGTTTAAATACCGGACTGATTGCAGATGGGCTGTAGGTGTTGGTGATCAGCGGGAGGTGTGGTCCGGCTGGGAGGTGGGACAGTGGAAACTGGAGCAGATTGCAGGAACGGAGTGATCATGACAGGACCCCCCCCTCAAGGGACGGCTCTTGACGTCCCAAAAACCGACCTGGGGCGGGAGGTGGGGGGAAAACAGGAAGGCGGGTTAGAATTTTTGGGACCCCGAGGACTCCATGCCCCCGGGGTCAAGCCCCTCCCCCTTGGATGCAGGCATGTCCCTCTTTGACTCCTCTTGACGAGGCCGCCCACGGGTCCGAGGTGCTGGTTGCTCCGGGTGTTGGTGGTGGAAATCGCGCACCATCAGGGGGTCCACAATGTGGCGACCAGGGACCCAAGACCTCTCCTCTGGACCGTACCCCTCCCAATCCACCATGTACTGCAGTCCGCGACCCCGGTTGTGGGAACGAATGATGCGACGGACCGCGTATACTGGTCCTCCTTCAACTTGGATGGCAGGAGGCGGAGGGGGATGAGCTGGGGACAGAGGGCTCTCATGCACAGGTTTTAGTCTCGAGACATGGAAAGTGGGGTGAACCTGCATAGTGCGAGGTAATTGTAACCTTACTACCGTCAGGCTGATTATCTTAGAGATTGGAAATGGGCCCACAAACCTGGGAGCCAGCTTTTTGGACTCTACATGCAGGGGAAGGTCTCGGGTGGAGAGCCACACCTTCTGGCCAACCTGATATTCGGGTGCAGGAGTCCGGCGGCGGTTAGCAGCGGTGGCATAGCGCTCCCCGGTGCGTGGTAAGGTGTCGCGGGCCCTGGACCACACCTGACGGCAGCGGCGGACATGAGCAGAGGCAGAGGGGCAGGAGACCTCGGCATCCAGGGCAGGAAACAGAGGCGGTTGGTAACCATAAACACATTGAAAGGGTGAGAAACCGGTGGCGGAGCTGGTCAGCGAATTGTGGGCATACTCAACCCACACCAAATGGGAAGCCCAAGAGGTGGGCTCCCGGGAGACCATGCAGCGTAGAGCGACCTCCAGGTCCTGGTTCATTCGCTCCGTCTGACCGTTGGTTTGTGGGTGAAAACCCGAGGACAGGCTGGCGGTGGCACCAATTAAGTGACAGAACTCCCTCCAGAGTGCAGAGGCAAACTGGGGACCACGGTCTGACACCACATCCTTGGGCAGTCCATGAATACGGAAGATGTGCTGTGTTATGAGTTGAGCAGTCTCCTTGGCAGAGGGAAGCTTCGGCAAAGGAACAAAATGAGCCATTTTGCTGAATCTGTCTACAATGGTGCAGATGACAGTGTTACCTTCGGAGGCTGGCAGGCCGGTGACAAAATCAAGTGAGATGTGAGACCAGGGGCGCTGAGGTACGGGCAGAGGCCGCAGGAGACCAGTGGAAGCCTGGTGGGATGCTTTGTGTCGGTTGCAGACCTGGCAGGCCTTAACAAAGTCCCTGATGTCCTTCTCCAGAGACGGCCACCAGAAGCCCTGGAGAAGAAAGTCCCGGGTCCTGAGAGCCCCTGGATGGTACGCTAGTTTGGATGAATGACCCCACTCCAAAACCTCAGTGCAGATGTCAGCTGGGACAAACAGGCGGTTATCGGGACAGGCACTGGGTCCCGGCTGGCCCTCAGTGGCGGCACGGACTCTTTCCTCAATGCCCCAGGTGAGGGTGGCAACCACGCAGGAAGAAGGAAGAATGGTCCCTGGTTCCGCCGTGGCCTCCTCACTTTTCTGGAATTGCCGGGACAGGGCATCAGGTTTGACATTTCTAGAGCCAGGGCGATAAGAAAGGGAAAAGTTAAAACGGGTAAAGAACAAGGCCCACTGGGCCTGGTAAGAGTTCAGGCGTTTTGCGGTGCTGATATATTCCAGGTTCTTGTGGTCGGTCCAAATCAGAAACGGCTGTTTGGGCCCCTTCCAACCAGTGCTGCCACTCCTCCAACGCCAGCTTAACAGCTAACAGTTCGCGATTACCAATGTCATAGTTTTGCTCGGCAGGGGAGAGGCGGTGGGAGGAGTAGGCGCAGGGGTGGAGCTTCTGGTCGGAGATTGCCCTCTGGGAGAGGACGGCCCCAACCCCAACATCCGAGGCGTCCACCTCCACGACGAACTGCCGGTCTGGGTCCGGCATCCGAAGAATGGGGGTTGTGGTGAACCATTCCTTGAGGGTGCGGAAGGCGGTAGCGGCCTCGGGTGTCCAGGAGAAGGAGACCTTTGAACTGGTGAGCGCAGTGACGGAAGCCGCCACCGAGCTATAGTTGCGGATGAATCGCCGGTAAAAGTTGGCAAACCCCAGGAATCATTGCAGCTGCTTTCGGGAGTCTGGCGTGGGCCACTCGGTGACGGCAGAGACCTTGGACGGGTCCATCTGGATCTTCCCTGGGGAAATGCTGTAACCCAGGAAGGAGATCGATGAAGCATGAAACTCACATTTCTCAGCCTTGGCAAACAGGGAGTTCTCCAAGAGTCTCTTGAGGACTGCTTTGACGTGCTGAACATGCTCCTGGGTAGACTGGGAAAAAATCAAAATGTCGTCAAGGTAGACAAAAACAAATCTGTTAAGCATGTCCCGGAGTACATCGTTTACCAGCGTCTGAAATACGGCGGGGGCGTGAGTGAGCCCAAAAGGAATCACCAAATACTCATAATGTCCCACAGGAGTATTGAAGGCCGTTTTCCATTCGTCCCCCTCACGAATGCGGACCAAATGGTAGGCGTTGCAGAGGTCTAGCTTGGTGAATACCCGGGCCCCTCGCAGGAGTTCAAATGCAGAGGTCATTAGAGGCAATGGGTACCGGTTCTTTACCGTGATGTCGTTCAGGCCCCGGTAATCAATGCAGGGGCGCAGGGACTTGTCCTTCTTCCCCACGAAGAAGAACCCAGCCCCGGCCAGGGAGGAGGAAGGGCGGATGATCCCGGCGGCTAACATGTGGCTACCATGTGGCCTCCCTCCCCACAATACAGACATAGCCTGGAGCGAAGACGACGTTGGCGTTCCTCTGGGGCAAGGGAGGTGCGACCCAACTCCATTGGTTCTGACTCCTCCGACGGCCGGCCTGTCAAGAGAGGTGAGCTTGGGGAGTTCCGACAGAGTGAAGCTGATGACTGATACCGGACGGCCTCCTGGCGCCTTTCCCGCCTCCGGACCTGGATGCGACGATCAATTCGGGTCGCCAGCTCAATGACCCCATCCAGTGAAGTAGGGACCTCGTGAGAAACCAGTTCATCCTTGATGTAGTCCGCCAGGCCGTGAAGAAAAGTGGCAACCAGGGCCGTAGAGTTCCAGCCGCTCTGACAGGCCTTGGTGCGGAAATCTATGGAGTAACTTGCCACCGTCTCGTTCCCTTGGCGCATGCCCAGTAGTCCCCGATCCATCTCTGACCTGGAAGACCCCAAGCCAAAAACCTCCTCCGAAAAGAGCTGGATGGAGGTACAGGTGGGAGACTGCCTCTCCCACTCAGCAGTGCCCCACAGTCGCGCCCGCCCCGTCAGGTGGTTGATAGTGAAAGCCACCTTGGCTTGTTCGGAAGCAAAAGTGCGGGGCTGATGGGAGAACAGCAGGGAACAGTTAGTCAAAAAAGGACCACAGGTCTCAGGATCTCCTCCATACCGTTCTGGCATTCCCACCCGGGGTTCAGGAGCAAATGTGTCGACGTTGGAAGGGCGGACCCCAGAGGAGAAGGGACTGGGAATGTTCTGTGCCGCTGTGCCCTCCGCTGGTGGTGGTGACCCGGTGCCGACCCCCATGACATCCAGACGGGCCAAGATGTTTGCGAAGGCAGCGTCAAGCTTGCTCTCCAGGGTGGAGAAACGAACCTCATGCTCTCGGAGGACGTCAGTGACTGCAGTGTGGCCAGACACCTCTGGGGAAAGGGAGCTCGCACTGCCTGTGCGACTCGTGGAAGTGGGATTGTGTGCTGGGTCCATTACTGGCCAGATTGTACTGTCATGGGGTGTGAACAGGACCCAAGTGCAGCACAAAGAGACAATACAGGAGTTAAGTTCAACAGTGTTTATTTTTGGGCCGGCGAATCGAACCTGGGTCTCCCAGGCGGCAGGCAGGCAGGTAACCGCTGGCTACTAATCGTTGGACAGGCGAGGGTCAGGTTTACCGGCACAGAGAGACGAGGCAGAATCCGTGGACGAAGGGCGGGTAGGTTGGCTGGGAAACAGACGAGAGGCAGAGTCCAGGGACGAAACTGGAGTAGAACGCTGGAGAGTAGGACATGGGTCGATTACAATCTGGCAGAGACTGAGTGTGAGATGTGGGTTTAAATACCGGACCTGATTGCAGATGGGCTGTAGGTGTGGGTGATTAGCGGGAGGTGTGGTCCGGCTGGGAGGTGGGACAGTGGAAACTGTGGAGCAGATTGCAGGAACGGAGTGATCATGACAAGGATCTATGCTTTCCTTACTTCTACATAGCAAATAATGTCACTTTTGTAATTCTCAAATAGTATTCCTGTTTATTTTGATAATACACTGTGTTTTAGTGGAATGACTTGGTGACCATCAACAATGTTTGATGGTAGAGGATAACAATCTATCAAATAATGAATATTAATCAGTAATATCAGATAATAGTAATATTATCAACTGTAGGCCTTCAGTGACGTCATATTTATTACTACCTAAAATACGCATCAGAATATCAGTATAACATCAGTATGACACCAGGGTTTGAGAATCCACAAATATACATTACATCACCCTTAAAAAAGGCTAATCAAGCAACACTTAATTTCTGGAATATCATAGCAAATTATTAGAGAATAGTAAACACAACATTAGAGGTGTATGGAACATAGTAAACAATATTATTAGAAATGGCTCAAATGATAGGAAATACCCTGAATGTTTTATTGATAATGAGGTCTTTACATAACATGAATGATGTGGTTAATGGCTTCAACAATTCTTTTGTGAATATAGGTCCAAAGTTGGCCAAAAAAAAAAAAAGCCACTTGTAATGATAGGGATGGCGAAGGGAGCATCACAAGGAACCTCAACTCCTTCTACTTAAAGGCTGTAGGGAAAAGAGAAATCATTGATATTGTCAATAAGTGCAAGAATAAATCATCTACGGATTGGAATGGAATTGACATGACGATAATCAAGAAAGTGATTGACTGTATTATAGATCCACTGACCTACATCTACAGTTTGTCACTGACAACCGGTACATTTCCACAGAAAATAAAAGTTGCCAAAGTTATTCCAGTTTCTAAAGCTAGAGAGAAACATCATTTCACTAATTATAGGCCAATATCATTACTCTGTCAGTTCTCTAAAATATTAGAAAAATTATTTAGTGCAAGGTTAGATAATTTCATTGAAAATAAATTTCATTGAAAATAATAACCTTTTGACAGACAGTCAGTACGGGTTCAGGACAAGCAGGTCAACAGCGATGGCACTAATGGAATTGACAGAGGAGATCATTGACTGTATCGATAGCCAGAAATATGCACCGGGAATATTTATTGATCTGAAAAAGGCTTTTGACACCATTAATCATGACACATTGTTTAAAAAACTAGACAGGTATGGTATAAGGGGGGTGGCATTAAGTTGGCTGAAGAGTTACATCAACACAGACAGCAGTTTGTACAAATAGGTGACAACAAATCAACCCGGGCCGACATTACCTGTGGAGTCCCACAGGGGTCAGTGTTAGGCCCAATACTATTCATTCTGTATATCCATGATATTTATAATGTGTTATTTTTTCTTCAATACACCTTACGGTGATACTTGGACACGTCATCAGTGATGAACCCGAGTTCATTGGGTGTTTCGGGTCTTTAATCATCAGACGTCCTCGCCGGGGCGACCCAGCCGGGGCCGATCATTCCCCGGCTTGTGTCCAAGTAGCGCACCACGGATCCACAGCCACCGCGAGGCCTTTTCTGCGGCCTCAAGGATGTTCTTGGTGGCTCTCCTCGACTGCAGTCCTCTAAATCCAAGGAGTTTGAACACTCTCTGGAGTGAATGACCAGTGAAACCCCTGCACCCGATTTCAATGGGCTCACAGCGAGCGTTTCTTCAGCACTCACTGGTGAGCTCAGAGTATTTGGCCCTCTTGCGCTCATTGGCCTCGTCAATACGGTCCTCCCATGGGACAGACAGCTCCAATATGACCACTTGCTTGGTAGACTCCGATGTTAACGCCATGTCAGGCGGAGTGAAGTGGTAGTTATGTTGGTTGGTAACTTAAGCTGCCTTCCCAGGTCAACTAGTAGCAGCCAATCACGAGCGGCAGTGAGGAGCCCTCCTGAAGAGTTTGGCTGGTGGTTTGCCTTCTGACCCGCTTTAACAAATGTGATTGGCTGCTTCGGGGTGACTTGGGCCTTGCTGTTCTGTATCGCTGTGCAGATGGAATCCGCCAAGGATTTTAATGCCAATGACACAAATGCATTTTGTTCAGGGGAAAACCTTCAGCAGCTTTTAGAGGTCACCGCCGCAGGAATGAGTAAATTAAAACACTGGTTTGACCCAAAGAAATTGTCTTTGAATCTGAGTAAAACCAAGATCATGCAATTTGGAAACCGCACAATAGATGTACAAGTGCAAATCATGGTAGATGCTAGGGTTGAGCCGGATATTCGTTTCATAGAGTATCCGGTACGGATAACGCATTTTTGACGAATACGAGTACGATCCAAAAAAAACCCGTTAATACTGGTGATCGGACTGAAGGAAAATCATCCTGACTGTTTTCACGCTCTGTGATTGGCCAGTCACACATAGTTCCCGCCCCTCCCTACAGAGTTAGAGCGGAGTTTGTCCCTGTCCCACTCTCCAGCACACGCAGACATTTACTGACCTCTCTGTTGGTACTTCACTGTTCCTCACGTCTTTCTTCTTAGGTTTTCTTCAGCTTGCCTCTAGTTTCGGTGTTTGGTTACCTGGTGAACTTTCTTGTTGTTGTTTTGTTGCACGTACGCGTGCATTTAACCATTTAACCACCGCCTCCACTCGTCTCTTTTTTTACCTGTTTGTTCTAAACTCTGTTCAAATGAATAATTCTATACTTTATAATATTTTAACTGAGACATAGCGCACACACACACACACACACACACACTCACCGTAATCAACATTGTTTAACTTAATGTGAAAAAAATGGCAAGAACATTAGGTGCTAAAAATAAATAATTGCAAAAAAAAGTTTGATTATTTATATATTATATATATATATACCTGTATATATTATATATATTATAAAGTTTGATTGATTCATCTCTTACTTTTGTGATCAAAAACATTGATTTGAATCTCAATTTCGAGGCTGTTCAGTAAATAGTTTTAAAACAAACAATAAATACAGCAACTTGTGATCAATCCATATCAATTTTAGACTTAAAATGATGTAGCGATTTAAGCCCCACCCATTTCCGGTCAAACCACACCCACTTCTGGTTTAAGCCCCGCCCACTCGAGTCCAGCTACGGATACAGATAATCTAGTTGGTTGAACAGATACAGATACACATACAGACAGTGGTGTACTCGCTCATCCCTAGTAGATGATGTTAAAATCGAAAGAGTTCATGAAACACATTTGTGGGTGTACTACTGAACCACAAAATCTGCTGGAAACCCCAGATAAGTAGAACAAAACTTGCACGTAGTATTGCAGTTCTGGGTAAAACGAAGCACATATTGGACCACTGGTCACTACACATCTTATTTTGTTCACTTGTACTACCCTATCTGTCTAAATTATTGTGCAGAGATTAGGGGTAACACCTATTATGTTGTTATAGGTTGTTATAGGTTGTTATATTGTGTTAATATGTTGTTGCAGCACAATTGAAACACTTGAAAGTAAATTTCAGTTAAAGGTCTCCTCTTTGTCTTTAATGGTTAAGTTCCTCATTTGATCACTATACTGTTTCAGTTTATGTGTTTGTCTGTTTGTTGTTTTATTTTTTAATCTTTCTCTGACTATTCAGTTTAAATGATTGATTTACTTCTGTAAATATTATTAGCAAGTATTTTATAATGAGTTTTTTTTCTTTTTTTAGAATAAGGTGGTAGGACTTTAACGAGTTTACACTTCTTCCTACTCCTTTTCAGAGTGTTCACACCATTCTGGTGTGTTTATCGTTGTTTGTTATTGTTGTTTTGTTGTTATTTTTGTTATTTGAAATAAATGAACTAATTCATTCATTCATTCATTCATTCATTCATTCATTCATTCATTCATTCGATATCAGGAAATAAATGGTTTATAATCTCTCAAATTATTAGTGAACGAGGACATGAAGGTAGTTGGTGTGAGAGAAGAGGATGCAGAAGACAGGGTTAGATGGAGGACACTGATTGGCTGTGGAGACCCCTGAAGGGAAAAGCCCAAAGGAGAAGAAGATAATCTCTCAAATCATCTTACTAATCCATTCTCAGGGGCATCTGACGATGAGTCTTACCCCTGCGTATGTGTGGCGGGGTATCATCTTCCTCCCCTACGTCACGAGGGTGCTCTGCTGACTCAATGTACCATTCATTCTCACCTGCAATGTGATTTGTTAATTTTTACTCATCAGGAACTCCACGTGGGATGCCAAAAGCATCTGTGTAGACTGGACTGTCCTCCAGCATCGTGGTGTATGAGCTCAGGTGTGACCATGTCGTCACCTCAGCCTGGGACACATTGTTAATCTGTATGGGAGAAATGAGACACACAAGTACACATCTTCCTGTCCAGTTTGGGACAAGGAGTACTTTGTGTACTCATACAGACTCATACACATAAAAACACAATTAAAGCAGAAATAAAGGAACGTTCAAATCCTCCAGGTTGATGCGGATCCAACCAGCAGGTGGCGCCAAAACACCGGAGAAAAACAAACGTTTCAGTTCTGTGGTTCACAGAAACGTTTGTATTAGTTAGAAACATGACATCAGAAAAAAAAATAAAGAACTGAACACTGACTTCCATGTCTTACTTTCATTTATCATTTCAATGATAATGGGATCAACCTCTGAGCTCCATAAAAACAAGAATCATTGTTTAAAGTGAAAGAAGTGAGAATGATGTCAGAAGTGTTTCTGAGTTTACTGTTCAAAAAGGTCAAAGCTGCATCAAAAAGTGTTTTTCTCATACTGGAGTCAAATCACAGAATGATTCCACTGTACATTTAGAAATAAGTCATGTTTGGTGTGTAAATCTGTTCTTCAGGTTACAACTGTGAAGAACTCTTTCATTGGACGTAGATATGAGCTTTGGCTTCTGCCTAAACGTCTTCATTCACTGCATCAGGAACAGGTTTGTTTTCAAACTGTTTTCCATCTGGAGGTCAGAGGTCATGGAGTCTCTGACTGAAGACAGAACTGAGAATATTCATGGACTGGAGACGGAGGAATCAGACGAGAGACACGTGTAAAATGTGGGATTTTATTGCAAAGCAGAATTTGTTGTGACAAAAAACCAACCAGAACAACTTCATCCAACGTTCACCTAGTTAACTAGTTAGACTAGCAGCAACCAGCAGAGAAAGACTTTCTCAGGATAAACAGCAGAGACAACTCTCTAGTGGTTGTCAGACCTCATCTCAAGACAGCGTCAGGTCACCTGACCCCAGGAGGACCAATAGGACGACGGGAAAGCTGGAAGAAGCAACAACCCAGCAGCAGAAGTGTTGAACTGGAATGATGGTGACGTGTTTGAATCAACTCCAGTTAAACCAGCGATGTGTTTGAAGACAGCTGTGATGATTCTGTTTCAGAGATCCTGTTTTACGTCTCCAGGAAGGAAAATGTGAAGAAAACGTCTTAAAATATTTTAATGACACCGTTTAAGTTTGACCACGTTTGATCAATATTTCTAGTGCGTTTCCTACAGACTCTAATCAATAACCATCGATCACTAGATCCTCATCCTGATGGATTTGATCAGATCACATTCTGGTGCTCCCCGACCCCCGGCTGCTGTCCGACCCCCGGCTGCTCTCCGACCCCCGGTTGCTCTCCGACCCCCAGCTGCTCTCCGACCCCCGGTTGCTCTCCGACCCCCAGCTGCAGTCTCTCAGAGAGCTCAGAGCTGTCCTCAGGAACTGAACCACGTTTAGCTGAAAACAAAGATTCGTTATCCCACCGTGAAGTTTGCTTCACGCTGAGTCAAAGCATCAGGTCAGAGAGTCAAAGCATCAGGTCAAAGAGTCAAAGCATCAGGTCAAAGAGTCAAAGCATCAGGTCAAAGAGTCAAAAGCATCAGGTCAAAGAGTCAAAGCATCAGGCCAAAGAGTCAAAGCATCAGGTCAAAGAGTCAAAGCATCAGGTCAAAGAGTCAAAGCATCAGGTCAAAGAGTCAAAGCATCAGGTCAAAGAGTCAAAGCATCAGGTCAAAGAGTCAAAGCATCAGGTCAAAGAGTCAAAGCATCAGGTCAAAGAGACAAAGCATCAGGTCAAAGAGTCAAAGCATCCGGTCAAAGAGTCAAAGCATCAGGTCAAAGAGTCAAAGCATCAGGTCAAAGAGTCAAAGCATCAGGTCAAAGAGTCAAAGCATCAGGTCAAAGAGACAAAGCATCAGGTCAAAGAGACAAAGCATCAGGTCAAAGAGTCAAAGCATCAGGTCAAAGAGTCAAAGCATCAGGTCAGGTCAAAGAGTCAAAGCATCAGGTCAAAGAGTCAAAGCATCAGGTCAAAGAGTCAAATCAAAGCTGGGAGAAGAGACGGCTTCTGTTCGGACCCCTCACCTGTCCTCTGTCTGGAAAGCTTAAACCCAACGGCTGCCATGACGACGAGAGCAGGAACAACTACAGCCATGATGATGATGATGATGATGGTGGTGGTGGGGGGGGTCACGTCAGTGGGCTCCTCTGGAGAGAAGAAAACGAGTCACAACCTGAACAGAAGAGCAGGAAATAAAGGTGTCTCCACCTCCACCCCCCCGACCCCCGTCTCACCCCAGTTGGTCCAGATCTTTCCTTTGTCCAGTCTGGTGACCAAGTCGTCCTCCACACCGTCCAGCTGAAACACACACTCGTACCTCCTCCAGTCTTCAGGGGCCACCGATGAAAGGTTCAGGTCCACACTGGTCTGGAAGGTCCCATCATGGTTGGGGAGGATCTCTCCGTGGTCCACCTCCTCATGAAGCTCCTCCCCATCTCTCCTCCAGAAGAGTGCAGCTCTGTCAGGGTAGAAACCTGTAGCGAAGCAGCTGACTGGAGAGGAGGGGGTCTTCTGGAGGAGGAACACTGAGGGGAGCTCTGGAGGAGGAGCACAAACACACTTTAGATGCTCCTCACCAGGAGTCACTGTCTGTTCTCCTTCTGTTTGATGGGATGGATCTGAAGTGGTGTCTGAGTGTTCATCTTTATTGTTTACTGTTGATCACAAGCACCAGAGAAACATTAAGGTTGTCGGTACAAAACCCCATCAGGTCATGTGATCCTACCTGTTCTCAGCAGAGAGCTCCTCCCATTCTCCAAATGCTTCCTCCCCCACTCAGGACACTCCTGGGTGTAGTAATGTTTGTAGTATTCCATCCTAGCTCTGTCATGATCCCACCTGTGTTTGGTGATGAGAGCCTGAGGTCTGGGAGCGATCCAGGTCTCTGTCTTCAGGTCCAGGACCAGGAAGTCTTCTCCATTATAACCATGCTGCTGAAAACCAGTAACCTCTCCAGTCTCATCGTCCCACTCACAACCAGACATCCTCTGGACAATATGGAAACCTGAGAGAGAGAGACTCTCAATGGAGTTATTCTGATCCAGTTCAGTGATCTCTGCTGGTTATTATGGGATGGACAGAAACACTGGATCAGTGAAGTCCAGCAGCATCCAGTCGTCTGTCAGGAATGTTTGTGCTGAGTCAGCAAAAGACGCCGCCATCGAGCAATTTGATCGACAGATGAACAATAGTGTGTGTGTGTGTGTGTGTGTGTGTGTGTGTGTGTGTGTGTGTGTGTGTTTACTTCCTACAGCATGAAAACATAAACAACATTTTATCAGTAGAAACATAAACAAACCTTCAGATTGGTTGAAACGCTTCTTTAAAGTTTCAATGTTGACTTTGAACACCTCATGGTTTCTCTCATTGATCCTAGTCTCTCGGTTCCAGTACTCAGGATCATCTGCTGTGATTCTCTCCATCCAGTCCTGTCTAGGTTCTGATCTCTTGGTGTTACTGTCATAATGAACAATCTGAACGTCATCAATCAACCCAACTTCCACAAACTCTGGGAAGTTTGGGACTCCAGAAGATACAGTTTGGAAATACTTCAGAGAGTGAGTCACTGGAAGAAACAGAAACATGATTTGTGTTTTATAAACCAGTGAAACATTTGATTCTCCTGCACACAGAACCAACAAGAACTGGGCTCCAGTAAAGTGGTTCTGATGCCGTCTGTTGTTCAGTCAGTTCTTCTCTGGTTTCATCGAGTCTCCTTCCTGTTGCTCTTGTTGTTTCTGATGATCAGCTGATAACTGGAAGAATTTTTACATTCACAATCCTTCCTGTCGTCAGCTGTCTGAATACAAGGAGGTCATATTTCTGTGTTCTGTGTCACGTCAAGAATGTGGAACAACCGGTTCTGGATCAAATGTACCCTGGATCAAACCTACCCTGGATCAAATGTACCCTGGATCTACCCCTGCTGGACCCTGGATCAAATGTACCCTGGATCTACCCCTGCTGGACCCTGGATCAAATGTACCCTGGATCTACCCCTGCTGGACCCTGGATCAAATGTACCCTGGATCTACCCCTGCTGGACCCTGGATCAAATGTACCCTGGATCTACCCCTGCTGGACCCTGGATCAAATGTACCCTGGATCTACCCCTGCTGGACCCTGGATCAAATGTACCCTGGATCTACCCCTGCTGGACCCTGGATCAAATGTACCCTGGATCTACCCCTGCTGGACCCTGGATCAAATGTACCCTGGATCTACCCCTGCTGGACCCTGGATCAAATGTACCCTGGATCTACCCCTGCTGGACCCTGGATCAAATGTACCCTGGATCTACCCCTGCTGGACCCTGGATCAAATGTACCCTGGATCTACCCCTGCTGGACCCTGGATCAAATGTACCCTGGATCTACCCCTGCTGGACCCTGGATCAAATGTACCCTGGATCTACCCCTGCTGGACCCTGGATCAAATGTACCCTGGATCTACCCCTGCTGGACCCTGGATCAAGTGTACCCTGGATCTACCCCTGCTGGACCCTGGATCAAATGTACCTTGGATCTACCCCTGCTGAACCCTGGATCAAATGTACCCTGGATCTACCCCTGCTGGACCCTGGATCAAATGTACCCTGGATCTACCCCTGCTGGACCCTGGATCAAATGTACCCTGGATCTACCCCTGCTGGACCCTGGATCAAATGTACCCTGGATCTACCCCTGCTGGACCCTGGATCAAATGTACCCTGGATCTACCCCTGCTGGACCCTGGATCAGCTGCTCACACTGGATTTCCTGCTCAGCTTTCAGATGACAGCTCGGTCACACCTGAACATTTCTCTGGTGCTGACATGTCAGGAAGTCCATCAGCAGAGCCCTGAATCCATCCAGCAGGCTACAAACACACCAAACTCGTTCTCCTTCCCGACCGGGAAATCACGTGACCTCACCTCCCGCCGCACCAGGTACACCTGTTCCCAGGAGAAGCACCAGAACCAAGGTCGTCATGCTGACCAGTCGCATCTGCAGCTCCGAACACACAACAGACCAGAGTCTCTGATGAAGCTTCCAGTCCGACCATCAAGGGTGAAGTGAGGACGGAACGCGGACAGCAGCGGACTTCCCCGTCCTGCTGAGCCAATGGCAATTCAGCCTGAGCTGTGACGTCACTGGTGTGAATCAAAAGTGAAAGTGAACGGAGCTGATTCTAAAGTGCGCCAGAGGATGGGGGGTGGGGGGTCGCTTGTCTTCGGGTCGAGCCCTGTTCGAAGCCCCCCCGTGGATCAGGTTACTGACGGTGACGTGTTGTTGGAGCTGTGGACGCTGAAAACTGCTGGACCCACACAAATGTGACCCCCCCCCTGTTGATGTTTGATCAGCTGACGCTCGTCGTGTTCCTGTGGGGGAGGGAAATTCACCACTGTGCATTGTGGGAGTTCAGGGATGTCAAAGATAAAGGTGGAGGTGAAAATAAAGCTTTAAAGCGGGGGCCTCCAAACTTTTTCCTGTAGGGGCCACATAACGTTTCCCTTCTCTGCTGGGGGGCCGGGGTCAGTTTGTGACAGACAAACTGTGACGATCGCAGGGGGGCCTGGATGTAAACATTTATTGTCTTCCAAATATTATTAACCCTTTGTGGGGTCTTAACAGAAAAAAGTCATGAAATAAATAATAACCCTGATAATGAAATAAAGAACACTATTTATGACAAAGATCATGACCAAATAACCCTCTCTGGGATCTTCACAGAAAAAAAAGATGATGAACAGTAACTGTCTGTTGTGTCGTGCACAAACTGACCAGATAAAGTTCATCTTTGTTGACAGAATCTCTCATGAAATGACTCGAGATACAAGATGACTGTGAGATACGAGCGTCTCTCACAGTTCTCCTGTTCCTTCCTTAGAATCCTTTTGTTGGGTCCAGTAGGCTTGTAGACACTGCTGTTTGCAGCTCTCTCTCATCAACTTACCTGTGAAAAGCACAAAGCAAGCAGGTTACAAACCAAAGTGCACCTGTGATACAGCAGCTACACAGCACAATACGTTTATCTACCAGTATGGTGGTGGAGATGGAGTTCATCCCAGTAGATCTTATTATGGTTATATTGGTTTATTTCATATTTTATATTTTAGGGACAGACATCATGCTGATGTGGCCCTCGGTAAAATGAGTCTGACCCCCCCGGATCCAGGTGAACCTCCAGTCCACTAGTTTCCCTTCAGGTAACTTCAGGTCAGCATCACCTGTTCCTCTGACATCTGCTTCATCAGCTGATCCGTAACGTCGATGCTGCATCAGGCCCAGTGAAGCGGTCCTGATGGGATGGACCCCCCCGTGCTGACTCCTCTGAATAGCGAGTGAGGTTGCTATTCACCCTGGAGCGCCGTCAGCTCCAGGGTGACGCTATCAGATGTCCTGCTGAGCCCTGCAGCAGCTTTCATTTCCACAGCACAGCCAGGTGTCAGCTTCTTCTGTCGCCGGGGCAACGGACTACCAACCAGGAGCTGTGATGACCAGATGCTGCGTCACATGTCTGAGGTCAATGATGTGAACCAATGTCCGCCCTCACAGAGCTGCCGTCATGACTGCAGGCTGACGCTGGAAGCTCTTTGACACAACAAACACTCCATCCAGAAACTGTCAGCTGTTGTTCCTGTTGGCTTTCATCCACCTGAGTGGATGTTCCACAGCTGAACACACACACCTGTGACAACAGGTTCCACAGTGGAACCTTTAAGAACCACACTGGGAGCTGGAACCTGAACACACTGCATGAAAATGACGTCACAGCTCAGCTTTGGAGAGGCTGATGATGGTCCCGCCTCATTTCTATGGAAACACAAACAATAGAACACTGGAGACAACTACAACAACAACAACAACACAACAACAACAACAACAACAACAACACAACGTGGACCGTCTGCTTTAGTTTGTGCTGTAAACTGTAGAGTTCATGAACTCCTCTGATGGACATTTGCTGAACCAGAGATCTTGTTCAGTGGAGTTGACTTTAAAGGGAACATTGCCCCCTACTGGCCGACCAGACACACAACAGCATTTCAGCCGTTCTTCACGTGTGTGTGCAGAAAGACATGAACCTGTGACTGAATAGAGACCCCCCCCCCCCATCAGAACAGAGACACCCCATCACATATATACACACAATGCTGTACTTTCCGACACAGTTTGTTCTTACTAAAAGCTGCCGTGACCCAGATTCAAAACGGGGTTGCAGTGGCCACAACGCAGAGTGTAACTTCTACGATCACGGCTCTTTACTCTTCTTTTCCTTTGGGCTTTTCCCTTCAGGGGTCTCCACAGCGAATCAGTGTCCTCCATCTAACCCTGTCTTCTGCATCCTCTTCTCTCACACCAACTACCTTCATGTCCTCTTTCACTACATCCATAAACCTCCTCTTTGGTCTTCCTCTAGGCCTCCTGCCTGGCAGTTCAAAACTCAGCATCCTTCTACCAATATATTCACTATCTCTCCTCTGGACATGTCCAAACCGTCTCAGTCTGGCCTCTCTGACTTTATCTCCAAAACCTCCAACATGTGCTGTCCCTCTGATGTACTCATTCCTGATTCTATCCTTCCTGGTCACTCCCAGAGAGAACCTCAGCATCTTCATCTCTGCTACCTCCAGCTCTGTCTCCTGTCTTTTCCTCAGTGACACTGTCTCTAGACCAAACAACATCGCTGGTTCTCTCACTCTTCCACTTGGGTCCCTCTCATTCACACACATGTACTCTGTCTTACTGCGGCTAACCTTCATCCCTCTCCTTTCCAGGACAAACCTCCACCTCTTTAGTTTCTCCTCCACCTCTTCCCTGCTCTCACTGCAGATCACAATGTCATCTGCAAACATCATAGTCCATGGAGATTCCTGTCTAACCTCGTCTGTCAGCCTGTCCATCACCATAGCGAACAAGAAGGGGCACCTCCACTCCTATAGGTCACCCTATGTTCCTGCCTCTTCTGGAAGAAAGTATTCACTACAGCCATTTCCATCCTTTTTGCAAAGTCAACCACCATCTGTTCTTCTGCGTTCCTCTCCTGGAGACCAAACCTGCCCATCACCTCCTCATCACCTCTGTTTCCTGCACCAACATGTCCATTGAAGTCTGCGCCAATGACAACTCTCTCACTTCTAGGTATGCTCTGCATCACTTCATCAAAGTCCAACCAGAATTTCTCCTTCTCCTCCAGCTCACATCCTACCTGTGGGGCATACCCACTAACAACATTGAACATCACACCTTCTATTTCTAGCTTCAGACTCATCACTCTATCTGACACTCTTTTTACCTCCAGGACATTCCTAACAAACTCCTCCTTCAAGATAACTCCTACTCCATTTCTCTTTCTATCTACACCATGATAGAACAACTTGAACCCTGCTCCTAAACTTATTGCCTTGCTACCTTTCCACCTGGTCTCCTGGACACACAGTATGTCTACCTTCCTCCTCTGCATCATGTCGACCAACTCTCTACCTTTTCTTGTCATAGTTCCAACTTTCAACGTCCCTAAACTCAGTCCTATACTCTTGCCGCTCCTCTTCTCTTCCTATGAACACACTTTCCTCCTTCATCGACCAACAGTAGTCCAATTTCCACCGGCATCCTGTAGGTGAACAGAACTGATGGCGGTCGTTGTTAACCCGGGCCTCGACCGATCCGGTATGGAAGTCAAAGATTCAATCGCATATTGATTTTTGGCAAAAGTTTTACGTTGGATGCCCTTCCTGACACTACCCTCTGTATTTATCCGGGCTTGGGACCGTCACAATAAGACACTGACTTGTGCCCTCTTGCGGCTACAAATCAGGTCGACTGTTCATTGGCTGGGGAGTCCATCTCAAAACAGAACTTCACCAAATGTTTTATTTTATTTTATTTTCCTCATCCATGATGTCAAAACCAGGTTCAGTGGACCTTCTGTTGCATAATAAAAACAGACGTGAGCAAAAGTTATAATAGATGATAGACTTTAATGTTGACAAAATGGATAATTCATGTTGGACTTATTTTTGGTTTATGTACCAACAGGGTCCAATCCAATGAGGATGACTAATGTACTTTCGGATTATACAGATTTACCAGTACAATTACACCTGACATGAGTACCCAAGTTGTAAAATGAGTGACTACTTGGAATATTTTTGTTCTGAGGGGTTTTATTCATTATTCTGTAATGGGGAAGAATAACATTTAAATGAAAGAATACACCTGTGATGGTCTGATTACTTTGGTTGGGTTTATCAGTACTGAAATATATATATTGGCTTCAGTGTGCTTCAGTCAATAAAGACTAATTGGTTTTCAGCATCAGCATCACAGTTGTGGGACATAGACATGGACTATGTCAATAATAAATCCTCAGATCGAGGGACTCTCACCTGTGGAGTACCACAGGTACTCCATCCAGAAACTGTCAGCTGTTGTTCCTGTTGGCTTTCATCCACCTGAGTGGATGTTCCACAGCTGAACACACACACCTGTGACAACAGGTTCCACAGTGGAACCTTTAAGAACCACACTGATAGCTGGAACCTGAACACACTGCATGAAAATGACGTCACAGCTCAGCTTTGGAGAGGCTGATGATGGTCCCGCCTCATTTCTATGGAAACACAAACAATAGAACACTGGAGAGAACAACAACAACAACAACACAACAACAACAACAACAACACAACAACAACAACAACAATAACACAACGTGGACCGTCTGCTTTAGTTTGTGCTGTAAACTGTAGAGTTCATGAACGCCTCTGATGGACATTTGCTGAACCAGAGATCTTGTTCAGTGGAGTTGACTTTAAAGGGAACATTGCCCCCTACTGGCCGACCAGACACACAACAGCATTTCAGCCGTTCTTCACGTGTGTGTGCAGAAAGACATGAACCGGTGACTGAATAGAGACCCCCCCCCCCATCAGAATACAGACCCCCCCCCACCCATCAGAATACAGACCCCCCCTCAGATATATACACACAATGCTGTACTTTCGGACACAGTTTGTTCTTATTAAAAGTTGCCGTGACCCGGATTCAAACCGGGGTTGCAGTGGCCACTAACTAACCTGGTCCCCAACCCCCGGGCCGTGGACCGGTACCGGTCCATGGATCATTTGGTTCCGGGCCGCACAGAAAGACAGAATAATTTACATTACTTCTGTGGCAGCTCGAGGGGCAGATTTGGGGTCGAGTTTACTCAATCTTACACTTTCCTCTAAGTTAGAATTGCCGACAACGCCACCATGGGAATTTCGCCCAAGGAGATAGTTTTAATCAACCCCAACAGAGTAAGGCACACAGGTTCGTTCTATTTACGACGGGCAGGAGACGTGGTTCCAGGTTCAAACAATTATCTTTATTTTTCAACAATATTAAAAATAATAAAGCTTTTTTTAAAATTTACCACACACACTCGGGAGGGACGACCTTCTTCAGGTGCTGAGGCTTGTCGACGGTGCAGTGGTTGTGGAACACAAACGGGATTCCCAGGGAAGAAAAGCACCCCAATCACTCGTGACACACACTACACACACTCTGTGGAAAACTCAAATATGGGGGATCACAGCACACTATACGAGGAAACCACCACCGGGGCACCAGGGACCACCACCGTCGGCTCTCAGCAACTGAAAAAGGTGAAAAGAACAAGGGAATTAGTGGGTCACAAACACACCAAGGTAACCAAATACAACAAATTCATTCAATGATTAAACCCAAAACCGATATTCATTTAAACAAATGACAAATGTCGCAAACACAAGGGGAAAATAATTGAGTACTTAGAAAAATAAAAGGAAGAAATCAATGGAGAAATGATTTAACCAACTCGTAGAAACAAATTCGACCAGAAATGAAATGAAAAATAAAACAAAAAGAGAAACAAACGAAGTAATTAGAACCCAAAATAACCCCACTGATCTCACTCAATTATTAAAATCAAGTTTTAAAAGCTACCAAATATTTGGTCCAGTCCGCTGTGCCGCCGAGGTCTTATCCTTGGTTTTAAAGGTCTATCCTAACGGCTCCGCCCGCGACCGTGCCGGATTAGCGGGACTAGCCGCCGCAGCAGCCGTAGCCTCAACCGCACGGAGCACCAAGAGTCTTGTCGCAGCTGCAGGCTGAGGCGAAAAGGAGCTGCCGACCCCCGAGTCCGGATAGGTGTCGCAGACAAATAAAACCAGGAAACAAAGCAGCAGCGACGCGAAGCCCGCAACCAAGCAAAGGGACACAGTCAGGACAGTGAAACCTGGCCGAGCAGAGCAGTAGCGAAGCAGGGCAAAGCGGCATCCACAAAGTGACAAGCTACGGTGTCCCTACGGTACTTGGCGCTGCTGGAGCTGTACCCCTGCTGGAGGTGCAACTTAACGCCGCTGAAACTCCCCAGCAACCACCCGGTCCTCACAGCCCCTGTCACAAATAAAGAATTAAGTTTGGCGAGGTCTGGAGGAAGAGCGGGAGAGCAGAGTAAACGCACCGACTTGTCACAGTCACACATACCTGTCAAGCCCTCGTGAGGGATCGCCACGAGGGAGAGGGAGAGGAGAAAGACAAGCGCATCATATAAGGTCCCGTACGACAGTGATCCCGGGAGCCGCAAACTAACGGTATCTAGGAGCAAGCCCAACCAGGAAAATCAGCGCAACAATATTCACAGAGTATTATTAGCAGCCACCACTACCATACCTGTACCGGAGACGCAAGAAGGGAACGACGGGACCCGGAAGTAACGAGGACGGCCAGAGCAAGAGGGAGGGGAGGTTGCCAACACTCCCTTTAAAAGAGTGCTACCACGTAGTCATTGGCCGCCAGCGACTACGCAGCAGCTCCCAATTAACTACCGATGGGGCACATCATCCTGCCACACTTCCATTTTATTTGTTTCGGAGTCTGAAAGGTGTTTTATTTTGAAAAATTACCCGATTCTCTGTTTCATCCGTCTACGTCAGTGGCCCCAGGACACAGCCCCGGTGCTCCAGGACTGCTTCCAGCACAAACACTGGCAGATGTTCAGGGAGGCAGCCACACAGGGGGGAGAGGTGAACCTGGAGGAATACACTTCCTCTGTCCTCGGGTTCATCTCCATGTGTGCGGACGACGTGACCGACACCAAGACGATCACCGTCTACCCGAACCAGAAGCCCTGGCTGAATGCAGAGGTGAGAGCTCTGCTGAAGGCCAGGGATGCTGCGTTCAGGGCGGGGGAGGCAGGGGCACTAAGGGCAGCCAGGAGGGCTCTGGATAGGGGCATAAAGGAGGCCAAATCCACCTATGCTCAAAAGATCCAGGGTCACCTGACCTCAGGGGACACACAGAGCATGTGGAAGGGCATCAAGTGCGTAACCAACCTCAACACCAGGAATGCACAGGGCCCGACAGACCCCTCCCTAGCAGATGCCCTCAATACGCTTTATGCCCGCTTTGAGGACCCCAACAACCCCACCAGCACCAAACTAACACCACACCCTGATGACACACCCCTCAGTGTGACCACAGAGGATGTGAGGAGGACCCTACAAAAGATCGACCCTCGCAAGGCTGCAGGCCCCGATGGCGTCCCAGGGAGAGTGTTGAAGGACTGTTCCCACCAGCTAGCAGAGGTGCTAACAGACATCTTCAACACCTCACTGCAGCTAGCAACGGTCCCCAGCTGCCTGAAGTCTGCCACCATCGTCCCGGTCCCCAAAGGCCACTCAGTGAAGGACCTGAATGACTATCGGCCGGTGGCCCTCACCCCGATAGTCCTGAAGTGCTTTGAGAAGCTGGTCATGGCACACATCAAGGACTCCATAGACATTACGGTGGACCCCCACCAATATGCCTGCAGGAGGAACCGCTCCACCAATGATCTCCTCTGTGGTCCACACATCCCTCACCCATCTGGAGAGCAAGGACTCCTACATCCGCCTGCTCTTCCAGCTACAGGTACTTGGGGGTTCATCTCACTGAGGACCTCACCTGGACCTGTAACACCTCCTACCTGCTCAGGAAGGCCCACCAGCGGCTCTACTTCCTTCAGGATTGTTTACAGGATGAGACCGGAGACGGAAACTACGTCGAGAAGATGCGGCCGAAGACCTTTCACGATCGGATTGGTCCAGAAGACACCACATCCCCTCGTGCATATTCTAAATCTGAATTGTTTAAATTTGACCGGGCCAAGATAGGATTTGCTCTTCTTCAGCTGCGTCTGATGTCAGACCCGTGTTGTACCGGCAGTCAGGGACACTTGGAGAGGCCGGATATCTGGATTTGACTTGTTGTCGGGAATAAACTTTTTAAACTTATGACAATCCTACTTTACCTCAATAACAAGAACCCACGGAATAAAGAAGCTTTGAAAGGACTTTGCTTCATGTTGCATCTGCATTTTATTTCGGTTTTTGCTGGAACGCAACACTTTTACTACATAATTGGCGTTGACGGCAGGATGAGGTTCAACTAAAGGACCTCTGAAGGGGGAGCAGGGATTGGTGCTGGCTCTGAGGGGCATCCTCTCTGCGTAAAGTTACAGACCAACTAAAGGCAAGGTCATTAAAGATTCCTTACACTGATTTGGCAAACATAAAAAATATCCAAAGTTTAAGTCACTAAGCGAAGTTGGATGCTGCAAATAGGCATTGCTGCTGATATGCCTCAGACACAGAGAACGTGTGAGAGTTGGTGCCGCAGTGAGAATGTGTCAGCTAAAACTCCAGGTGCACGTGGGCAGCTGCTGCAAAAGAACTTCAGGTAGAGAAGTGAAGCAAAATGGGATTGTGATTGGAATTACCACTAAAAGGGAAACAGCCAGAAACTAAGACAGCAGCTGGAGAAGAAAAGTTGAAGGCCTCGCGAGACAGAGGTTTGTTTTGACTGGTCTAGATAGACCAGGGTGAGCCTAAGAAAGGCTGTGAGGTCCTAGTGGGACATGTTTTGAGTGGTCTATGGGTAGACCAAAGGTGAGCCTAAGAAAGGCTGTGAGGTCCTAGTGGGACATGTCTTGAGTGGTCTATGGGTAGACCAAAGGTGAGCCTAAGAAAGGTTGAGAAATCCAGAAGTGGGATTTAGTGCTTTTTCTTGGATTTTAAAGGAAAATCTAAGGCCCTGACTGCTTCCGGCGGTGAAGTAGCTGTAACTGTTTGTCAGGTTATGTGTCTGTAATTGAGCGCCGGCAGAAAGTGATAGTGGGACAATTTGACTCCAAAATTCAGAAAAGGTGCAGAGAGATAATGTAGTTCAGAGAATACGCCTATTATGTATCTATGAGCCAGGAGGCGGCCTGAAGAGAAGCCACCATAAACTGATGTAAAATAAATTAATAAACGGCCAGTAAATATAAGGAAATCAAGTAAAATATAATATAAATAAATAAGGAATACAAAGGAAAATTTGAGAACTATAATTTGTGAAATAAAATAGAAAAAGGCTGCAGCCAAATATCACTTCATGCACATGAATCTAAATTGAATCTAATCTAAATTGAAGGCCCCCTTCTGCACACATGTCCCACTGAAATAAAATGGGCGTATGAATGCATAAACTGTATAAGTAATTGATATAAACTTTGAACTATAAAATGAGTCTTTCAGTGTCTGGCATACATCCGTGTCGGTGTAACGGAGTTAAAATGTGGTTTATTTTTGAGCATTTTCTTTTTCATTTATTGGGTGACGTGAATTTTATCGAGGCATTGTTGTTCTCATTCTCTGTTGTTTTTATCGTGAAGCTTGCCTTGTACGCGCTTGGCGGCCTCTGTACCTCCTGCACCCCCTGTGCTTCTGCAGTCCCTCCCGTCTGTCCCCCAGAATGATGTGCTGCATTGCTGGGGGTAGGTTGTGTGGGGGAGCGCTGCTCCACTATTTTTCTGTCTAAACGTTCAATTTGAACTGTTTACGCTGTAGAATGAAGAATATTACAACAACATAGAATTCTGTCATGTTACTAGTAGTTTTGTTTCTGGCATTAAGGACAAGTACAAGCATACAAATATACAGGTACAAATATACAAATATACAATACAAATATACAAGTACAAGAATACAAATGACATAATCTGAACATACAGGCTTGGGATAAAATAAAGTTTTTTCTTTTATGAGTGTGGAAAACTGTTTGCTTGGACGTCATAAGTGATGCTGTGTAACTGAGTGTATGATTGCTGAGCTCAGGTGTGAATGTGTGAGCTGGAAATACAAAAAGTCTGATTGACTGTGTTTGAGATGTGCTTATGCGCTGTAGATGGAGTAGTAGAAAGTGTATTGAAAGTGTGTTGAAAGCGATGATAAAGTTTAGAGGTGAAGACGCTTCACCTCTCGTCTGAGAGTCTTCTTCAGTTCTGATGACTGAGTCCAGTTATTCCTGTTGGGGTAGAAACCTGAGACCACCTTTCACGTTCAAATGTGGGGGCAGCTCGCATGAAGGTGGACGGGACAACGACCCACTTAAGTGGGAACGACTCCTAACGATCCTCATTGTGTTGGGGGTTGGTGGGGGTGAGTTTCTGCCCCAGCAGGACTATAAGTGTCTGGACTCAGTAGCAGTGAGTCACAACTGAAGGAGTCCTGACGTGGATGACTGAGACTTGCAGACATGTCTTCAACCAGCCTGAAGTAAGTTCTCCTCATTCTGCTTTGCTCTTCTTGACCTGCCTTTACCTGGAGGACTCCACACACTTTACTCTGACTCAGTGCTTTAGTTTGGAGTCATGGTCATCTTTATGTTGGAGGATGAAGTCCAATCCAGACTGCTTAGGCTCAACAGATCAGAGTGTGTTTCCTATGAGCCGTCCTGCTCATTCATTGAAGTGTCTTTTGGAACAGATGGGTTAGCAGTTAGCAGTAACATCTTCACACTGTTAGTACTGACTCTATTGTTGTGTTATTGCTGGAAGATTTTTAGAGTAATCTTTCTCATCCCAGCACTGTCTCCAGTGCTCCTGGATATGTTTGGTCCTGACTTATAAATAAATGATATGAGAGCTAAGATGAGGAGCACTGGTCGCAGAATTTAAGGTGAAGCGGGGAAAGGTTTCTAAAATGTTCTCACCATTAATTAAAAATCCCAAAATGCTTTGTGTTCATACTGAACCTGACACCAATGGTGTGGAGCAGCAGTTTCAGATCTATGTAGCTCTTTTAGGTTCTTTTGGTAAAACGGTTGATGTTTTTTTCCCTGTTCTGTTTGTATGTAGGGATGGTAATGGGCTTCCATCCCTCTACCTTTTGGTTGTATGTGAGGGGTGGGGGGATTACGGTGGGTTTCTATCACCCAATTTTCTGTTGATATGTGTGGGGGCATAAAGGGCTTCCATCTCCCAACCTTCCTGTTTTAACATGGTAACTTGTGTGTACTCAGGTTTGAACACTACAAACCACCCAAGAGCGAGGAGCGGCCGACCCCCAAGATGCTGATGCCTCCCCCCGCCTCCCTGCTCGACCCATCAGACCTGGATCCCAATGGGTCAACACCCGGCTCATGGGCTGAAGACTGGTTCAATGCGGACGATTTTGTTTCAGGACAGCCGTACTGTGGACGGGGTGAGTGATCACCGTGGTGTGTTGGGGAGAAGCACTAGATCCCACCTACGTCCCACGTGTGAGGAGACTTAGGGCTGCGGATATTTTTTTAGGTGGGGGTTGGGCTGTTGTTCATTTTGGTATTTGGTAAAACCGTCGTTTTGTTCGCCCATTGACAAGCAAGTGGACAACAGTGAACTTGTGTCATCTGAGATTACAAACAGTTGAAGGAAACTGTAGTCCGATCAGGTTGTAGAAGTGTGGGCATCATGGTGAACAGTATTCTGATGTTTTGATGTTGTGGGTCGTCTGCAGCTGCGCCTGAGAACAAGGAGCTGAGGAAGCAGCTTTGCTTCTATGCTGCTCTGGGAGAGTGCCGCTATGGAATCAACTGTGCTTATCTCCATGGCGACGTGTGTAACATGTGTGACCTCCAGGTGCTCCACCCCACCGACATCAGTCAGCGCTCAGAGCACACCAAGGTAACGACCTGCTCACACACTACACAAGCTGTCACACACACTCCTTTGACATGGTGGTAACATACACACACTTCCTGCACCTGTCCACAGGCATGCATGGAGGCTCACGAGAAGGACATGGAGCTCTCGTTTGCCATCCAGCACAGCAAGGACATGATGTGTCGTATGTGCATTGAAGTGGTGTTCAAGAAGGCCAACCCCAGTGAGCGGCGCTTCGGCATCCTGGTCAACTGCAGCCACTGCTACTGCCTGAAGTGCATCAGGACGTGGAGGAGGGCCATGCGCAATTTCACCAAGTGAGTCGTCAGTGTGTGATGAGGGGGGGGGGGTCGATGAAATGCGAGTTTCACCTTTGTATACTAATGAGGGTCATTAGTATTAGTATACAAAGGTGAAACTCATATATCAACGACCCTCCTTTGACACACCCAACAATTGTTGAGGAGCCAGACGGGTTTCAACGACGGTCGTCTGAATGTGCATCGCACTGACCACACCCCACAGGGTAAATAAGCTGGGACAACACCAGCCACCTCCAGAACTGAAGAAGTCTCTTGGATGGGAGACGAAACGTCTTCAAGAACTTTCTTAACGTCCAGTGGATTGACTTAAACAGCTTTGGATAACAAATATTTATTCATCTTCCTTCTTCATGAAAGCATCAAAAATGTTATCTAAATATGTTTCAGAGGTACTTCGAATGAGGTTGTAGCGATAAGTGTTCCATCACACTGATTAATCATCTGTAAACCAACCAGAAACATTTTTTAACTTGACCTTTTTATTTTTATTAAACCTTTTCCCATTTTCTCACCGAACATCTACTGAGACTGTTTTAAATCTCCTTCAGAGGAGCTTCTTCCTGAACGTTCCCTGTTTCAGATGGTAAAACCATTTTGTCTTCTTATTTCCAGTTGCTGCCCCAAGTGTGGAATAACATCCAAATTTGTCATCCCGAGTGAGTACTGGGTGGAAGATAAGGACGACAAGCAGAAGCTCATCCAAAAATACAAGGACGGCATGCAGTAAGTGGGCCAGGGTAGAAACGGGTAAGGGGTGGGACTACACTAGTGGGTGGGGCTGTACTAGTAGATCTGCAGGAGAACATCTGGGCTGTGGAGTGGGCGGTGTTGTCTGATGTGTCTGAATCCCTGACAGACTTCTCTGTCTCCTTCAGGAACAAACCGTGTCGGTACTTTGATGAGGGGCGTGGCACATGTCCCTTTGGCGCCAACTGCTTTTACAAACACGCCTTTCCTGGTGGACGACTGGAGGAGGCCCAGCCCCCGCGCCAGCAGCCTGAATCCAACGACAGGAACAGGGTAAGGGGCCACCAGTCCACTGGTTCTGTTGAAACCCTGCCAAGAACAGCAGCATCTCCACAGCAGCGCCCTCTGCTGGCTGAGTGCTGATCAGTGGAAACCATCATTTGGAGACATTTTGAGTCTTGATTTATGCAAACCTGCATCACTGGATGAAGGCTGATGTGTGTGTGTGTGTTTGTCCCCAGCAGAACTCCAGGCGGACTCCGCTGTGGAACATCTTTGACGAGCAGGAGAGCACAGACTCCTTCAACAACGATGATGAGGAGATGGTGCCGTTCGAGCTGAGAGAGATGCTTCTGATGCTGCTGGCCGACGACGAGGTCCCAGCAGGCCATCAATAAATGAACTTATGAAATATAAAATGAAAGAAAAAAAGTCCCACAAGCCATGGCGCTCATGCTAAACAGTACCCTGACATCTACTGTATTGTTAGTGTTTCTTGTGCGTTTCATGTAGGAGGTATAATTCTAAAATAACAAAAATAAGTCAATATAATATTTAACAAATTAACTTTCTTCAAATATTGCTAATAAACAAAATCCACAAGTTTCTTTGTGTATTTTGGTGTGACTTGTTTATCATTGACAGCGGTTAGCACTTCCTGTTAGCCTGACGATCACTCCAACATTTACTGTCAAACTGTAAGGTTTTACTCTTGAAGGCTGGATCTTGTTTTCTTTATTAAAGCTGCTCATAGCCATTATTTTGTACTGATGTGTCCTCCCTTCATCACCTTCATCTGACTAGCGTCCCGAGAGTGTGTGTTTCATTAATGGCTAAGAGCCTGTTGGATCACAAGCTGTCTGTCAAAGTAGGTGAACGGATGGATGGATGGGAGACGGATGTCCTTGTGTCACAGACATCTGTTGATGGTAGCGCCCTCTAGTGGCATAAAAACAGTTGCGAAACCCCGACCCCTGATGTCTTCGTCCTGGCTGTTGCTTCATTACCTCATTGTCCCACTGACAGACACTCATCTTCATCCTCCACTCTACATACTCCTCCTCCCTTTGGCTCCGCCTCCTGAGTCAGACTCAAGCAACTTTTATTTATATAGCACTTAATCACGTCAATGTACAATCAACAAAAAACAAAAAAATGTACACTAACCCCCCAAAAAACGAGTTACTTGCCTTTTTCGTAATTTATTTAAAAACAAAAAAATTTAAACAAAATAAAAGGAATAACATGCCCAAGAGACAATAAAACAAACAAATTTTCCTGCTCCTTAAATTAAAATTTTGCTCAACAGCTTATACAAATGTGTGAATGGAGTATGTGCCAGTCTTACTGGTGGCTGTCCATACTCAGACATTACACCACTCATGATCTGGAAGTTCTTCAATCAACAAGAGGACTCGGGGGTTCACACGAAGGCGAGATGTTTTTGTCTTCTCGAGTGCCATCTCCGGGTTGATGGAGAAAAAACACCTGTGGAAACACAAGACAGATGACTGCATTAATAGTAAAATATTTTCACATCAACAAAACTCTTTTCATCCATTTATCCATCTTCATCTGCTTATCCGGGGCCAGGTCACAGGGGCAACAGTCTCAGCAGCAGGGATGCCCTTACTTCCCTCTCTCCAGACACCTCCTCCAGCTCCTCTGCCTGAGGTGGTCCCAGGCCAGTCGAGAGACATAGTCTCTCCACCATGTCCTAGGTCTTCCCCGAGGTCCCCTCCCAGTAGTACATGCCCTGAACACCTCCCCAGGGAGGTGTCCAGGAGGAATCTGGAACAGATACCCGAGCCACCTCAGCTGGCTCCGCTCGAGGCGGAGGAGCAGCGGCTCTACTCCGAGCTCCTCCCTGGTGACTGAGCTCCTCACCCTATCTCTAAGGGTGCTCCCAGTCACTCTACGGAGGAAACTCATTTCAGCTGCTTGCATCCAGGATCTTGTCCTTTCGGACATGACCTTAAACTTTGGGCCATGAGAGTGGGATCGTAGATCGACCCATAAATACAGAGCTTCATTTCAGCTCTTTCTTCACCACGACAGACCTATACAACGACTGCATCACTACCGCCGCTGCTACAACTGTAAATCCCATGCTCCCATCCACCTTTTTTCGATCGGGAATCATGGCCTTGGATTTGGAGGTGTTGATCCTCATCTCACTCGAGTCACACTCAGCTTCAAACCGCCACACTACATGCTGAAGGTCCAAGTTTGATGAGGCCAAGAAGACAACATCATCTGCATTAAGCAGAGATGAAACCCTTTGGTCCACATACTGAACTCCCTCCGGATCCTGGCTTTGACTAGAAATTCTGTCCATAATGAACAGAACCGGTGATAGAGGGCAGCACTGCCAGAGTCCAACAATGCACCTGTAACAAGTCTGACTTACTGCTGGGAATGCAAACCAAACTCTGACTTCTGTCATACAGGGACCGTATAGCCCCTCAGTAGAGAAATACAAGGTTCGATTATAGGTATGATCTTCCTCTCCAGTAACCCTGTAATAGACAATCCCTGGGAGGCTGAGGAGTGTGATCCCCCGATAGTTGGAGCACATCCTCCGGTCCCCCTTATTTAAAAAGCAGGACCACTACCCCAGTCTGTCAATCCAAAGGCACTGTCACCAACTACCATGTGGCGTGACAGAGCTGCTTCAGCCAAGACACATTTAGAGACTTTTGGTACTCAGGGCAGATCTCATCTACCCCCAGTGCATTGTCACTGAGGAGCTTGGCAGCCACCTCGATGACTTCAGCTCGGGGTGATGTACAAGTCCAACTCTGAGTTGTCAGCCTCTGCTTCCTCCATGGAAGGCTGGTAGTGGGATTATGGAGATCCTCTAACTAATCCTTCCACCCTCCTACTCCTCCCCCACTTCCTCCCCAAACTCCTCCCAGACCCAAGTTTTTGCCTCCATGACCACTGGGGCTGCAGTGTGCTTGCCTGCCTATACCTGTCAGCTGCCACAGGAGTCCAGTGATTCAACAACAATCGATAAGAGTCCTTCAGCTTGACGGAATTCCTTACTTCCGGTGTCCAACACTTGGTTTGGGAGTTGCCGCCGCAACAGTTACTGAAGATCTTGTGGCTGCAACTTTGAGCGGTCACTTCAACAGTGGAGGTGGAGAATATGGTCCACTTTGACTCAATGTCCCCAGCCGGATGTGGAATCTGGGAGAAGCTCTCTGAATGGTGGGAGTTGAAGACCTCACAACATTTTATTTAAACTATTACTTTAAGGGCAATTATAACATGTCTCCTATGCCAAATAAGTTCAATCACGTAAAAATGTTAGATAAACTTCATCAGCCCAAATAATAATGATAAAAATAATAATAACAATAATAGCAAAAGGTTACCGCTGCAGAAACTCCAGGATTGACGCCAGGCATGATGGATAGTGTATGTAAAGCAATAGTAGCTCCCAAACATCAAGCACAGGGCAGAAATGAAGGAGGGGATGTTGTCCTGTACAATGCTGTGATCCACACTCAGCATGTACCGTCTTGCAGAATAGCAAGATTGTCCTTTTAAAAAAAAAAAAAGGAGTGTGGTTGTCAGTGACAAAAAACATTGTGCAGGATTAATTTGGATCAAAATAGAAAAGACAAAGAATGAGAGAGAGAATGAGAGACCAATATTTATTTTTCTTACCACACACAACAATAGGAGTCAAGGGAACTTGGTCCGTCGATACTTCCCCCGCCAGGCACGTGTCTTCCACATAACACAACATGGCATCTTCTTTTTCATCCAAGTAAGACAGCAGAAGCAACAGCACATCTTTAAGGTCTTTATAGCAACCACTCAGCTCTCCCCTCATCACCTGACACTTTGTTAGAGCCTGTAGGAACTTTCTGCTCTTGTTGGCACAAACCGGCTTCATGTAGTTGAGGAGCCGTTTCCCCTTCAGATCCAGATTCCTTGTGAAAGCTTCTTTCAGCCCAATTCCAGTTAGCACCTGAAAGTGGACCGCCATACCAAGCTCGTCAAACACAAATGACCCTCTTCAAGGACGTTCTTGATATTTCCCCCCTGGTTGGCATGTTTACGCTGGGTGTAGAAAGTCAACTTCATCAGATGTTTGACCACATCTGGGTTTGCATCAGTTTGCTGAGACATCATCTTCAGTTGTTCTTTACGTTCTTGCTGGCTGTCTAAGGTCTCATCAAGGGGAAGGAATTTTAAATTCTAGTTAATGCATCCATAGGAAATTTTCCCATGGTTTCATAAAGGTGTCCCCCCAGTCAACATCAGGGTTTTGGCAGTTGCTGGAAGAGGTTGAGGATGAACTTGTGGGTGAAATTGACTCCAAAGATGCACAAGGTCCTGCTGAGGCGACAGCAGATGAGTTGCTCGATTCAGGAGTCAAGCCTGCAATGAAACACACAAGCACATACAAAGTCTTCATTACCCACATGTGAATGCTTCCATGTTCTTGATGAATCTTTTACGCAGGATACTTTGGACACTGGTTGCTTCCTGTACTGAAAAGTTTAACCTACATCTTTGCTTCCAAGCAGCAAGTAGTTTTCGTGCTTGAACGGGCCTCAACACTGACAGTAAATCGGCTTCCTCAATAAAGTCATCAGCTGTCTCAACCCCAAGGGATTTTAAGTGCTCTTCTAGAATATGTAGACACATCTCTGGTAGGTCAGGCAGGACCTCAGTTATGGTGCTGTGCAGAAACCTTTGCTCCATGTCAGGCCTTTCAAGGAGAAAGAATGAAAACAAAATCCAATAAATGTATAGTCAATAGTGTAAATGAGAGTAGTTTAAACTTTCAGTATGATTGTGTAAGGATTGTCACAGGGTGTGAACAGGACCCAAGTGCAGCACAAAGAGACAATACAGGAGTTAAGTTCAACAGTGTTTATTTTCGGGCCTGGCGGAGTGGGAAACGAACCTGGGTCTCCCAGGCAGCAGGCAGGCAGGTAACCGCTAGGCCAGCGGAGCACGCTGGAGATACAATGGATATCTCCAGAGAAAGGGAGCAGGCAGGAGACGAGGTCACGGGACAGAAGGCTAGTCAATTTACCGGGGCTGGAACAGGAGGCAAAGTCGTTGGACAGGCGAGGGTCAGGTTTACCGGCACAGAGAGATGAGGCAGAATCCGTAGACGAAGGGCGGGTAGGTTGGCTGGGAAACAGACGAGAGGCAGAGTCCAGGGACGAAACAGGTCGTGATCGGGCAGGCAATCCGGAGTAGAACGCTGGAGAGTAGGACATGGGTCGATTACAATCTGGCAGAGACTGAGTGTGAGACGTGGGTTTAAATACCGGACTGATTGCAGATGGGCTGTAGGTGTTGGTGATCAGCGGGAGGTGTGGTCCGGCTGGGAGGTGGGACAGTGGAAACTGGAGCAGATTGCAGGAACGGAGTGATCATGACAGGACCCCCCCCTCAAGGGACGGCTCTTGACGTCCCAAAAACCGACCTGGGGCGGGAGGTGGGGGAAAACAGGAAGGCGGGTTAGAATTTTTGGGACCCCGAGGACTCCATGCCCCCGGGGTCAAGCCCCTCCCCCTTGGATGCAGGCATGTCCCCCTTTGACTCCTCTTGACGAGGCCGCCCACGGGTCCGAGGTGCTGGTTGCTCCGGGTGTTGGTGGTGGAAATCGCGCACCATCAGGGGGTCCACAATGTGGCGACCAGGGACCCAAGACCTCTCCTCTGGACCGTACCCCTCCCAATCCACCATGTACTGCAGTCCACGACCCCGGTTGCGGGAACGAATGATGCGACGGACCGCGTATACTGGTCCTCCTTCAACTTGGATGGCAGGAGGCGGAGGGGGATGAGCTGGGGACAGAGGGCTCTCATGCACAGGTTTTAGTCTCGAGACATGGAAAGTGGGGTGAACCTGCATAGTGCGAGGTAATTGTAACCTTACTACCGTCAGGCTGATTATCTTAGAGATTGGAAATGGGCCCACAAACCTGGGAGCCAGCTTTTTGGACTCTACATGCAGGGGAAGGTCTCGGGTGGAGAGCCACACCTTCTGGCCAACCTGATATTCAGGTGCAGGAGTCCGGCGGCGGTTAGCAGCGGTGGCATAGCGCTCCCCGGTGCGTGGTAAGGTGTCGCGGGCCCTGGACCACACCTGACGGCAGCGGCGGACATGAGCAGAGGCAGAGGGGCAGGAGACCTCGGCATCCAGGGCAGGAAACAGAGGCGGTTGGTAACCATAAACACATTGAAAGGGTGAGAAACCGGTGGCGGAGCTGGTCAGCGAATTGTGGGCATACTCAACCCACACCAAATGGGAAGCCCAAGAGGTGGGCTCCCGGGAGACCATGCAGCGTAGAGCGACCTCCAGGTCCTGGTTCATTCGCTCCGTCTGACCGTTGGTTTGTGGGTGAAAACCCGAGGACAGGCTGGCGGTGGCACCAATTAAGTGACAGAACTCCCTCCAGAGTGCAGAGGCAAACTGGGGACCACGGTCTGACACCACATCCTTGGGCAGTCCATGAATACGGAAGATGTGCTGTGTTATGAGTTGAGCAGTCTCCTTGGCAGAGGGAAGCTTCGGCAAAGGAACAAAATGAGCCATTTTGCTGAATCTGTCTACAATGGTGCAGATGACAGTGTTACCTTCGGAGGCTGGCAGGCCGGTGACAAAATCAAGTGAGATGTGAGACCAGGGGCGCTGAGGTACGGGCAGAGGCCGCAGGAGACCAGTGGAAGCCTGGTGGGATGCTTTGTGTCGGTTGCAGACCTGGCAGGCCTTAACAAAGTCCCTGATGTCCTTCTCCAGAGACGGCCACCAGAAGCCCTGGAGAAGAAAGTCCCGGGTCCTGAGAGCCCCTGGATGGTACGCTAGTTTGGATGAATGACCCCACTCCAAAACCTCAGTGCAGATGTCAGCTGGGACAAACAGGCGGTTATCGGGACAGGCACTGGGTCCCGGCTGGCCCTCAGTGGCGGCACGGACTCTTTCCTCAATGCCCCAGGTGAGGGTGGCAACCACGCAGGAAGAAGGAAGAATGGTCCCTGGTTCCGCCGTGGCCTCCTCACTTTTCTGGAATTGCCGGGACAGGGCATCAGGTTTGACATTTCTAGAGCCAGGGCGATAAGAAAGGGAAAAGTTAAAACGGGTAAAGAACAAGGCCCACTGGGCCTGGTAAGAGTTCAGGCGTTTTGCGGTGCTGATATATTCCAGGTTCTTGTGGTCGGTCCAAATCAGAAACGGCTGTTTGGGCCCCTTCCAACCAGTGCTGCCACTCCTCCAACGCCAGCTTAACAGCTAACAGTTCGCGATTACCAATGTCATAGTTTTGCTCGGCAGGGGAGAGGCGGTGGGAGGAGTAGGCGCAGGGGTGGAGCTTCTGGTCGGAGATTGCCCTCTGGGAGAGGACGGCCCCAACCCCAACATCCGAGGCGTCCACCTCCACGACGAACTGCCGGTCTGGGTCCGGCATCCGAAGAATGGGGGTTGTGGTGAACCATTCCTTGAGGGTGCGGAAGGCGGTAGCGGCCTCGGGTGTCCAGGAGAAGGAGACCTTTGAACTGGTCAGCGCAGTGACGGAAGCCGCCACCGAGCTATAGTTGTGGATGAATCGCCGGTAAAAGTTGGCAAACCCCAGGAATCATTGCAGCTGCTTTCGGGAGTCTGGCGTGGGCCACTCGGTGACGGCAGAGACCTTGGACGGGTCCATCTGGATCTTCCCTGGGGAAATGCTGTAACCCAGGAAGGAGATCGATGAAGCATGAAACTCACATTTCTCAGCCTTGGCAAACAGGGTGTTCTCCAAGAGTCTCTTGAGGACTGCTTTGACGTGCTGAACATGCTCCTGGGTAGACTGGGAAAAAATCAAAATGTCGTCAAGGTAGACAAAAACAAATCTGTTAAGCATGTCCCGGAGTACATCGTTTACCAGCGTCTGAAATACGGCGGGGGCGTGAGTGAGCCCAAAAGGAATCACCAAATACTCATAATGTCCCACAGGAGTATTGAAGGCCGTTTTCCATTCGTCCCCCTCACGAATGCGGACCAAATGGTAGGCGTTGCAGAGGTCTAGCTTGGTGAATACCCGGGCCCCTTGCAGGAGTTCAAATGCAGAGGTCATTAGAGGCAATGGGTACCGGTTCTTTACCGTGATGTCGTTCAGGCCCCGGTAATCAATGCAGGGGCGCAGGGACTTGTCCTTCTTCCCCACGAAGAAGAACCCAGCCCCGGCCAGGGAGGAGGAAGGGCGGATGATCCCGGCGGCTAACATGTGGCTACCATGTGGCCTCCCTCCCCACAATACAGACATAGCCTGGAGCGAAGACGACGTTGGCGTTCCTCTGGGGCAAGGGAGGTGCGACCCAACTCCATTGGTTCTGACTCCTCCGACGGCCAGCCTGTCAAGAGAGGTGAGCTTGGGGAGTTCCGACAGAGTGAAGCTGATGACTGATACCGGACGGCCTCCTGGCGCCTTTCCCGCCTCCGGACCTGGATGCGACGATCAATTCGGGTCGCCAGCTCAATGACCCCATCCAGTGAAGTAGGGACCTCGTGAGAAACCAGTTCATCCTTGATGTAGTCCGCCAGGCCGTGAAGAAAAGTGGCAACCAGGGCCGTAGAGTTCCAGCCGCTCTGACAGGCCTTGGTGCGGAAATCTATGGAGTAACTTGCCACCGTCTCGTTCCCTTGGCGCATGCCCAGTAGTCCCCGATCCATCTCTGACCTGGAAGACCCCAAGCCAAAAACCTTGCGCAACTCCTCCGAAAAGAGCTGGATGGAGGTACAGGTGGGAGACTGCCTCTCCCACTCAGCAGTGCCCCACAGTCGCGCCCGCCCCGTCAGGTGGTTGATAGTGAAAGCCACCTTGGCTTGTTCGGAAGCAAAAGTGCGGGGCTGATGGGAGAACAGCAGGGAACAGTTAGTCAAAAAAGGACCACAGGTCTCAGGATCTCCTCCATACCGTTCTGGCATTCCCACCCGGGGTTCAAGAGCAAATGTGTCGACGTTGGAAGGGCGGACCACAGAGGAGAAGGGACTGGGAATGTTCTGTGCCGCTGTGCCCTCCGCTGGTGGTGGTGACCCGGTGCCGACCCCCATGACATCCAGACGGGCCAAGATGTTTGCGAAGGCAGCGTCAAGCTTGCTCTCCAGGGTGGAGAAACGAACCTCATGCTCTCGGAGGACGTCAGTGACTGCAGTGTGGCCAGACACCTCTGGGGAAAGGGAGCTCGCACTGCCTGTGCGACTCGTGGAAGTGGGATTGTGTGCTGGGTCCATTACTGGCCAGATTGTACTGTCACGGGGTGTGAACAGGACCCAAGTGCAGCACAAAGAGACAATACAGGAGTTAAGTTCAACAGTGTTTATTTTCGGGCCGGCGAATCGAACCTGGGTCTCCCAGGCGGCAGGCAGGCAGGTAACCGCTGGCTACTAATCGTTGGACAGGCGAGGGTCAGGTTTACCGGCACACAGAGACGAGGCAGAATCCGTGGACGAAGGGCGGGTAGGTTGGCTGGGAAACAGACGAGAGGCAGAGTCCAGGGACAAAACTGGAGTAGAACGCTGGAGAGTAGGACATGGGTCGATTACAATCTGGCAGAGACTGAGTGTGAGATGTGGGTTTAAATACCGGACTGATTGCAGATGGGCTGTAGGTGTGGGTGATTAGCGGGAGGTGTGGTCCGGCTGGGAGGTGGGACAGTGGAAACTGTGGAGCAGATTGCAGGAACGGAGTGATCATGACAAGGATCTATGCTTTCCTTACTTCTACATAGCAAATAATGTCACTTTTGTAATTCTCAAATAGTATTCCTGTTTATTTTGATAATACACTGTGTTTTAGTGGAATGACTTGGTGACCATCAACAATGTTTGATGGTAGAGGATAACAATCTATCAAATAATGAAAATTAATCAGTAATATCAGATAATAGTAATATTATCAACTGTAGGCCTTCAGTGACGTCATATTTATTACTACCTAAAATACGCATCAGAATATCAGTATAACATCAGTATGACACCAGGGTTTGAGAATCCACAAATATACATTACATCACCCTTAAAAAAGGCTAATCAAGCAACACTTAATTTCCGGAATATCATAGCAAATTATTAGAGAATAGTAAACACAACATTAGAGGTGTATGGAACATAGTAAACAATATTATTAGAAATGGCTCAAATGATAGGAAATACCCTGAATGTTTTATTGATAATGAGGTCTTTACATAACATGAATGATGTGGTTAATGGCTTCAACAATTCTTTTGTGAATATAGGTCCAGAGTTGGCCAAAAAAAAAAAAGCCACTTGTAATGATAGGGATGGCGAAGGGAGCATCACAAGGAACCTCAACTCCTTCTACTTAAAGGCTGTAGGGAAAAGAGAAATCATTGATATTGTCAATAAGTGCAAGAATAAATCATCTACGGATTGGAATGGAATTGACATGACGATAATCAAGAAAGTGATTGACTGTATTATAGATCCACTGACCTACATCTACAGTTTGTCACTGACAACCGGTACATTTCCACAGAAAATAAAAGTTGCCAAAGTTATTCCAGTTTCTAAAGCTAGAGAGAAACATCATTTCACTAATTATAGGCCAATATCATTACTCTGTCAGTTCTCTAAAATATTAGAAAAATTATTTATTGCAAGGTTAGATAATTTCATTGAAAATAAATTTCATTGAAAATAATAACCTTTTGACAGACAGTCAGTACGGGTTCAGGACAAGCAGGTCAACAGCGATGGCACTAATGGAATTGACAGAGGAGATCATTGACTGTATCGATAGCCAGAAATATGCACCGGGAATATTTATTGATCTGAAAAAGGCTTTTGACACCATTAATCATGACACATTGTTTAAAAAACTAGACAGGTGTGGTATAAGGGGGGTGGCATTAAGTTGGCTGAAGAGTTACATCAACACAGACAGCAGTTTGTACAAATAGGTGACAACAAATCAACCCGGGCCGACATTACCTGTGGAGTCCCACAGGGGTCAGTGTTAGGCCCAATACTATTCATTCTGTATATCCATGATATTTATAATGTGTTATTTTTTCTTCAATACACCTTACGGTGATACTTGGACACGTCATCAGTGATGAACCCGAGTTCATTGGGTGTTTCGGGTCTTTAATCATCAGACGTCCTCGCCGGGGCGACCCAGCCGGGGCCGATCATTCCCCGGCTTGTGTCCAAGTAGCGCACCACGGATCCACAGCCACCGCGAGGCCTTTTCTGCGGCCTCAAGGATGTTCTTGGTGGCTCTCCTCGACTGCAGTCCTCTAAATCCAAGGAGTTTGAACACTCTCTGGAGTGAATGACCAGTGAAACCCCTGCACCCGATTTCAATGGGCTCACAGCGAGCGTTTCTTCAGCACTCACTGGTGAGCTCAGAGTATTTGGCCCTCTTGCGCTCATTGGCCTCGTCAATACGGTCCTCCCATGGGACAGACAGCTCCAATATGACCACTTGCTTGGTAGACTCCGATGTTAACGCCATGTCAGGCGGAGTGAAGTGGTAGTTATGTTGGTTGGTAACTTAAGCTGCCTTCCCAGGTCAACTAGTAGCAGCCAATCACGAGCGGCAGTGAGGAGCCCTCCTGAAGAGTTTGGCTGGTGGTTTGCCTTCTGACCCGCTTTAACAAATGTGATTGGCTGCTTCGGGGTGACTTGGGCCTTGCTGTTCTGTATCGCTGTGCAGATGGAATCCGCCAAGGATTTTAATGCCAATGACACAAATGCATTTTGTTCAGGGGAAAACCTTCAGCAGCTTTTAGAGGTCACCGCCGCAGGAATGAGTAAATTAAAACACTGGTTTGACCCAAAGAAATTGTCTTTGAATCTGAGTAAAACCAAGATCATGCAATTTGGAAACCGCACAATAGATGTACAAGTGCAAATCATGGTAGATGCTAGGGTTGAGCCGGATATTCGTTTCATAGAGTATCCGGTACGGATAACGCATTTTTGACGAATACGAGTACGATCCAAAAAAAACCCGTTAATACTGGTGATCGGACTGAAGGAAAATCATCCTGACTGTTTTCACGCTCTGTGATTGGCCAGTCACACATAGTTCCCGCCCCTCCCTACAGAGTTAGAGCGGAGTTTGTCCCTGTCCCACTCTCCAGCACACGCAGACATTTACTGACCTCTCTGTTGGTTCTTCACTGTTCCTCACGTCTTTCTTCTTAGGTTTTCTTCAGCTTGCCTCTGTTTCGGTGTTTGGTTACCTGGTGAACTTTCTTGTTGTTGTTTTGTTGCACGTACGCGTGCATTTAACCATTTAACCACCGCCTCCACTCGTCTCTTTTTTTACCTGTTTGTTCTAAACTCTGTTCAAATGAATAATTCTATACTTTATAATATTTTAACTGAGACATAGCACACACACACACACACACACACACACACACACACACACACACACACACACACACACACACTCACCGTAATCAACATTGTTTAACTTAATGTGAAAAAAATGGCAAGAACATTAGGTGCTAAAAATAAATAATTGCAAAAAAAAAGTTTGATTATTTATATATTATATATATATATACCTGTATATATTATATATATTATAAAGTTTGATTGATTCATCTCTTACTTTTGTGATCAAAAACATTGATTTGAATCTCAATTTCGAGGCTGTTCAGTAAATAGTTTTAAAACAAACAATAAATACAGCAACTTGTGATCAATCCATATCAATTTTAGACTTAAAATGATGTAGCGATTTAAGCCCCACCCATTTCCGGTCAAACCACACCCACTTCTGGTTTAAGCCCCGCCCACTCGAGTCCAGCTACGGATACAGATAATCTAGTTGGTTGAACAGATACAGATACACATACAGACAGTGGTGTACTCGCTCATCCCTAGTAGATGATGTTAAAATCGAAAGAGTTCATGAAACACATTTGTGGGTGTACTACTGAACCACAAAATCTGCTGGAAACCCCAGATAAGTAGAACAAAACTTGCACGTAGTATTGCAGTTCTGGGTAAAACGAAGCACATATTGGACCACTGGTCACTACACATCTTATTTTGTTCACTTGTACTACCCTATCTGTCTAAATTATTGTGCAGAGATTAGGGGTAACACCTATTATGTTGTTATAGGTTGTTATAGGTTGTTATATTGTGTTAATATGTTGTTGCAGCACAATTGAAACACTTGAAAGTAAATTTCAGTAAAAGGTCTCCTCTTTGTCTTTAATGGTTAAGTTCCTCATTTGATCACTATACTGTTTCAGTTTATGTGTTTGTCTGTTTGTTGTTTTATTTTTTAATCTTTCTCTGACTATTCAGTTTAAATGATTGATTTACTTCTGTAAATATTACTAGCAAGTATTTTATAATGAGTTTTTTTTTTTTTGAGAATAAGGTGGTAGGACTTTAACAAGTTTACACTTCTTCCTACTCCTTTTCAGAGTGTTCACACCATTCTGGTGTGTTTATCGTTGTTTGTTATTGTTGTTTTGTTGTTATTTTTGTTATTTGAAATAAATGAACTAATTCATTCATTCATTCATTCATTCATTCATTCATTCATTCATTCATTCATTCGATATCAGGAAATAAATGGTTTATAATTTCTCAAATTATTAGTGAACGAGGACATGAAGGTAGTTGGTGTGAGAGAAGAGGATGCAGAAGACAGGGTTAGATGGAGGACACTGATTGGCTGTGGAGACCCCTGAAGGGAAAAGCCCAAAGGAGAAGAAGATAATCTCTCAAATCATCTTACTTATCCATTCTCAGGGGCATCTGACGATGAGTCTTACCCCTGCGTATGTGTGGCGGGGTATCATCTTCCTCCCCTACGTCACGAGGGTGCTCTGCTGACTCAATGTACCATTCATTCTCACCTGCAATGTGATTTGTTAATTTTTACTCATCAGGAACTCCACGTGGGATGCCAAAAGCATCTGTGTAGACTGGACTGTCCTCCAGCATCGTGGTGTATGAGCTCAGGTGTGACCATGTCGTCACCTCAGCCTGGGACACGTTGTTAATCTGTATGGGAGAAATGAGACACACAAGTGCACATCTTCCTGTCCAGTTTGGGACAAGGAGTACTTTGTGTACTCATACAGACTCATACACATAAAAACACAATTAAAGCAGAAATAAAGGAACGTTCAAATCCTCCAGGTTGATGCGGATCCAACCAGCAGGTGGCGCCAAAACACCGGAGAAAAACAAACGTTTCAGTTCTGTGGTTCACAGAAACGTTTGTATTAGTTAGAAACATGACATCAGAAAAAAAAATAAAGAACTGAACACTGACTTCCATGTCTTACTTTCATTTATCATTTCAATGATAATGGGATCAACCTCTGAGCTCCATAAAAACAAGAATCATTGTTTAAAGTGAAAGAAGTGAGAATGATGTCAGAAGTGTTTCTGAGTTTACTGTTCAAAAAGGTCAAAGCTGCATCAAAAAGTGTTTTTCTCATACTGGAGTCAAATCACAGAATGATTCCACTGTACATTTAGAAATAAGTCATGTTTGGTGTGTAAATCTGTTCTTCAGGTTACAACTGTGAAGAACTCTTTCATTGGACGTAGATATGAGCTTTGGCTTCTGCCTAAACGTCTTCATTCACTGCATCAGGAACAGGTTTGTTTTCAAACTGTTTTCCATCTGGAGGTCAGAGGTCATGGAGTCTCTGACTGAAGACAGAACTGAGAATATTCATGGACTGGAGACGGAGGAATCAGACGAGAGACACGTGTAAAATGTGGGATTTTATTGCAAAGCAGAATTTGTTGTGACAAAAAACCAACCAGAACAACTTCATCCAACGTTCACCTAGTTAACTAGTTAGACTAGCAGCAACCAGCAGAGAAAGACTTTCTCAGGATAAACAGCAGAGACAACTCTCTAGTGGTTGTCAGACCTCATCTCAAGACAGCGTCAGGTCACCTGACCCCAGGAGGACCAATAGGACGACGGGAAAGCTGGAAGAAGCAACAACCCAGCAGCAGAAGTGTTGAACTGGAATGATGGTGACGTGTTTGAATCAACTCCAGTTAAACCAGCGATGTGTTTGAAGACAGCTGTGATGATTCTGTTTCAGAGATCCTGTTTTACGTCTCCAGGAAGGAAAATGTGAAGAAAACGTCTTAAAATATTTTAATGACACCGTTTAAGTTTGACCACGTTTGATCAATATTTCTAGTGCGTTTCCTACAGACTCTAATCAATAACCATCGATCACTAGATCCTCATCCTGATGGATTTGATCAGATCACATTCTGGTGCTCCCCGACCCCCGGCTGCTCTCCGACCCCCGGCTGCTCTCCGACCCCCGGTTGCTCTCCGACCCCCAGCTGCTCTCCGACCCCCGGTTGCTCTCCGACCCCCAGCTGCAGTCTCTCAGAGAGCTCAGAGCTGTCCTCAGGAACTGAACCACGTTTAGCTGAAAACAAAGATTCGTTATCCCACCGTGAAGTTTGCTTCACGCTGAGTCAAAGCATCAGGTCAGAGAGTCAAAGCATCAGGTCAAAGAGTCAAAGCATCAGGTCAAAGAGTCAAAGCATCAGGTCAAAGAGTCAAAGCATCAGGTCAAAGAGTCAAAGCATCAGGTCAAAGAGTCAAAGCATCAGGTCAAAGAGTCAAAAGCATCAGGTCAAAGAGTCAAAGCATCAGGCCAAAGAGTCAAAGCATCAGGTCAAAGAGTCAAAGCATCAGGTCAAAGAGTCAAAAGCATCAGGTCAAAGAGTCAAAGCATCAGGCCAAAGAGTCAAAGCATCAGGTCAAAGAGTCAAAGCATCAGGTCAAAGAGTCAAAGCATCAGGTCAAAGAGTCAAAGCATCAGGTCAAAGAGTCAAAGCATCAGGTCAAAGAGACAAAGAATCAGATCAAAGAGTCAAAGCATCCGGTCAAAGAGTCAAAGCATCAGGTCAAAGAGTCAAAGCATCAGGTCAAAGAGTCAAAGCATCAGGTCAAAGAGTCAAAGCATCAGGTCAGGTCAAAGAGTCAAAGCATCAGGTCAAAGAGTCAAAGCATCAGGTCAAAGAGTCAAAGCATCAGGTCAAAGAGTCAAAGCATCAGGTCAAAGAGTCAAAGCATCAGGTCAAAGAGTCAAAGCATCAGGTCAAAGAGTCAAAGCATCAGGTCAAAGAGTCAAATCAAAGCTGGGAGAAGAGACGGTTTCTGTTCGGACCCCTCACCTGTCCTCTGTCTGGAAAGCTTGAACCCAACGGCTGCCATGACGACGAGAGCAGGAACCACTACAGCCATGATGATGATGATGATGGTGGTGGTGGGGGGGGTCACGTCAGTGGGCTCCTCTGGAGAGAAGAAAACGAGTCACAACCTGAACAGAAGAGCAGGAAATAAAGGTGTCTCCACCTCCACCCCCCCGACCCCCGTCTCACCCCAGTTGGTCCAGATCTTTCCTTTGTCCAGTCTGGTGACCAAGTCGTCCTCCACACCGTCCAGCTGAAACACACACTCGTACCTCCTCCAGTCTTCAGGGGCCACCGATGAAAGGTTCAGGTCCACACTGGTCTGGAAGGTCCCATCATGGTTGGGGAGGATCTCTCCGTGGTCCACCTCCTCATGAAGCTCCTCCCCATCTCTCCTCCAGAAGAGTGCAGCTCTGTCAGGGTAGAAACCTGTAGCGAAGCAGCTGACTGGAGAGGAGGGGGTCTTCTGGAGGAGGAACACTGAGGGGAGCTCTGGAGGAGGAGCACAAACACACTTTAGATGCTCCTCACCAGGAGTCACTGTCTGTTCTCCTTCTGTTTGATGGGATGGATCTGAAGTGGTGTCTGAGTGTTCATCTTTATTGTTTACTGTTGATCACAAACACCAGAGAAACATTAAGGTTGTCGGTACAAAACCCCATCAGGTCATGTGATCCTACCTGTTCTCAGCAGAGAGCTCCTCCCATTCTCCAAATGCTTCCTCCCCCACTCAGGACACTCCTGGGTGTAGTAATGTTTGTAGTATTCCATCCTAGCTCTGTCATGATCCCACCTGTGTTTGGTGATGAGAGCCTGAGGTCTGGGAGCGATCCAGGTCTCTGTCTTCAGGTCCAGGACCAGGAAGTCTTCTCCATTATAACCATGCTGCTGAAAACCAGTAACCTCTCCAGTCTCATCGTCCCACTCACAACCAGACATCCTCTGGACAATATGGAAACCTGAGAGAGAGAGACTCTCAATGGAGTTATTCTGATCCAGTTCAGTGATCTCTGCTGGTTATTATGGGATGGACAGAAACACTGGATCAGTGAAGTCCAGCAGCATCCAGTCGTCTGTCAGGAATGTTTGTGCTGAGTCAGCAAAAGACGCCGCCATCGAGCAATTTGATCGACAGATGAACAATAGTGTGTGTGTGTGTGTGTGTGTGTGTGTGTGTGTGTGTTTACTTCCTACAGCATGAAAACATAAACAACATTTTATCAGTAGAAACATAAACAAACCTTCAGATTGGTTGAAACGCTTCTTTAAAGTTTCAATGTTGACTTTGAACACCTCATGGTTTATCTCATTGATCCTAGTCTCTCGGTTCCAGTACTCAGGATCATCTGCTGTGATTCTCTCCATCCAGTCCTGTCTAGGTTCTGATCTCTTGGTGTTACTGTCATAATGAACAATCTGAACGTCATCAATCAACCCAACTTCCACAAACTCTGGGAAGTTTGGGACTCCAGAAGATACAGTTTGGAAATACTTCAGAGAGTGAGTCACTGGAAGAAACAGAAACATGATTTGTGTTTTATAAACCAGTGAAACATTTGATTCTCCTGCACACAGAACCAACAAGAACTGGGCTCCAGTAAAGTGGTTCTGATGCCGTCTGTTGTTCAGTCAGTTCTTCTCTGGTTTCATCGAGTCTCCTTCCTGTTGCTCTTGTTGTTTCTGATGATCAGCTGATAACTGGAAGAATTTTTACATTCACAATCCTTCCTGTCGTCAGCTGTCTGAATACAAGGAGGTCATATTTCTGTGTTCTGTGTCACGTCAAGAATGTGGAACAACCGGTTCTGGATCAAATGTACCCTGGATCAAACCTACCCTGGATCAAATGTACCCTGGATCTACCCCTGCTGGACCCTGGATCAAATGTACCCTGGATCTACCCCTGCTGGACCCTGGATCAAATGTACCCTGGATCTACCCCTGCTGGACCCTGGATCAAATGTACCCTGGATCTACCCCTGCTGGACCCTGGATCAAATGTACCCTGGATCTACCCCTGCTGGACCCTGGATCAAGTGTACCCTGGATCTACCCCTGCTGGACCCTGGATCAAATGTACCTTGGATCTACCCCTGCTGAACCCTGGATCAAATGTACCCTGGATCTACCCCTGCTGGACCCTGGATCAAATGTACCCTGGATCTACCCCTGCTGGACCCTGGATCAAATGTACCCTGGATCTACCCCTGCTGGACCCTGGATCAAGTGTACCCTGGATCTACCCCTGCTGGACCCTGGATCAGCTGCTCACACTGGATTTCCTGCTCAGCTTTCAGATGACAGCTCGGTCACACCTGAACATTTCTCTGGTGCCGACATGTCAGGAAGTCCATCAGCAGAGCCCTGAATCCATCCAGCAGGCTACAAACACACCAAACTCGTTCTCCTTCCCGACCGGGAAATCACGTGACCTCACCTCCCGCCGCACCAGGTACACCTGTTCCCAGGAGAAGCACCAGAACCAAGGTCGTCATGCTGACCAGTCGCATCTGCAGCTCCGAACACACAACAGACCAGAGTCTCTGATGAAGCTTCCAGTCCGACCATCAAGGGTGAAGTGAGGACGGAACGCGGACAGCAGCGGACTTCCCCGTCCTGCTGAGCCAATGGCAATTCAGCCTGAGCTGTGACGTCACTGGTGTGAATCAAAAGTGAAAGTGAACGGAGCTGATTCTAAAGTGCGCCAGAGGATGGGGGGTGGGGGGTCGCTTGTCTTCGGGTCGAGCCCTGTTCGAAGCCCCCCCGTGGATCAGGTTACTGACGGTGACGTGTTGTTGGAGCTGTGGACGCTGAAAACTGCTGGACCCACACAAATGTGACCCCCCCCCTGTTGATGTTTGATCAGCTGACGCTCGTCGTGTTCCTGTGGGGGAGGGAAATTCACCGCTGTGCATTGTGGGAGTTCAGGGATGTCAAAGATAAAGGTGGAGGTGAAAATAAAGCTTTAAAGCGGGGGCCTCCAAACTTTTTCCTGTAGGGGCCACATAACGTTTCCCTTCTCTGCTGGGGGGCCGGGGTCAGTTTGTGACAGACAAACTGTGACGATCGCAGGGGGGCCTGGATGTAAACATTTATTGTCTTCCAAATATTATTAACCCTTTGTGGGGTCTTAACAGAAAAAAGTCATGAAATAAATAATAACCCTGATAATGAAATAAAGAACACTATTTATGACAAAGATCATGACCAAATAACCCTCTCTGGGATCTTCACAGAAAAAAAAGATGATGAACAGTAACTTTCTGTTGTGTCGTGCACAAACTGACCAGATAAAGTTCATCTTTGTTGACAGAATCTCTCATGAAATGACTCGAGATACGAGATGACTGTGAGATACGAGCGTCTCTCACAGTTCTCCTGTTCCTTCCTTAGAATCCTTTTGTTGGGTCCAGTAGGCTTGTAGACGCTGCTGTTTGCAGCTCTCTCTCATCAACTTACCTGTGAAAAGCACAAAGCAAGCAGGTTACAAACCAAAGTGCACCTGTGATACAGCAGCTACACAGCACAATACGTTTATCTACCAGTATGGTGGTGGAGATGGAGTTCATCCCAGTAGATCTTATTATGGTTATATTGGTTTATTTCATATTTTATATTTTAGGGACAGACATCATGCTGATGTGGCCCTCGGTAAAATGAGTCTGACCCCCCCGGATCCAGGTGAACCTCCAGTCCACTAGTTTCCCTTCAGGTAACTTCAGGTCAGCATCACCTGTTCCTCTGACATCTGCTTCATCAGCTGATCCGTAACGTCGATGCTGCATCAGGCCCAGTGAAGCGGTCCTGATGGGATGGACCCCCCCGTGCTGACTCCTCTGAATAGCGAGTGAGGTTGCTATTCACCCTGGAGCGCCGTCAGCTCCAGGGTGACGCTATCAGATGTCCTGCTGAGCCCTGCAGCAGCTTTCATTTCCACAGCACAGCCAGGTGTCAGCTTCTTCTGTCGCCGGGGCAACGGACTACCAACCAGGAGCTGTGATGACCAGACGCTGCGTCACATGTCTGAGGTCAAGAGGTCAATGATGTGAACCAATGTCCGCCCTCACAGAGCTGCCGTCATGACTGCAGGCTGACGCTGGAAGCTCTTTGACACAACAAACACTCCATCCAGAAACTGTCAGCTGTTGTTCCTGTTGGCTTTCATCCACCTGAGTGGATGTTCCACAGCTGAACACACACACCTGTGACAACAGGTTCCACAGTGGAACCTTTAAGAACCACACTGATAGCTGGAACCTGAACACACTGCATGAAAATGACGTCACAGCTCAGCTTTGGAGAGGCTGATGATGGTCCCGCCTCATTTCTATGGAAACACAAACAATAGAACACTGGAGACAACAACAACAACAACAACAACACAACAACAACAACAACAACAACAACACAACGTTGGACCGTCTGCTTTAGTTTGTGCTGTAAACTGTAGAGTTCATGAACTCCTCTGATGGACATTTGCTGAACCAGAGATCTTGTTCAGTGGAGTTGACTTTAAAGGGAACATTGCCCCCTACTGGCCGACCAGACACACAACAGCATTTCAGCCGTTCTTCACGTGTGTGTGCAGAAAGACATGAACCTGTGACTGAATAGAGACCCCCCCCCCCATCAGAACAGAGACACCCCATCACATATATACACACAATGCTGTACTTTCCGACACAGTTTGTTCTTACTAAAAGCTGCCGTGACCCAGATTCAAAACGGGGTTGCAGTGGCCACAACGCAGAGTGTAACTTCTACGATCACGGCTCTTTACTCTTCTTTTCCTTTGGGCTTTTCCCTTCAGGGGTCTCCACAGCGAATCAGTGTCCTCCATCTAACCCTGTCTTCTGCATCCTCTTCTCTCACACCAACTACCTTCATGTCCTCTTTCACTACATCCATAAACCTCCTCTTTGGTCTTCCTCTAGGCCTCCTGCCTGGCAGTTCAAAACTCAGCATCCTTCTACCAATATATTCACTATCTCTCCTCTGGACATGTCCAAACCATCTCAGTCTGGCCTCTCTGACTTTATCTCCAAAACCTCTAACATGTGCTGTCCCTCTGATGTACTCATTCCTGATCCTATCCTTCCTGGTCACTCCCAGAGAGAACCTCAGCATCTTCATCTCTGCTACCTCCAGCTCTGTCTCCTGTCTTTTCCTCAGTGACACTGTCTCTTGACCAAACAACATCGCTGGTTCTCTCTGTAACCTCACTCTTCCACTTGGGTCCCTCTCATTCACACACATGTACTCTGTCTTACTGCGGCTAACCTTCATTCCTCTCCTTTCCAGGACAAACCTCCACCTCTTTAGTTTCTCCTCCACCTCTTCCCTGCTCTCACTGCAGATCACAATGTCATCTGCAAACATCATAGTCCATGGAGATTCCTGTCTAACCTCGTCTGTCAGCCTGTCCATCACCATAGCGAACAAGAAGGGGCACCTCCACTCCTATAGGTCACCCTATGTTCCTGCCTCTTCTGGAAGAAAGTATTCACTACAGCCATTTCCATCCTTTTTGCAAAGTCAACCACCATCTGTCCTTCTGCGTTCCTCTCCTGGAGACCAAACCTGCCCATCACCTCCTCATCACCTCTGTTTCCTGCACCAACATGTCCATTGAAGTCTGCACCAATGAAAACTCTCTCACTTCTAGGTATGCTCTGCATCACTTCATCAAAGTCCAACCAGAATTTCTCCTTCTCCAGCTCACATCCTACCTGTGGGGCATACCCACTAACAACATTGAACATCACACCTTCTATTTCTAGCTTCAGACTCATCACTCTATCTGACACTCTTTTTACCTCCAGGACATTCCTAACAAACTCCTCCTTCAAGATAACTCCTACTCAATTTCTCTTCCCATCTACACCATGATAGAACAACTTGAACCCTGCTCCTAAACTTCTAGCCTTGCTACCTTTCCACCTGGTCTCCTGGACACACAGTATGTCTACCTTCCTCCTCTGCATCATGTCAACCAACTCTCTACCTTTTCCCGTCATAGTTCCAACTTTCAACGTCCCTAAACTCAGTCCTATACTCTTGCCGCTCCTCTTCTCTTCCTATGAACACACTTTCCTCCTTCATCGACCAACAGTAGTCCAATTTCCACCGGCATCCTGTAGGTGAACAGAACTGATGGCGGTCGTTGTTAACCCGGGCCTCGACCGATCCGTTATGGAAGTCAAAGATTCAATCGCATATTGATTTTTGGCAAAAGTTTTACGTTGGATGCCCTTCCTGACACTACCCTCTGTATTTATCCGGGCTTGGGACCGTCACAATAAGACACTGACTTGTGCCCTCTTGCGGCTACAAATCAGGTCGACTGTTCATTGGCTGGGGAGTCCATCTCAAAACAGAACTTCACCAAATGTTTTATTTTATTTTATTTTCCTCATCCATGATGTCAAAACCAGGTTCAGTGGACCTTCTGTTGCATAATAAAAACAGACGTGAGCAAAAGTTATAATAGATGATAGACTTTAATGTTGACAAAATGGATAATTCATGTTGGACTTATTTTTGGTTTATGTACCAACAGGGTCCAATCCAATGAGGATGACTAATGTACTTTCAGATTATACAGATTTACCAGTATAATTACACCTGACATGAGTACCCAAGTTGTAAAATGAGTGACTACTTGGAATATTTTTGTTCTGAGGGGTTTTATTCATTATTCTGTAATGGGGAAGAATAACATTTAAATGAAAGAATACACCTGTGATGGTCTGATTACTTTGGTTGGGTTTATCAGTACTGAAATATATATATTGGCTTCAGTGTGCTTCAATCAATAAAGACTAATTGGTTTTCAGCATCAGCATCACAGTTGTGGGACATAGACATGGACTATGTCAATAATAAATCCTCAGATCGAGGGACTCTCACCTGTGGAGTACCACAGGTACTCCATCCAGAAACTGTCAGCTGTTGTTCCTGTTGGCTTTCATCCACCTGAGTGGATGTTCCACAGCTGAACACACACACCTGTGACAACAGGTTCCACAGTGGAACCTTTAAGAACCACACTGATAGCTGGAACCTGAACACACTGCATGAAAATGACGTCACAGCTCAGCTTTGGAGAGGCTGATGATGGTCCCGCCTCATTTCTATGGAAACACAAACAATAGAACACTGGAGAGAACAACAACAACAACAACACAACAACAACAACAACAACAACAACAACAACAACACAACAACAACAACAACAACACAACGTGGACCGTCTGCTTTAGTTTGTGCTGTAAACTGTAGAGTTCATGAACTCCTCTGATGGACATTTGCTGAACCAGAGATCTTGTTCAGTGGAGTTGACTTTAAAGGGAACATTGCCCCCTACTGGCCGGACAGACACACAACAGCATTTCAGCCGTTCTTCACGTGTGTGTGCAGAAAGACATGAACCTGTGACTGAATAGAGACCCCCCCCCATCAGAATACAGACCCCCCCCCACCCATCAGAATACAGACCCCCCCTCAGATATATACACACAATGCTGTACTTTCGGACACAGTTTGTTCTTATTAAAAGTTGCCGTGACCCGGATTCAAACCGGGGTTGCAGTGGCCACTAACTAACCTGGTCCCCAACCCCCGGGCCGTGGACCGGTACCGGTCCATGGATCATTTGGTTCCGGGCCGCACAGAAAGACAGAATAATTTACATTACTTCTGTGGCAGCTCGAGGGGCAGATTTGGGGTCGAGTTTACTCAATCTTACACTTTCCTCTAAGTTAGAATTGCCGACAACGCCACCATGGGAATTTCGCCCAAGGAGATAGTTTTAATCAACCCCAACAGAGTAAGGCACACAGGTTTGTTCTATTTACGACAGGCAGGAGACGTGGTTCCAGGTTCAAACAATTATCTTTATTTTTCAACAATATTAAAAATAATAAAGCTTTTTTTAAAATTTACCACACACACTCGGGAGGGACGACCTTCTTCAGGTGCTGAGGCTCGTCGACGGTGCAGTGGTTGTGGAACACAAACGGGATTCCCAGGGAAGAAAAGCACCCCAATCACTCGTGACACACACTACACACACTCTGTGGAAAACTCAAATATGGGGGATCACAGCACACTATACGAGGAAACCACCACCGGGGCACCAGGGACCACCACCGTCGGCTCTCAGCAACTGAAAAAGGTGAAAAGAACAAGGGAATTAGTGGGTCACACACACACCAAGGTAACCAAATACAACAAATTCATTCAATGATTAAACCCAAAACCGATATTCATTTAAACAAACGACAAATGTCGCAAACACAAGGGGAAAATAATTGAGTACTTAGAAAAATAAAAGGAAGAAATCAATGGAGAAATGATTTAACCAACTCGTAGAAACAAATTCGACCAGAAATGAAATGAAAAATAAAACAAAAAGAGAAACAAACGAAGTAATTAGAACCCAAAATAACCCCACTGATCTCACTCAATCATTAAAATCAAGTTTTAAAAGCTACCAAATATTTGGTCCAGTCCGCTGTGCCGCCGAGGTCTTATCCTTGGTTTTAAAGGTCTATCCTAACGGCTCCGCCCGCGACCGTGCCGGATTAGCGGGACTAGCCGCCGCAGCAGCCGTAGCCTCAACCGCACGGAGCACCAAGAGTCTTGTCGCAGCTGCAGGCTGAGGCGAAAAGGAGCTGCCGACCCCCGAGTCCGGATAGGTGTCGCAGACAAATTAAACCAGGAAACAAAGCAGCAGCGACGCGAAGCCCGCAACCAAGCAAAGGGACACAGTCAGGACAGTGAAACCTGGCCGAGCAGAGCAGTAGCGAAGCAGGGCAAAGCGGCATCCACAAAGTGACAAGCTACGGTGTCCCTACGGTACTTGGCGCTGCTGGAGCTGTACCCCTGCTGGAGGTGCAACTTAACGCCGCTGAAACTCCCCAGCAACCACCCGGTCCTCACAGCCCCTGTCACAAATAAAGAATTAAGTTTGGCGAGGTCTGGAGGAAGAGCGGGAGAGCAGAGTAAACGCACCGACTTGTCACAGTCACACATACCTGTCAGGCCTTCGTGAGGGATCGCCACGAGGGAGAGGGAGAGGAGAAAGACAAGCGCATCGTATAAGGTCCCGTACGACAGTGATCCCGGGAGCCGCAGACTAACGGTATCTAGGAGCAAGCCCAACCAGGAAAATCAGCGCAACAATATTCACAGAGTATTATTAGCAGCCACCACTACCATACCTGTACCGGAGACGCAAGAAGGGAACGACGGGACCCGGAAGTAACGAGGACGGCCAGAGCAAGAGGGAGGGGAGGTTGCCAACACTCCCTTTAAAAGAGTGCTACCACGTAGTCATTGGCCGCCAGCGACTACGCAGCAGCTCCCAATTAACTACCGATGGGGCACATCATCCTGCCACACTTCCATTTTATTTGTTTCGGAGTCTGAAAGGTGTTTTATTTTGAAAAATTACCCGATTCTCTGTTTCATCCGTCTACGTCAGTGGCCCCAGGACACAGCCCCGGTGCTCCAGGACTGCTTCCAGCACAAACACTGGCAGATGTTCAGGGAGGCAGCCACACAGGGGGGAGAGGTGAACCTGGAGGAATACACTTCCTCTGTCCTCGGGTTCATCTCCATGTGTGCGGACGACGTGACCGACACCAAGACGATCACCGTCTACCCGAACCAGAAGCCCTGGCTGAATGCAGAGGTGAGAGCTCTGCTGAAGGCCAGGGATGCTGCGTTCAGGGCGGGGGAGGCAGGGGCACTAAGGGCAGCCAGGAGGGCTCTGGATAGGGGCATAAAGGAGGCCAAATCCACCTATGCTCAAAAGATCCAGGGTCACCTGACCTCAGGGGACACACAGAGCATGTGGAAGGGCATCAAGTGCGTAACCAACCTCAACACCAGGAATGCACAGGGCCCGACAGACCCCTCCCTAGCAGATCCCCTCAATACGCTTTATGCCCGCTTTGAGGACCCCAACAACCCCACCAGCACCAAACTAACACCACACCCTGATGACACACCCCTCAGTGTGACCACAGAGGATGTGAGGAGGACCCTACAAAAGATCGACCCTCGCAAGGCTGCAGGCCCCGATGGCGTCCCAGGGAGAGTGTTGAAGGACTGTTCCCACCAGCTAGCAGAGGTGCTAACAGACATCTTCAACACCTCACTGCAGCTAGCAACGGTCCCCAGCTGCCTGAAGTCTGCCACCATCGTCCCGGTCCCCAAAGGCCACTCAGTGAAGGACCTGAATGACTATCGGCCGGTGGCCCTCACCCCGATAGTCCTGAAGTGCTTTGAGAAGCTGGTCATGGCACACATCAAGGACTCCATAGACATTACGGTGGACCCCCACCAATATGCCTGCAGGAGGAACCGCTCCACCAATGATCTCCTCTGTGGTCCACACATCCCTCACTCATCTGGAGAGCAAGGACTCCTACATCCGCCTGCTCTTCCAGCTACAGGTACTTGGGGGTTCATCTCACTGAGGACCTCACCTGGACCTGTAACACCTCCTACCTGCTCAGGAAGGCCCACCAGCGGCTCTACGTCCTTCAGGATTGTTTACAGGATGAGACCGGAGACGGAAACTACGTCGAGAAGATGCGGCCGAAGACCTTTCACGATCGGATTGGTCCAGAAGACACCACATCCCCTCGTGCATATTCTTAATCTGAATTGTTTAAATTTGACCGGGCCAAGATAGGATTTGCTCTTCTTCAGCTGCGTCTGATGTCAGACCCGTGTAGTACCGGCAGTCAGTGACACTTGGAGAGCCCGGATATCTGGATTTGACTTGTTGTCGGGAATAAACTTTTTAAACTTATGACAATCCTACTTTACCTCAATAACAAGAACCCACGGAATAAAGAAGCTTTGAAAGGACTTTGCTTCATGTTGCATCTGCATTTTATTTCGGTTTTTGCTGGAACGCAACACTTTTACTACATAATTGGCGTTGACGGCAGGATGAGGTTCAACTAAAGGACCTCTGAAGGGGGAGCAGGGATTGGTGCTGGCTCTGAGGGGCATCCTCTCTGCGTAAAGTTACAGACCAACTAAAGGTAAGGTCATTAAAGATTCCTTACACTGATTTGGCAAACATAAAAAATATCCAAAGTTTAAGTCACTAAGCGAAGTTGGATGCTGCAAATAGGCATTGCTGCTGATATGCCTCAGACACAGAGAACGTGTGAGAGTTGGTGCCGCAGTGAGAATGTGTCAGCTAAAACTCCAGGTGCACGTGGGCAGCTGCTGCAAAAGAACTTCAGGTAGAGAAGTGAAGCAAAATGGGATTGTGATTGGAATTACCACTAAAAGGGAAACAGCCAGAAACTAAGACAGCAGCTGGAGAAGAAAAGTTGAAGGCCTCGCGAGACAGAGGTTTGTTTTGACTGGTCTAGATAGACCAGGGTGAGCCTAAGAAAGGCTGTGAGGTCCTAGTGGGACATGTTTTGAGTGGTCTATGGGTAGACCAAAGGTGAGCCTAAGAAAGGCTGTGAGGTCCTAGTGGGACATGTCTTGAGTGGTCTATGGGTAGACCAAAGGTGAGCCTAAGAAAGGTTGAGAAATCCAGAAGTGGGATTTAGTGCTTTTTCTTGGATTTTAAAGGAAAATCTAAGGCCCTGACTGCTTCCGGCGGTGAAGTAGCTGTAACTGTTTGTCAGGTTATGTGTCTGTAATTGAGCGCCGGCAGAAAGTGATAGTGGGACAATTTGACTCCAAAATTCAGAAAAGGTGCAGAGAGATAATGTAGTTCAGAGAATACGCCTATTATGTCTCTATGAGCCAGGAGGCGGCCTGAAGAGAAGCCACCATAAACTGATGTAAAATAAATTAATAAACGGCCAGTAAATATAAGGAAATCAAGTAAAATATAATATAAATAAATAAGGAATACAAAGGAAAATTTGAGAACTATAATTTGTGAAATAAAATAGAAAAAGGCTGCAGCCAAATATCACTTCATGCACATGAATCTAAATTGAATCTAATCTAAATTGAAGGCCCCCTTCTGCACACATGTCCCACTGAAATAAAATGGGCGTATGAATGCATAAACTGTATTGATATAAACTTTGAACTATAAAATGAGTCTTTCAGTGTCTGGCATACATCCGTGTCGGTGTAACGGAGTTAAAATGTGGTTTATTTTTGAGCATTTTCTTTTTCATTTATTGGGTGACGTGAATTTTATCGAGGCATTGTTGTTCTCATTCTCTGTTGTTTTTATCGTGAAGCTTGCCTTGTACGCGCTTGGCGGCCTCTGTACCTCCTGCACCCCCTGTGCTTCTGCAGTCCCTCCCGTCTGTCCCCCAGAATGATGTGCTGCATTGCTGGGGGTAGGTTGTGTGGGGGAGCGCTGCTCCACTATTTTTCTGTCTAAACGTTCAATTTGAACTGTTTACGCTGTAGAATGAAGAATATTACAACAACATAGAATTCTGTCATGTTACTAGTAGTTTTGTTTCTGGCATTAAGGACAAGTACAAGCATACAAATATACAGGTACAAATATACAAATATACAATACAAATATACAAGTACAAGAATACAAATGACATAATCTGAACATACAGGCTTGGGATAAAATAAAGTTTTTTCTTTTATGAGTGTGGAAAACTGTTTGCTTGGACGTCATAAGTGATGCTGTGTAACTGAGTGTATGATTGCTGAGCTCAGGTGTGAATGTGTGAGCTGGAAATACAAAAAGTCTGATTGACTGTGTTTGAGATGTGCTTATGCGCTGTAGATGGAGTAGTAGAAAGTGTATTGAAAGTGTGTTGAAAGCGATGATAAAGTTTAGAGGTGAAGACGCTTTACCTCTCGTCTGAGAGTCTTCTTCAGTTCTGATGACTGAGTCCAGTTATTCCTGTTGGGGTAGAAACCTGAGACCACCTTTCACGTTCAAATGTGGGGGCAGCTCGCATGAAGGTGGACGGGACAACGACCCACTTAAGTGGGAACGACTCCTAACGATCCTCATTGTGTTGGGGGTTGGTGGGGGTGAGTTTCTGCCCCAGCAGGACTATAAGTGTCTGGACTCAGTAGCAGTGAGTCACAACTGAAGGAGTCCTGACGTGGATGACTGAGACTTGCAGACATGTCTTCAACCAGCCTGAAGTAAGTTCTCCTCATTCTGCTTTGCTCTTCTTGACCTGCCTTTACCTGGAGGACTCCACACACTTTACTCTGACTCAGTGCTTTAGTTTGGAGTCATGGTCATCTTTATGTTGGAGGATGAAGTCCAATCCAGACTGCTTAGGCTCAACAGATCAGAGTGTGTTTCCTATGAGCCTCAGCGTCATGCTCATTCATTGAAGTGTCTTTTGGAACAGATGGGTTAGCAGTTAGCAGTAACATCTTCACACTGTTAGTACTGACTCTATTGTTGTGTTATTGCTGGAAGATTTTTAGAGTAATCTTTCTCATCCCAGCACTGTCTCCAGTGCTCCTGGATATATTTGATCCTGACTTATAACTAAATGATATGAGAGCTAAGATGAGGAGCACTGGTCGCAGAATTTAAGGTGAAGCGGGGAAAGGTTTCTAAAATGTTCTCACCATTAATTAAAAGTCCCAAAATGCTTTGTGTTCATACTGAACCTGACACCAATGGTGTGGAGCAGCAGTTTCAGATCTATGTAGCTCTTTTAGGTTCTTTTGGTAAAACGGTTGATGTTTTTTTCCCTGTTCTGTTTGTATGTAGGGATGGTAATGGGCTTCCATCCCTCTACCTTTTGGTTGTATGTGAGGGGTGGGGGGATTACGGTGGGTTTCTATCACCCAATTTTCTGTTGATATGTGTGGGGGCATAATGGGCTTCCATCTCCCAACCTTCCTGTTTTAACATGGTAACTTGTGTGTACTCAGGTTTGAACACTACAAACCACCCAAGAGCGAGGAGCGGCCGACCCCCAAGATGCTGATGCCTCCCCCCGCCTCCCTGCTCGACCCATCAGACCTGGATCCCAATGGGTCAACACCCGGCTCATGGGCTCAAGACTGGTTCAATGCGGACGATTTTGTTTCAGGACAGCCGTACTGTGGACGGGGTGAGTGATCACCGTGGTGTGTTGGGGAGAAGCACTAGATCCCACCTACGTCCCACGTGTGAGGAGACTTAGGGCTGCGGATATTTTTTTAGGTGGGGGTTGGGCTGTTGTTCATTTTGGTATTTGGTAAAACCGTCGTTTTGTTCGCCCATTGACAAGCAAGTGGACAGCAGTGAACTTGTGTCATCTGAGATTACAAACAGTTGAAGGAAAACGTAGTCCGATCAGGTTGTAAAAGTGTGGGCATCATGGTGAACAGTATTCTGATGTTTTGATGTTGTGGGTCGTCTGCAGCTGCGCCTGAGAACAAGGAGCTGAGGAAGCAGCTTTGCTTCTATGCTGCTCTGGGAGAGTGCCGCTATGGAATCAACTGTGCTTATCTCCATGGCGACGTGTGTAACATGTGTGACCTCCAGGTGCTCCACCCCACCGACATCAGTCAGCGCGCAGAGCACACCAAGGTAACGACCTGCTCACACACTACACAAGCTGTCACACACACTCCTTTGACATGGTGGTAACATACACACACTTCCTGCACCTGTCCACAGGCATGCATGGAGGCTCACGAGAAGGACATGGAGCTCTCGTTTGCCATCCAGCGCAGCAAGGACATGATGTGTCGTATGTGCATTGAAGTAGTGTTCAAGAAGGCCAACCCCAGTGAGCGGCGCTTCGGCATACTGGTCAACTGCAGCCACTGCTACTGCCTGAAGTGCATCAGGACGTGGAGGAGGGCCATGCGCAATTTCACCAAGTGAGTCGTCAGTGTGTGATGAGGGGGGGGGGGTCGTTGAAATGCGAGTTTCACCTTTGTATACTAATGAGGGTCATTAGTATTAGTATACAAAGGTGAAACTCATATATCAACGACCCTCCTTTGACACACCCAACAATTGTTGAGGAGCCAGACGGGTTTCAACGACGGTCGTCTGAATGTGCATCGCACTGACCACACCCCACAGGGTAAATAAGCTGGGACAACACCAGCCACCTTCAGAACTGAAGAAGTCTCTTGGATGGGAGACGAAACGTCTTCAAGAACTTTCTTAACGTCCAGTGGATTGACTTAAACAGCTTTGGATAACAAATATTTATTCATCTTCCTTCTTCATGAAAGCATCAAAAATGTTATCTAAATATGTTTCAGAGGTACTTCGAATGAGGTTGTAGCGATAAGTGTTCCATCACACTGATTAATCGTCTGTAAACCAACCAGAAACATTTTTTAACTTGACCTTTTTATTTTTATTAAACCTTTTCCCATTTTCTCACCGAACATCTACTGAGACTGTTTTAAATCTCCTTCAGAGGAGCTTCTTCCTGAACGTTCCCTGTTTCAGATGGTAAAACCATTTTGTCTTCTTATTTCCAGTTGCTGCCCCAAGTGTGGAATAACATCCAAATTTGTCATCCCGAGTGAGTACTGGGTGGAAGATAAGGACGACAAGCAGAAGCTCATCCAAAAATACAAGGACGGCATGCGGTAAGTGGGCCAGGGTAGAAACGGGTAAGGGGTGGGACTACACTAGTGGGTGGGGCTGTACTAGTAGATCTGTAGGAGAACATCTGGGCTGTGGAGTGGGCGGTGCTGTCTGATGTGTCTGAATCCCTGACAGACTTCTCGGTCTCCTTCAGGAACAAACCGTGTCGGTACTTTGATGAGGGGCGTGGCACATGTCCCTTTGGCGCCAACTGCTTTTACAAACACGCCTTTCCTGGTGGACGACTGGAGGAGGCCCAGCCCCCGCGCCAGCAGCCTGGATCCAACGACAGGAACAGGGTAAGGGGCCACCAGTCCACTGGTTCTGTTGAAACCCTGCCAAGAACAGCAGCATCTCCACAGCAGCGCCCTCTGCTGGCTGAGTGCTGATCAGTGGAAACCATCATTTGGAGACATTTGGAGTCTTGATTTATGCAAACCTGCATCACTGGATGAAGGCTGATGTATGTGTGTGTGTTTGTCCCCAGCAGAACTCCAGGTGGACTCCGCTGTGGAACATCTTTGACGAGCAGGAGAGCACAGACTCCTTCAACAACGATGATGAGGAGATGGTGCCGTTCGAGCTGAGAGAGATGCTTCTGATGCTGCTGGCCGACGACGAGGTCCCGGCAGGCCATCAATAAATGAACTTATGAAATATAAAATGAAAGAAAAAAAGTCCCACAAGCCATGGCGCTCATGCTAAACAGTACCCTGACATCTACTGTATTGTTAGTGTTTCTTGTGCGTTTCATGTAGGAGGTATAATTCTAAAATAACAAAAATAAGTCAATATAATATTTAACAAATTAACTTTCTTCAAATATTGCTAATAAACAAAATCCACAAGTTTCTTTGTGTATTTTGGTGTGACTTGTTTATCATTGACAGCTGTTAGCACTTCCTGTTACCCTGACGATCACTCCAACATTTACTGTCAAACTGTAAGGTTTTACTCTTGAAGGCTGGATCTTCTGTTTTCTTTATTAAAGCTGCTCATAGCCATTATTTTGTACTGATGTGTCCTCCCTTCATCACCTTCATCTGACAAGCGTCCTGCGTGTGTGTGTGTGTTTGTGTTTCATTAATGGCTAAGAGCCTGTTGGATCACAAGCTGTCTGTCAAAGTAGGTGAACGGATGGATGGATGGGAGACGGATGTCCTTGTGTCACAGACATCTGTTGATGGTGGCGCCCTCTAGTGGCATAAAAACAGTTGAAAAACCCCGACCTCTGATGTCTTTGTCCTGGCTGTTGCTTCATTACCTCATTGTCCCACTGACAGACACTCATCTTCATCCTCCACTCTACATACTCCTCCTCCTCCCTTTGGCTCCGCCTCCTGAGTCAGACTCAAGCAACTTTTATTTATATAGCACTTAATCACATCAATGTACAATCAACAAAAAACAAAAAAATGTACACTAACCCCCCAAAAAACGAGTTACTTGCCTTTTTCGTAATTTATTTCAAAACAAAAAAATTTAAACAAAATAAAAGGAATAACATGCCCAAGAGACAACAATAAAACAAACAAATTTTCCTGCTCCTTAAATTAAAATTTTGCTCAACAGCTTATACAAATGTGTGAATGGAGTATGTGCCAGTCTTACTGGTGGCTGTCCATACTCAGACATTACACCACTCATGATCTGGAAGTTCTTCAATCAACAAGAGGACTCGGGGGTTCACACGAAGGCGAGATGTTTTTGTCTTCTCGAGTGCCATCTCCGGGTTGATGGAGAAAAAACACCTGTGGAAACACAAGACAGATGACTGCATTAATAGTAAAATATTTTCACATCAACAAAACTCTTTTCATCCATTTATCCATCTTCATCTGCTTATCCGGGGCCAGGTCACAGGGGCAACAGTCTCAGCAGCAGGGATGCCCTTACTTCCCTCTCTCCAGACACCTCCTCCAGCTCCTCTGCCTGAGGTGGTCCCAGGCCAGTCGAGAGACATAGTCTCTCCACCATGTCCTAGGTCTTCCCCGAGGTCCCCTCCCAGTAGTACATGCCCTGAACACCTCCCCAGGGAGGTGTCCAGGAGGAATCTGGAACAGATGCCCGAGCCACCTCAGCTGGCTCCGCTCGAGGCGGAGGAGCAGCGGCTCTACTCCGAGCTCCTCCCTGGTGACTGAGCTCCTCACCCTATCTCTAAGGGTGCTCCCAGTCACTCTACAGAGGAAACTCATTTCAGCTGCTTGCATCCAGGATCTTGTCCTTTCGGACATGACCTTAAACTTTGGGCCATGAGAGTGGGATCGTAGATCGACCCATAAATACAGAGCTTCATTTCAGCTCTTTCTTCACCACGACAGACCTATACAACGACTGCATCACTACCGCCGCTGCTACAACTGTAAATCCCATGCTCCATCTGCCCCTCACTTGTGAACAAGACCAAGATATGGGAACTCCTCCAATTGAGTCAAAGACTCTCCGTCAATCCACCTTTTTTCGATCGGGAATCATGGCCTTGGATTTGGAGGTGTTGATCCTCATCTCACTCGAGTCACACTCAGCTTCAAACCACCACACTACATGCTGAAGGTCCAAGTTTGATGAGGCCAAGAAGACAACATCATCTGCATTAAGCAGAGATGAAACCCTTTGGTCCACATACTGAACTCCCTCCGGATCCTGGCTTTGACTAGAAATTCTGTCCATAATGAACAGAACCGGTGATAGAGGGCAGCACTGCCAGAGTCCAACATTGCACCTGTAACAAGTCTGACTTACTGCTGGGAATGCAAACCAAACTCTGACTTCTGTCATACAGGGACCGTATAGTCCTCAGTAGAGAAATACAAGGTTCGATTATAGGTATGATCCTCCTCTCCAGTAACCCTGTAATAGACAATCCCTGGGAGGCTGAGGAGTGTGATCCCCCGATAGTTGGAGCACATCCTCCGGTCCCCCTTATTTAAAAAGCAGGACCACTACCCCAGTCTGTCAATCCAAAGGCACTGTCACCAACTACCATGTGGCGTGACAGAGATGCTTCAGCCAAGACACATTTAGAGACTTTTGGTACTCAGGGCAGAGCTCATCTACCCCCAGTGCATTGTCACTGAGGAGCTTGGCAGCCACCTCGATGACTTCAGCTCGGGGTGATGTACAAGTCCAACTCTGAGTTGTCAGCCTCTGCTTCCTCCATGGAAGGCTGGTAGTGGGATTATGGAGATCCTCTAACTAATCCTTCCACCCTCCTACTCCTCCCCCACTTCCTCCCCAAACTCCTCCCAGACCCAAGTTTTTGCCTCCATGACCACTGGGGCTGCAGTGTGCTTGCCTGCCTATACCTGTCAGCTGCCACAGGAGTCCAGTGATTCAACAACAATCGATAAGAGTCCTTCAGCTTGACGGAATCCCTTACTTCCGGTGTCCAACACTTGGTTTGGGGGTTGCCGCCGCAACAGTTACTGAAGATCTTGTGGCTGCAACTTTGAGCGGTCACTTCAACAGTGGAGGTGGAGAATATGGTCCACTTTGACTCAATGTCCCCAGACTGATGTGGAATCTGGGAGAAGCTCTCTGAATGGTGGGAGTTGAAGACCTCACAACATTTTATTTAAACTATTACTTTAAGGGCAATTATAACAGGTCTCCTATGCCAAATAAGTTCAATCACGTAAAAATGTTAGATAAACTTAATCAGCCCACATAATAATGATAAAAATAATAATAACAATAATAGCAAAAGGTTACCGCTGCAGAAACTCCAGGATTGACGCCAGGCATGATGGATAGTGTATGTAAAGCAATAGTAGCTCCCAAACATCCAAGCACAGGGCAGAAATGAAGGAGGGGATGTTGTCCTGTACAATGCTGTGATCCACACTCAGCATGTACCGTCTTGCAGAATAGCAAGATTGTCCTTTTAAAAAAAAAAAAAGGAGTGTGGTTGTCAGTGACAAAAAACATTGTGCAGGATTAATTTGGATCAAAATAGAAAAGACAAAGAATGAGAGAGAGAATGAGAGACCAATATTTATTTTTCTTACCACACACAACAATAGGAGTCAAGGGAACTTGGTCCGTCGATACTTCCCCCGCCAGGCACGTGTCTTCCACATAACACAACATGGCATCTTCTTTTTCATCCAAGTAAGACAGCAGAAGCAACAGCACATCTTTAAGGTCTTTATAGCAACCACTCAGCTCTCCCCTCATCACCTGACACTTTGTTAGAGCCTGTAGGAACTTTCTGCTCTTGTTGGCACAAACCGGCTTCATGTAGTTGAGGAGCCGTTTCCCCTTCAGATCCAGATTCCTTGTGAAAGCTTCTTTCAGCCCAATTCCAGTTAGCACCTGAAAGTGGACCGCCATACCAAGCTCGTCAAACACAAATGACCCTCTTCAAGGACGTTCTTGATATTTCCCCCCTGGTTGGCATGTTTACGCTGGGTGTAGAAAGTCAACTTCATCAGATGTTTGACCACATCTGGGTTTGCATCAGTTTGCTGAGACATCATCTTCAGTTGTTCTTTACGTTCTTGCTTTTTTTAAATTCTAGTTAATGCATCCATAGGAAATTTTCCCATGGTTTCATAAAGGTGTCCCCCCAGTCAACATCAGGGTTTTGGCAGTTGCTGGAAGAGGTTGAGGATGAACTTGTGGGTGAAATTGACTCCAAAGATGCACAAGGTCCTGCTGAGGCGACAGCAGATGAGTTGCTCGATTCAGGAGTCAAGCCTGCAATGAAACACACAAGCACATACAAAGTCTTCATTACCCACATGTGAATGCTTCCATGTTCTTGATGAATCTTTTACGCAGGATACTTTGGACACTGGTTGCTTCCTGTACTGAAAAGTTTAACCTACATCTTTGCTTCCAAGCAGCAAGTAGTTTTCGTGCTTGAACGGGCCTCAACACTGACAGTAAATCGGCTTCCTCAATAAAGGCATCAGCTGTCTCAACCCCCAAGGGATTTTAAGTGCTCTTCTAGAATATGTAGACACATCTCTGGTAGGTCAGGCAGGACCTCAGTTATGGTGCTGTGCAGAAACCTTTGCTCCATGTCAGGCCTTTCAAGGAGAAAGAATGAAAACAAAATCCAATAAATGTATAGTCAATAGTGTAAATGAGAGTAGTTTAAACTTTCAGTATGATTGTGTAAGGATTGTCACAGGGTGTGAACAGGACCCAAGTGCAGCACAAAGAGACAATACAGGAGTTAAGTTCAACAGTGTTTATTTTCGGGCCTGGCGGAGTGGGAAACGAACCTGGGTCTCCCAGGCGGCAGGCAGGTAACCGCTAGGCCAGCGGAGCACACTGGAGATACAATGGATATCTCCAGAGAAAGGGAGCAGGCAGGAGACGAGGTCACGGGACAGAAGGCTAGTCAATTTACCGGGGCTGGAACAGGAGGCAAAGTCGTTGGACAGGCGAGGGTCAGGTTTACCGGCACAGAGAGATGAGGCAGAATCCGTAGACGAAGGGCGGGTAGGTTGGCTGGGAAACAGACGAGAGGCAGAGTCCAGGGACGAAACAGGTCGTGATCGGGCAGGCAATCCGGAGTAGAACGCTGGAGAGTAGGACATGGGTCGATTACAATCTGGCAGAGACTGAGTGTGAGACGTGGGTTTAAATACCAGACTGATTGCAGATGGGCTGTAGGTGTTGGTGATCAGCGGGAGGTGTGGTCCGGCTGGGAGGTGGGACAGTGGAAACTGGAGCAGATTGCAGGAACGGAGTGATCATGACAGGACCCCCCCCTCAAGGGACGGCTCTTGACGTCCCAAAAACCGACCTGGGGCGGGAGGTGGGGGAAAACAGGAAGGCGGGTTAGAATTTTTGGGACCCCGAGGACTCCATGCCCCCGGGGTCAAGCCCCTCCCCCTTGGATGCAGGCATGTCCCCCTTTGACTCCTCTTGACGAGGCCGCCCACGGGTGCGAGGTGCTGGTTGCTCCGGGTGTTGGTGGTGGAAATCGCGCACCATCAGGGGGTCCACAATGTGGCGACCAGGGACCCAAGACCTCTCCTCTGGACCGTACCCCTCCCAATCCACCAGGTACTGCAGTCCGCGACCCCGGTGGCGGGAACGAATGATGCGACGGACCGCGTAGACTGGTCCTCCTTCAACTTGGATGGCAGGAGGCGGAGGGGGATGAGCTGGGGACAGAGGGCTCTCATGCACAGGTTTGAGTCTCGAGACATGGAAAGTGGGGTGAACCTGCATAGTGCGAGGTAATTGTAACCTTACTGCCGTCAGGCTGATTATCTTAGAGATTGGAAATGGGCCCACAAACCTGGGAGCCAGCTTTTTGGACTCTACATGCAGGGGAAGGTCTCGGGTGGAGAGCCACACCTTCTGGCCAACCTGATATTCGGGTGCAGGAGTCCGGCGGCGGTTAGCAGCGGTGGCATAGCGCTCCCCGGTGCGTGGTAAGGTGTCGCGGGCCCTGGACCACACCTGACGGCAGCGGCGGACATGAGCAGAGGCAGAGGGGCAGGAGACCTCGGCATTCAGGGCAGGAAACAGAGGCGGTTGGTAACCATAAACACATTGAAAGGGTGAGAAACCGGTGGCGGAGCTGGTCAGCGAATTGTGGGCATACTCAACCCACACCAAATGGGAAGCCCAAGAGGTGGGCTCCCGGGAGACCATGCAGCGTAGAGCGACCTCCAGGTCCTGGTTCATTCGCTCCGTCTGACCGTTGGTTTGTGGGTGAAAACCCGAGGACAGGCTGGCGGTGGCACCAATTAAGTGACAGAACTCCCTCCAGAGTGCAGAGGCAAACTGGGGACCACGGTCTGACACCACATCCTTGGGCAGTCCATGAATACGGAAGATGTGCTGTGTTATGAGTTGAGCAGTCTCCTTGGCAGAGGGAAGCTTCGGCAAAGGAACAAAATGAGCCATTTTGCTGAATCTGTCTACAATGGTGCAGATGACAGTGTTACCTTCGGAGGCTGGCAGGCCGGTGACAAAATCAAGTGAGATGTGAGACCAGGGGCGCTGAGGTACGGGCAGAGGCCGCAGGAGACCAGTGGAAGCCTGGTGGGATGCTTTGTGTCGGTTGCAGACCTGGCAGGCCTTAACAAAGTCCCTGATGTCCTTCTCCAGAGACGGCCACCAGAAGCCCTGGAGAAGAAAGTCCCGGGTCCTGAGAGCCCCTGGATGGTACGCTAGTTTGGATGAATGACCCCACTCCAAAACCTCAGTGCAGATGTCAGCTGGGACAAACAGGCGGTTATCGGGACAGGCACTGGGTCCCGGCTGGCCCTCAGTGGCGGCACGGACTCTTTCCTCAATGCCCCAGGTGAGGGTGGCAACCACGCAGGAAGAAGGAAGAATGGTCCCTGGTTCCGCCGTGGCCTCCTCACTTTTCTGGAATTGCCGGGACAGGGCATCAGGTTTGACATTTCTAGAGCCAGGGCGATAAGAAAGGGAAAAGTTAAAACGGGTAAAGAACAAGGCCCACTGGGCCTGGTAAGAGTTCAGGCGTTTTGCGGTGCTGATATATTCCAGGTTCTTGTGGTCGGTCCAAATCAGAAACGGCTGTTTGGGCCCCTTCCAACCAGTGCTGCCACTCCTCCAACGCCAGCTTAACAGCTAACAGTTCGCGATTACCAATGTCATAGTTTTGCTCGGCAGGGGAGAGGCGGTGGGAGGAGTAGGCGCAGGGGTGGAGCTTCTGGTCGGAGATTGCCCTCTGGGAGAGGACGGCCCCAACCCCAACATCCGAGGCGTCCACCTCCACGACGAACTGCCGGTCTGGGTCCGGCATCCGAAGAATGGGGGTTGTGGTGAACCATTCCTTGAGGGTGCGGAAGGCGGTAGCGGCCTCGGGTGTCCAGGAGAAGGAGACCTTTGAACTGGTGAGCGCAGTGACGGAAGCCGCCACCGAGCTATAGTTGTGGATGAATCGCCGGTAAAAGTTGGCAAACCCCAGGAATCATTGCAGCTGCTTTCGGGAGTCTGGCGTGGGCCACTCGGTGACGGCAGAGACCTTGGACGGGTCCATCTGGATCTTCCCTGGGGAAATGCTGTAACCCAGGAAGGAGATCGATGAAGCATGAAACTCACATTTCTCAGCCTTGGCAAACAGGGTGTTCTCCAAGAGTCTCTTGAGGACTGCTTTGACGTGCTGAACATGCTCCTGGGTAGACTGGGAAAAAATCAAAATGTCGTCAAGGTAGACAAAAACAAATCTGTTAAGCATGTCCCGGAGTACATCGTTTACCAGCGTCTGAAATACGGCGGGGGCGTGAGTGAGCCCAAAAGGAATCACCAAATACTCATAATGTCCCACAGGAGTATTGAAGGCCGTTTTCCATTCGTCCCCCTCACGAATGCGGACCAAATGGTAGGCGTTGCAGAGGTCTAGCTTGGTGAATACCCGGGCCCCTTGCAGGAGTTCAAATGCAGAGGTCATTAGAGGCAATGGGTACCGGTTCTTTACCGTGATGTCGTTCAGGCCCCGGTAATCAATGCAGGGGCGCAGGGACTTGTCCTTCTTCCCCACGAAGAAGAACCCAGCCCCGGCCAGGGAGGAGGAAGGGCGGATGATCCCGGCGGCTAACATGTGGCTACCATGTGGCCTCCCTCCCCACAATACAGACATAGCCTGGAGCGAAGACGACGTTGGCGTTCCTCTGGGGCAAGGGAGGTGCGACCCAACTCCATTGGTTCTGACTCCTCCGACGGCCGGCCTGTCAAGAGAGGTGAGCTTGGGGAGTTCCGACAGAGTGAAGCTGATGACTGATACCGGACGGCCTCCTGGCGCCTTTCCCGCCTCCGGACCTGGATGCGACGATCAATTCGGGTCGCCAGCTCAATGACCCCATCCAGTGAAGTAGGGACCTCGTGAGAAACCAGTTCATCCTTGATGTAGTCCGCCAGGCCGTGAAGAAAAGTGGCAACCAGGGCCGTAGAGTTCCAGCCGCTCTGACAGGCCTTGGTGCGGAAATCTATGGAGTAACTTGCCACCGTCTCGTTCCCTTGGCGCATGCCCAGTAGTCCCCGATCCATCTCTGACCTGGAAGACCCCAAGCCAAAAACCTTGCGCAACTCCTCCGAAAAGAGCTGGATGGAGGTACAGGTGGGAGACTGCCTCTCCCACTCAGCAGTGCCCCACAGTCGCGCCCGCCCCGTCAGGTGGTTGATAGTGAAAGCCACCTTGGCTTGTTCGGAAGCAAAAGTGCGGGGCTGATGGGAGAACAGCAGGGAACAGTTAGTCAAAAAAGGACCACAGGTCTCAGGATCTCCTCCATACCGTTCTGGCATTCCCACCCGGGGTTCAAGAGCAAATGTGTCGACGTTGGAAGGGCGGACCCCAGAGGAGAAGGGACTGGGAATGTTCTGTGCCGCTGTGCCCTCCGCTGGTGGTGGTGACCCGGTGCCGACCCCCATGACATCCAGACGGGCCAAGATGTTTGCGAAGGCAGCGTCAAGCTTGCTCTCCAGGGTGGAGAAACGAACCTCATGCTCTCGGAGGACGTCAGTGACTGCAGTGTGGCCAGACACCTCTGGGGAAAGGGAGCTCGCACTGCCTGTGCGACTCGTGGAAGTGGGATTGTGTGCTGGGTCCATTACTGGCCAGATTGTACTGTCACGGGGTGTGAACAGGACCCAAGTGCAGCACAAAGAGACAATACAGGAGTTAAGTTCAACAGTGTTTATTTTCGGGCCGGCGAATCGAACCTGGGTCTCCCAGGCGGCAGGCAGGCAGGTAACCGCTGGCTACTAATCGTTGGACAGGCGAGGGTCAGGTTTACCGGCACAGAGAGACGAGGCAGAATCCGTGGACGAAGGGCGGGTAGGTTGGCTGGGAAACAGACGAGAGGCAGAGTCCAGGGACGAAACTGGAGTAGAACGCTGGAGAGTAGGACATGGGTCGATTACAATCTGGCAGAGACTGAGTGTGAGATGTGGGTTTAAATACCGGACCGATTGCAGATGGGCTGTAGGTGTGGGTGATTAGCGGGAGGTGTGGTCCGGCTGGGAGGTGGGACAGTGGAAACTGTGGAGCAGATTGCAGGAACGGAGTGATCATGACAAGGATCTATGCTTTCCTTACTTCTACATAGCAAATAATGTCACTTTTGTAATTCTCAAATAGTATTCCTGTTTATTTTGATAATACACTGTGTTTTAGTGGAATGACTTGGTGACCATCAACAATGTTTGATGGTAGAGGATAACAATCTATCAAATAATGAAAATTAATCAGTAATATCAGATAATAGTAATATTATCAACTGTAGGCCTTCAGTGACGTCATATTTATTACTACCTAAAATACGCATCAGAATATCAGTATAACATCAGTATGACACCAGGGTTTGAGAATCCACAAATATACATTACATCACCCTTAAAAAAGGCTAATCAAGCAACACTTAATTTCCGGAATATCATAGCAAATTATTAGAGAATAGTAAACACAACATTAGAGGTGTATGGAACATAGTAAACAATATTATTAGAAATGGCTCAAATGATAGGAAATACCCTGAATGTTTTATTGATAATGAGGTCTTTACATAACATGAATGATGTGGTTAATGGCTTCAACAATTCTTTTGTGAATATAGGTCCAGAGTTGGCCAAAAAAAAAAAAGCCACTTGTAATGATAGGGATGGCGAAGGGAGCATCACAAGGAACCTCAACTCCTTCTACTTAAAGGCTGTAGGGAAAAGAGAAATCATTGATATTGTCAATAAGTGCAAGAATAAATCATCTACGGATTGGAATGGAATTGACATGACGATAATCAAGAAAGTGATTGACTGTATTATAGATCCACTGACCTACATCTACAGTTTGTCACTGACAACCGGTACATTTCCACAGAAAATAAAAGTTGCCAAAGTTATTCCAGTTTCTAAAGCTAGAGAGAAACATCATTTCACTAATTATAGGCCAATATCATTACTCTGTCAGTTCTCTAAAATATTAGAAAAATTATTTATTGCAAGGTTAGATAATTTCATTGAAAATAAATTTCATTGAAAATAATAACCTTTTGACAGACAGTCAGTACGGGTTCAGGACAAGCAGGTCAACAGCGATGGCACTAATGGAATTGACAGAGGAGATCATTGACTGTATCGATAGCCAGAAATATGCACCGGGAATATTTATTGATCTGAAAAAGGCTTTTGACACCATTAATCATGACACATTGTTTAAAAAACTAGACAGGTATGGTATAAGGGGGGTGGCATTAAGTTGGCTGAAGAGTTACATCAACACAGACAGCAGTTTGTACAAATAGGTGACAACAAATCAACCCGGGCCGACATTACCTGTGGAGTCCCACAGGGGTCAGTGTTAGGCCCAATACTATTCATTCTGTATATCCATGATATTTATAATGTGTTATTTTTTCTTCAATACACCTTACGGTGATACTTGGACACGTCATCAGTGATGAACCCGAGTTCATTGGGTGTTTCGGGTCTTTAATCATCAGACGTCCTCGCCGGGGCGACCCAGCCGGGGCCGATCATTCCCCGGCTTGTGTCCAAGTAGCGCACCACGGATCCACAGCCACCGCGAGGCCTTTTCTGCGGCCTCAAGGATGTTCTTGGTGGCTCTCCTCGACTGCAGTCCTCTAAATCCAAGGAGTTTGAACACTCTCTGGAGTGAATGACCAGTGAAACCCCTGCACCCGATTTCAATGGGCTCACAGCGAGCGTTTCTTCAGCACTCACTGGTGAGCTCAGAGTATTTGGCCCTCTTGCGCTCATTGGCCTCGTCAATACGGTCCTCCCATGGGACAGACAGCTCCAATATGACCACTTGCTTGGTAGACTCCGATGTTAACGCCATGTCAGGCGGAGTGAAGTGGTAGTTATGTTGGTTGGTAACTTAAGCTGCCTTCCCAGGTCAACTAGTAGCAGCCAATCACGAGCGGCAGTGAGGAGCCCTCCTGAAGAGTTTGGCTGGTGGTTTGCCTTCTGACCCGCTTTAACAAATGTGATTGGCTGCTTCGGGGTGACTTGGGCCTTGCTGTTCTGTATCGCTGTGCAGATGGAATCCGCCAAGGATTTTAATGCCAATGACACAAATGCATTTTGTTCAGGGGAAAACCTTCAGCAGCTTTTAGAGGTCACCGCCGCAGGAATGAGTAAATTAAAACACTGGTTTGACCCAAAGAAATTGTCTTTGAATCTGAGTAAAACCAAGATCATGCAATTTGGAAACCGCACAATAGATGTACAAGTGCAAATCATGGTAGATGCTAGGGTTGAGCCGGATATTCGTTTCATAGAGTATCCGGTACGGATAACGCATTTTGACGAATACGAGTACGATCCAAAAAAAACCCGTTAATACTGGTGATCGGACTGAAGGAAAATCATCCTGACTGTTTTCACGCTCTGTGATTGGCCAGTCACACATAGTTCCCGCCCCTCCCTACAGAGTTAGAGCGGAGTTTGTCCCTGTCCCACTCTCCAGCACACGCAGACATTTACTGACCCCTCTGTTGGTTCTTCACTGTTCCTCACGTCTTTCTTCTTAGGTTTTCTTCAGCTTGCCTCTATTTCGGTGTTTGGTTACCTGGTGAACTTTCTTGTTGTTGTTTTGTTGCACGTACGCGTGCATTTAACCATTTAACCACCGCCTCCACTCGTCTCTTTTTTTACCTGTTTGTTCTAAACTCTGTTCAAATGAATAATTCTATACTTTATAATATTTTAACTGAGACATAGCACACACACACACACACACACACACACACACACACACACACACACACACACACACACACACTCACCGTAATCAACATTGTTTAACTTAATGTGAAAAAAATGGCAAGAACATTAGGTGCTAAAAATAAATAATTGCAAAAAAAAAGTTTGATTATTTATATATTATATATATATATACCTGTATATATTATATATATTATAAAGTTTGATTGATTCATCTCTTACTTTTGTGATCAAAAACATTGATTTGAATCTCAATTTCGAGGCTGTTCAGTAAATAGTTTTAAAATAAACAATAAATACAGCAACTTGTGATCAATCCATATCAATTTTAGACTTAAAATGATGTAGCGATTTAAGCCCCACCCATTTCCGGTCAAACCACACCCACTTCTGGTTTAAGCCCCGCCCACTCGAGTCCAGCTACGGATACAGATAATCTAGTTGGTTGAACAGATACAGATACACATACAGACAGTGGTGTACTCGCTCATCCCTAGTAGATGATGTTAAAATCGAAAGAGTTCATGAAACACATTTGTGGGTGTACTACTGAACCACAAAATCTGCTGGAAACCCCAGATAAGTAGAACAAAACTTGCACGTAGTATTGCAGTTCTGGGTAAAACGAAGCACATATTGGACCACTGGTCACTACACATCTTATTTTGTTCACTTGTACTACCCTATCTGTCTAAATTATTGTGCAGAGATTAGGGGTAACACCTATTATGTTGTTATAGGTTGTTATAGGTTGTTATATTGTGTTAATATGTTGTTGCAGCACAATTGAAACACTTGAAAGTAAATTTCAGTTAAAGGTCTCCTCTTTGTCTTTAATGGTTAAGTTCCTCATTTGATCACTATACTGTTTCAGTTTATGTGTTTGTCTGTTTGTTGTTTTATTTTTTAATCTTTCTCTGACTATTCAGTTTAAATGATTGATTTACTTCTGTAAATATTATTAGCAAGTATTTTATAATGAGTTTTTTTTTTTTTGAGAATAAGGTGGTAGGACTTTAACGAGTTCACACTTCTTCCTACTCCTTTTCAGAGTGTTCACACCAGTCTGGTGTGTTTATCGTTGTTTGTTATTGTTGTTTTGTTGTTATTTTTGTTATTTGAAATAAATGAACTAATTCATTCATTCATTCATTCATTCATTCATTCATTCATTCATTCATTCATTCATTCATTCATTCATTCATTCATTCGATATCAGGAAATAAATGGTTTATAATCTCTCAAATTATTAGTGAACGAGGACATGAAGGTAGTTGGTGTGAGAGAAGAGGATGCAGAAGACAGGGTTAGATGGAGGACACTGATTGGCTGTGGAGACCCCTGAAGGGAAAAGCCCAAAGGAGAAGAAGATAATCTCTCAAATCATCTTACTAATCCATTCTCAGGGGCATCTGACGATGAGTCTTACCCCTGCGTATGTGTGGCGGGGTATCATCTTCCTCCCCTACGTCACGAGGGTGCTCTGCTGACTCAATGTACCATTCATTCTCACCTGCAATGTGATTTGTTAATTTTTACTCATCAGGAATTCCACATGGGATGCCAAAAGCATCTGTGTAGACTGGACTGTCCTCCAGCATCGTGGTGTATGAGCTCAGGTGTGACCATGTCGTCACCTCAGCCTGGGACACGTTGTTAATCTGTATGGGAGAAATGAGACACACAAGTGCACATCTTCCTGTCCAGTTTGGGACAAGGAGTACTTTGTGTACTCATACAGACTCATACACATAAAAACACAATTAAAGCAGAAATAAAGGAACGTTCAAATCCTCCAGGTTGATGCGGATCCAACCAGCAGGTGGCGCCAAAACACCGGAGAAAAACAAACGTTTCAGTTCTGTGGTTCACAGAAACGTTTGTATTAGTTAGAAACATGACATCAGAAAAAAATAAAGAACTGAACACTGACTTCCATGTCTTACTTTCATTTATCATTTCAATGATAATGGGATCAACCTCTGAGCTCCATAAAAACAAGAATCATTGTTTAAAGTGAAAGAAGTGAGAATGATGTCAGAAGTGTTTCTGAGTTTACTGTTCAAAAAGGTCAAAGCTGCATCAAAAAGTGTTTTTCTCATACTGGAGTCAAATCACAGAATGATTCCACGGTACATTTAGAAATAAGTCATGTTTGGTGTGTAAATCTGTTCTTCAGGTTACAACTGTGAAGAACTCTTTCATTGGACGTAGATATGAGCTTTGGCTTCTGCCTAAACGTCTTCATTCACTGCATCAGGAACAGGTTTGTTTTCAAACTGTTTTCCATCTGGAGGTCAGAGGTCATGGAGTCTCTGACTGAAGACAGAACTGAGAATATTCATGGACTGGAGACGGAGGAATCAGACGAGAGACACGTGTAAAATGTGGGATTTTATTGCAAAGCAGAATTTGTTGTGACAAAAAACCAACCAGAACAACTTCATCCAACGTTCACCTAGTTAACTAGTTAGACTAGCAGCAACCAGCAGAGAAAGACTTTCTCAGGATAAACAGCAGAGACAACTCTCTAGTGGTTGTCAGACCTCATCTCAAGACAGCGTCAGGTCACCTGACCCCAGGAGGACCAATAGGACGACGGGAAAGCTGGAAGAAGCAACAACCCAGCAGCAGAAGTGTTGAACTGGAATGATGGTGACGTGTTTGAATCAACTCCAGTTAAACCAGCGATGTGTTTGAAGACAGCTGTGATGATTCTGTTTCAGAGATCCTGTTTTACGTCTCCAGGAAGGAAAATGTGAAGAAAACGTCTTAAAATATTTTAATGACACCGTTTAAGTTTGACCACGTTTGATCAATATTTCTAGTGCGTTTCCTACAGACTCTAATCAATAACCATCGATCACTAGATCCTCATCCTGATGGATTTGATCAGATCACATTCTGGTGCTCCCCGACCCCCGGCTGCTGTCCGACCCCCGGCTGCTCTCCGACCCCCGGCTGCTCTCCGACCCCCGGCTGCTCTCCGACCCCCAGCTGCTCTCCGACCCCCGGCTGCTCTCCGACCCCCAGCTGCTCTCCGACCCCCGGCTGCTCTCCGACCCCCAGCTGCTCTCCGACCCCCGGCTGCTCTCCGACCCCCAGCTGCAGCTCAGAGAGCTCAGAGCTGTCCTCAGGAACTGAACCACGTTTAGCTGAAAACAAAGATTCGTTATCCCACCGTGAACTTTGCTTCACACTGAGTCAAAGCATCAGGTCAGAGAGTCAAAGCATCAGGTCAAAGAGTCAAAGCATCAGGTCAGAGAGTCAAAGCATCAGGTCAAAGAGACAAAGCATCAGGTCAAAGAGTCAAAGCATCAGGTCAAAGAGTCAAAGCATCAGGTCAGAGAGTCAAAGCATCAGGTCAAAGAGACAAAGCATCAGGCCAAAGAGTCAAAGCATCAGGTCAAAGAGTCAAAGCATCAGGTCAAAGAGTCAAAGCATCAGGTCAGAGAGTCAAAGCATCAGGTCAAAGAGTCAAAGCATCAGGTCAAAGAGTCAAAGCATCAGGTCAAAGAGTCAAAGCATCAGGCCAAAGAGTCAAAGCATCAGGCCAAAGAGTCAAAGCATCAGGTCAAAGAGTCAAAGCATCAGGTCAGAGAGTCAAAGCATCAGGTCAAAGAGTCAAAGCATCAGGTCAAAGAGACAAAGCATCAGGTCAAAGAGTCAAAGCATCAGGTCAAAGAGTCAAAGCATCAGGTCAAAGAGACAAAGCATCAGGCCAAAGAGTCAAAGCATCAGGCCAAAGAGTCAAAGCATCAGGTCAAAGAGTCAAAGCATCAGGTCAGAGAGTCAAAGCATCAGGTCAAAGAGTCAAAGCATCAGGTCAAAGAGTCAAAGCATCAGGTCAAAGAGTCAAAGCATCAGGTCAGAGAGTCAAAGCATCAGGTCAAAGAGTCAAAGCATCAGGTCAAAGAGTCAAAGCATCAGGTCAAAGAGTCAAAGCATCAGGTCAGAGAGTCAAATCAAAGCTGGGAGAAGAGACGGTTTCTGTTCGGACCCCTCACCTGTACTCTGTCTGGAAAGCTTGAACCCAACGGCTGCCATGACGACGAGAGCAGGAACCACTACAGCCATGATGATGATGATGATGGTGGTGGTGGGGGGGGTCACGTCAGTGGGCTCCTCTGGAGAGAAGAAAACGAGTCACAACCTGAACAGAAGAGCAGGAAATAAAGGTGTCTCCACCTCCACCCCCCCGACCCCCGTCTCACCCCAGTTGGTCCAGATCTTTCCTTTGTCCAGTCTGGTGACCAAGTCGTCCTCCACACCGTCCAGCTGAAACACACACTCGTACCTCCTCCAGTCTTCAGGGGCCACCGATGAAAGGTTCAGGTCCACACTGGTCTGGAAGGTCCCATCATGGTTGGGGAGGATCTCTCCGTGGTCCACCTCCTCATGAAGCTCCTCCCCATCTCTCCTCCAGAAGAGTGCAGCTCTGTCAGGGTAGAAACCTGTAGCGAAGCAGCTGACTGGAGAGGAGGGGGTCTTCTGGAGGAGGAACACTGAGGGGAGCTCTGGAGGAGGAGCACAAACACACTTTAGATGCTCCTCACCAGGAGTCACTGTCTGTTCTCCTTCTGTTTGATGGGATGGATCTGAAGTGGTGTCTGAGTGTTCATCTTTATTGTTTACTGTTGATCACAAGCACCAGAGAAACATTAAGGTTGTCGGTACGAAACCCCATCAGGTCATGTGATCCTACCTGTTCTCAGCAGAGAGCTCCTCCCATTCTCCAAATGCTTCCTCCCCCACTCAGGACACTCCTGGGTGTAGTAATGTTTGTAGTATTCCATCCTAGCTCTGTCATGATCCCACCTGTGTTTGGTGATGACAGCCTGAGGTCTGGGAGCGATCCAGGTCTCTGTCTTCAGGTCCAGGACCAGGAAGTCTTCTCCATTATAACCATGCTGCTGAAAACCAGTAACCTCTCCAGTCTCATCGTCCCACTCACAACCAGTATTGCTCTATCCTCCACCAATGATGTCAGGAACTTGGGAGTGATTTTTGATCAAGATCTGTCCTTTGATTCTCATATCAAGTCTGTATCCCGGACAGCCTTCTTTCACCCTAACCCTAACCCTGACCCTAACCCTAACCCTAACCCAATCAATCAAGTTTTATTTATATAACGCTTAATCATGGCAGCAGACATTTCAAAGCGCTTTAACAGACAGAGAAACCCAACTGAACCCTCCAGAGCAAGCATAAGCAACAGTGGGGGGAAAAACTCCCTCGATGAGGAAGAAACTCCGGGCAGGACCCAGACTCTTTTGGGCGGCCATCCGCCTCGACCGGTTGGGTGGAAAATAAATCAATGGAAGATAAGAACAGGGTCGGAGAGAGAGAGACAGAGAGAGAGTGACAGATAGGCCAGATAGAGACAGTGTCAATATGGTTATGGTTATGTTTCCCATTGCTAAAGTTAAGGCACAATTACAGCTGCGTGGATGGCGGCATTGAGGAAGAAAGGAAGCAGGACCCCAGCCGATGAATAGGTGAGGGGTGATACTGGTGGATGGGAGGTGCAGGTCCACAGCAGATGGTCCACAGCTGATGGGTGGATGAGGGGTGGAACAGTATGGTGGCGCGGAGGAAAAAGGAAGCCGGACCCCAGCCAATGATTAGGTTAGGGGTGGTACTAGTGGGATGGGGGGAGCAGGCCCATAGCAGAGGGTGGATGAGGGGTGAACCTGAGAGAAACCTGTGAGGACATAGAGCACAGAGACTCCAGGGAAGAAGTTTAGTTAGTAGGGTGTGATTGGAGACTTGGAGAGTGAGATCAGAGAAGAGGAGGAGTAACAGAGATGGTTGGAGAGAAGGAGGAGGAGAGAGGAACTCAGTGAGTCTGGATGCTGAGTCTCCAGCAGTGTAGGTCTATAAGAAAAGAAAAACACAAAAAAACCAAAACAAAACAAAAATATAGTAACCTAAGTTGCCTTTATTGTAAAAATTTATGAAAAAGAAAAGTTTTAAGTCTAGTCTTAAATAATGAGAGGGTGTCTGCCCCCCGAACTGAGGTAGGGAGGTGGTTCCACAATAGAGGGGCTTGATAGCAAAAGGCTCTAGCTCCCGTCCTACTTTTGTAAATTCTAGGAACCACCAGTAGGCCAGTATGTTGAGAGCGTAATGCTCTAGATGGATTATAAGGAACTAAAAGTTCCTTCAGATAGGTCGGTGCCTGGCCATGAAGGGCTTTGGAAGTGAGGAGGAGTATTTTAAAATCTATCCTAGCTTTCACTGGAAGCCAGTGCAGAGAAGCCAACACAGGAGAAATATGGTCTCTGGTACTGGTCCTGGTCAGAACACGGGCAGCAGCATTCTGAATTAGTTGAAGAGTCTAGTTTGGAAGTGATGAAAGTATGAATTAATTTCTCTGCGTCATTCCGTTTTAAAATATGTCTGATTTTAGCAATGTTTCGGAGATGGAAAAAGGCCGTTCTAGAAACCTGCTTAATGTGTGTTAAACGAGAGATCCTGATCAAAAATGACACCTAGGTTCCTCGCAGTGGTTTTGGCCTCAAACGTGATGCCATCCAAGGTTATTACATCACTTGGCACTACATCCCTAACAGTTTTTTGGCACAACGACAGCACAACGACCTCAGTTTTATCAGAATTGAGATGCAAAAAGTTATTGGTCATCCAATCTTTAATACCCTTGATACACGCCTGTAATTTGCACAACTGATTGACTTCATCAGGTTTAATGGAGAGATATAATTGCGTATCATCGGCATAACAATGGAAGTTGATGGAGTGTTTCCTTATCAAATTACCCAGAGGAAGCATGTATAAGATAAACAGTATTGGACCAAGAACCGAGCCTTGAGGAACTCCATAACTAACTATACTTCCGGCTTTCAGTGTGAGCAGACGTCTTTTCTTCTGTCTCTCGTTTTCTTCTGTCTCTCGTTGTTGCTAACTTTGCTATCTCTCTCGAACTCATTTTGGATAAACACTCATTAACTCTCACTGACTCCTTCAAAATGCCGAGAGGAAAAGGGAAATCGGAGGAGTCTGAGAATAAACATGAGAATAAAAATATGAAAGAAACCCTTGAACGGCTGGCCTCTGGGATGGATGAGCTACAGAGAACTGTGATGCTAAGGAGTGACTTCGAAAAGTTCAACAGGGAACTTGATAAGAGGCTGGAAGAAAAGCTGAAACCGTTAGCAAGGGCAACAAAGAATGGAGGAATTCGAACAAAGCATTCGAATAAATGATGTGATCATCACCGACATCAAACTTAAGCCGAGAAATGATGCTCATGCCGTGAACAGAGGAGTGGAAACTGAACACAGCACTGATTTTGAGTCGGTGGAACAACAGGTGATTACTCAACTGAGGAACCTGGAGATTAACATCGAGCCGGACCAGATTGAGACTTGTCACCCACTACCATCTGGAGGTAGGAGACCACCTGCAGTGATGATAAAATTCAACAATCGTAAACACAAGATTGCTCTTCTGAAACAAGGCTTCAAACTGAAAGGAAAAAATGTCTACATTAATGAGAATCTCACTAAAAAGAATGTTGATATCGCTAAAAAAGCTCGACAACTGAAGAAGAATGGGCTGATGGACAACACCTGGACCAACAACTGCAGGATCTTCATCAGAACAAAGGGGCTTTATCCGGACCAGGTGAAAACAATGGTGATCAGGAGTGCAGAAGAGTTGGTGAAATATGAGCAATAAAGACGGACAAGAATTCTTACTACACCAAAGATCAGTACAACAGAATCACTTAATAGTGGGAGCGCTACGATTTTGGACACGTCAAGTATTACATGGAGCAGTCGAAAAAATCAACACCATTGATGTCAGAAACATGGATTAATGAAAAAAAACAAAAAAACTAAAACAAAAAAAAAACAACGACGTGTATTTGTGATAAGATGGGATAACATTAAGTTTGAGACTTTAAAGAGCATGTTGATATCTTTTGACAATATAATACCATGTGAAACTGTTAAAGTGTCTGTAACAAACTGATTAATTCTTGTATAAACACCGTCTGCTGAAAGAGGTGAATATGATCATTATATTCTTGTGGAGAACACTGGCAAGGTCAACGTCTAGTTTTAACTATCTATAATGTTAACAAACCTCATGTTCCTAGGAAGAATGTAAACATGGTTATACTCCAGGGTAAAAGGCTAATATCTGGAAGTGGATAAAGGTAAGAACGTCTGTCAAAATTCAATGAGCTGGTTGAAGACTTTTAATGTCTGAGTTTGTTGATTACATATTCTAATGACAGAGATGTTTTGCTGATGATTTAGGAGACGGGAATCTTACAAGCCAATGGCTTCTACCCGTTACCCCTTTTTTTTTTCTTTTCGGATGTTGTTGATGATGTTTCAACACTGATGAAAGTGAAATATGTTGTAATGACATGTCTGGAAAGAAGAAAAATAAACTGAATAAATAAATACATAAAAAAACTGTAGTTGACCTAGAGGAGTTGTTATTAACGTGAACAAATTGGGAACGGTCAGTTAAATAAGACTTAAACCACATCAGTGCTGATCCCTTAACACCAATTGTTTGGTCCAGTCGTGCCAGAAGAATATTGTGGTCAATTGTGTCAAACGCCACACTAAGGTCTAAGGGAACCAGTATAGAAACAAGTCCTCTGTCTGAAGCGGTTAGGAGGTCGTTGCTAACCTTGACAAGTGCTGTTTCCGTACTATGATGTTCCCTGAAACCTGACTGGAAATTCTCGAATAAACTGTTGGATTTAAGGAAATTACATAACTGATTAGCGACTATTTTCTCCAAGATCTTAGATAAAAACGGGAGATTTGAGAGGTCGATAAATATTTAGAACAGTAGGGTCCAGGTTAGGTTTTTTGAGAAGTGGCTTGATTACAGCTACTTTAAAGGACCGTGGTACATATCCAGTAGATAATGACATGTTAATAATATTAAGGAAGTGGTTGCCAAGTAAAGGTAGGGCTTCTTTGATGAGTTTAGTTGGAATTGGATCTAACAGACAGGAGGATGGTTTAGCTGAGGAGATTATTTTAATCAGCTGACTGATCTGTATTGGAGAAAAGACATCCATAGAACCAAAGGGTTCAGGAGTCAGCTGTGTGTTTTCCGGATCTAAGGGACCTGAAGATCTTATTGAAGTGTATCACCCTCCCAGGGCCCTTCGATCCGAGGATGCAGGATTTCTGGGTTTTTAAGAGTCGAACAGGAGGCAGAAGCTTCAGCTATCTGGTCCCTTTACTCTGGAACGATCTCCCAGCCACGGTCCGGGGGGGGGGGGGCACCCTTAGCTTATTTAAGACTAGTCTTTGATAGAGCCTACAATTAGAAATAACACACACCCCACTAGATATGCAGCTATAGGCCTAGGCTGCTAAAGGGAGATACTCTGGAGCTTCTGTCACTTCTCCTTCTTTTTCTTTATTTTTGCTCTTGTTTACTACTACTGTTAAATCACACTCTTTGTCTGCCGCTGTCTTTGTACTTCTGTTCGACAGGTGGGGAACACACATTAAAGACAGGAAATCCAAAGGCCTGGAAATCCAAACCCCCACTTCAGCAACAACTCACTATGGACTTTAAACTCAAACTGGCCTATCTGCCACTCTCTTTCTCTGTCTCTTTTACTTGACCTATCTCTTTCCCCAATGTATTTCTCTTTCCCAACCAACAGGTCAAGGCGGATGACCCCCCTCCAGAGCCTGGGTCGCTCATGCTTGCTCTGGAGGGCATTGTTGGCTTTCTATCTGTTAAGCGCTTTGAAATATATCCAGATGTGATTAAGCGCTATGTGAATAAAAGTTGATTGATTGATTGATTGATTGATTGATTGATTGATTGATTGATTGATTGATTGATTGATTGATTGATTGATTGATTCCAACATGAACTTTATCAAGAACAAACACAGAACACGCCTGACTGATGCACGTTCACAGGACTCACTAAGAATTGCAGTGTCAAATTATTCACCAGATTATAATGCACTGGTGAGCAGCATGCAGTGCCAGGCCTCCCGCCTTCATAGTAAATGAGCTGACCAATCACAGACAGTTTTTTTCATTGTTTAAACAGCAGCAATATTCATCAAAATTATTGCACAAAATGTTAAATGTTCTGAAATGATTTATTTTCTTGTCTTAAAAATGATAGAAGCGATCATTTGCATTAAAATATCAAGTGTTTCATATTTAAAAATGTTTTTTCTGATTATCATTTCTGTGTAAATTACTGATAATTGTGGAAAATAATTATTGATATGTGAGCAATCACTTTACACAGTGTTAGAACAACTACTGCTCTTTTAATATCAGTATTATAACGTTAGTTATCCATGCAGTGTTTTTATTCAGGAGGTTGGTCCTGTGTAGCCCTTCATACTAAAAGTAGCCCCCATCCTCAAACCCTCCACCCCAGCAGCGGGAGTCCGCGGCGCTTCTGCGCATGCCCGTTCGCCTCCACCTTTCAAAGCACTGGGAAGGAAACGGGAGGCGGCCGCACAAATACAATGACCTCACAAACCGACAGCGACAACCAGAAGGACGAGCATCTCCAGCCCGAAGCGCGCCTCGGTCCACGCTCACCCGCGTCTTCACCACGATCCGGTCGGCTGAGTGGGAGGCGCGACACGCAGACGACGAGCGGCAGCATCATCCCGGAGGAGCGCGGCAGCATCCAGCCCCTGGTGACCGCCGCCTCCATCATGACGTCGGGGGAGTTCGTCCAGAGCGGCCCGCTGCTGGCGCGCACGTCCACGCGCGGCGCGCTCTACAAGGCGCTCTGCTTCCTGCTCCTCATCCTCCAGGGCGGCGTCCTGGACTTCTACCTCATCATCTTCACCGACCTGTACTGGTGCTCGTGGATCGCCACGGATTTGGTGGTCATCACCGGCTGGGGCATTTTCTTCATGAAGAACGCGCGCAGCAAGCGGGAGCGTGCCTGCGGCTTCCACCAGAAAAGCTCCATCTTCGGCTGCACCCTGGGAGAGTTCACCTACGCCTACCTGGCCTGGCTCATCTACGTCATCGCCTGCACGCCGAAGGTGGTGCTGATCCTGGAGACGTCCATCCTGGACCTGATCGCGTTGAAGGTGCCGTGCGGCATCACGGGCTTCAAGATTGTCGTGACGCTGTCGGCGCCGCTCCTCTTTTGCCTCATCAACGCCATCGTGGAGGATCTGAGCGGCGCGACGCGGCACCACGCCCACAGCTGCTTCCTGGGCACCTGCGTGGACCTGCTGGACGGCTTCACGCTGCTGGAGCTGCTGCTGAGGAACGACATCCCCACCCGGTACCTCCGGTACACCGTCATCTCCGCCTACTTCGTGGCGCTGGCGGTGCCGGTGGTCTGGCTGTACGAGCTGACGGCGTCGGAGCTGCGCTGGTGGCCGTGGGTCCGGTTCTGCTCGGGCCTGCTGGTCAATGCCCCCCTGCTGGTGGTCCGGTGCTTCCAGGTGTACGTGTACCAGGCTCCGGTGTCGGTGTTCATGTTCAAGAACATCTTCTTCCTGGGCTGTGGGCTCCTGGAGCTGCTGGAGCGCTGCGCCGCAGCACGTGGGGCGCGGAAGCGGACCGGCAACCCGGCCCAGTTCTCCCACTGCGTGTCCGAGAACGACATGTGTCCCCACGGGTACGTCAACACCCTGGCCGTCACCCAGTCCTAGAACCCGGCCCCGGCGGAGATCAACAGAGCAGTGGGGGACACAGTGGCAATGAGGAGTTAGACGTTACCTCCACGTTCATCGCGAGGATGATGACTGAACACAGGAGTTCAGCGAACTAATCTGGAATAACAACCCAAATCTAGCACAAAGTCCCAGCATGCATCACTGCAAAAATCAGTTAAAAAGAGGCCATTTAAGAAGATTAAGAAGAAAAAACAAAATGAGTGAAAACTTCTTGACATAACTCCTGATTCTGCATCGTAAACCTACGTAGTAAATAACAAATAACCTACGTGGTAAATTATTGACTGTGTGTGTTTTTAACGATCTTGAAACCAGAAAGACGCATGCGTGATGTCATCACATCACCTGACCTCCAGTGATGACATCACAGTGAGCAGCCGATGAGACGCCCACAGAGACGTGACCCCAGGTCGTGCTACTGCCATTTCAGTATATATATATATATATATATACCTGACCTGGAGGTCAGGTGATGTGATGACATCACGCATGCGTCTTTCTGGTTTCAAGATTATTAAAAACACACACAGTCAATAATTTACCACGTAGGTTATTTCTTATTTACTACGTAGGTTTACGACGCAGAAACAAGAGATATGTCAAGACGTTTTCACTCATTTTCATTTTGTTTATACAGTATATATACATATATATATATATATATATATATATACACGGATAAAAGGACCAGTTGCAGTGTTCACCTACCTCAACCCGAGGCCCCGGGGCCCCTGCTGGCAGCCCTTTAGAGACGCCCTGTGGCCTGATCCATACAGTAGGGGCCCTCACCAAACTAATCCCTATAGAACCACCAACAGTGGAGGAGCCCCCCTTTATGAACCTGCTGTGGTCAACCTGTGGCCCCGCTGGGATTACGGCGTCACATGACTTCATCGGTCTACACGAACGCTTCTTCAGAGCGGTAGGTTCTGTAGTCAGATGTCGAAACCAGGGGGGCCAACAGCTGTGTGGCGGCGTCACCTGTCCCACTTCAATGCCTGGATTCAGGTGCGACTATCACACAACCCCTGCAGCGCCCCAAAAGCCAATTGCAGTGCCCTGGACCTCACTGGACCTACTAGACCTCACTGGACCTCATCGGACCTACTGGCCCCCACTGGACCTCACCGGTCCTACTAGACCTCAGTGGACCTGCTGGACATCACTGGACCTACTGGTCCTCACTGGACCTCATCGGGCTTCTGGCCCTCACTGGACCTAATGGTCCTCACTGGACCTCATCGGACCTACTGGCCCTCACTGGACCTCACTGGTCCTACTAGACCTCAGTGGACCTACTGGCCCTCACTGGACCTCACTGGTCCTACTAGACCTCAGTGGACCTACTGGCCCTCACTGGACCTCACTGGTCCTACTAGATCTCATCGGACCTACTGGCCCTCACTGGTCCTACTAGACCTCAGTGGACCCACTGGTCCTCACTGGACTTCACTGGACACGGGTCCTGTCTGCGTTTGGACACAATCTGGGGACTCAGCTGGACTAGTGGTGTCATCTGCAGCTCATGGTGGTGTGTGTTGGTGTGTGTGGTTGTGTGTCCTGTGTGGTTGTCTAGGCTCTATAGAGACAGTAAGTTGGTGTCACTGGTGAAACGTCTGCGTCACCGCTGCCTCATCACTGTTTCACCGATGCCTTATCGCTGCTTCACCACTGCCTTATCACTGTCTCACCGCTGCCTCATTGCTGCCTCATCGCTGCTTCACCGCTGCCTCATCGCTGCTTCACCGCTGCCTCATCGCTGCTTCACCGCTGCCTCACCACTCTATCATGTCTGGATCAGCTTACTGGTGGACGTACACACTTACATCTATTATTAGAAGTGATAAGACTAGGGCGGGGCAACAACAGAACCTGTCAGCTAACACTTTTTTTTTAATCAGATCTTCCACGTCACTCAGATATTTCATATGCAGGTGAACCTCCATATAGGAGCTGCTCCACCTACCAGTTATTAGACACAAGTCATCACTCTGTCCATATTTGCTTTCAACATACAAGTGAAAATTCAAGATATGAGCTGTGCTTCAGGAACTAGACACCACTGGTTCGTGGATGGATACATCAGTGAGACTGGGTCACGTTCTTTACCACGTGTTGGTGGATGGATACAACATCAATGAGACCGCATCTCGTTCTTTACCACGCGTTGGTGGATGGATACAACATCAGTGAGACCGGATCTCATTGTTCACCACGTGTTGGTGGATGGATACAACATCAGTGAGACCGCATCTCGTTCTTTACCACGTGTTGGCGGATGGATACGACATCAATGAGACCGCATCTCGTTCTTTACCACGTGTTGGTGGATGGATACAACATCAGTGAGACCGGATCTCATTGTTCACCATGTGTTGGTGGATGGATACGACATCAGTGAAACCGCATCTCGTTCTTTACCACGTGTTGGCGGATGGATACAACATCAGTGAGACCGCATCTCGTTCTTTACCACGTGTTGGTGGATGGATACAACATCAGTGAGACCGGATCTCATTGTTCACCATGTGTTGGTGGATGGATACGACATCAGTGAGACCGCATCTCGTTCTTTACCACATGTTGGTGGATGGATACAACATCAGTGAGACCGCATCTCGTTCTTTACCAGGTGTTGGTGGATGGATACAACATCATTGAGACCGGCTCTCGAGCTTGTAAGTGGAGTAAAGACGTAACTTGTGTTCTCATAACTTTTGCGTTTCTTTTCATTCTTTATCATTTTTTACGTAACTTACGTTGTGTATATACCGTATTGGCCAGAATATAAGACGATGTTTTTTGCATTGAAATAAGACGGAAAAAGTGGGGGTCGTCTTACATTCGGGGTCTAGACATTATATCCATTCACAACGCTAGATGGCGCCAGATATCTTTAAAGCGAATGCTGAACTAACTCCCCAGGCCAAAGCGAACCCCTGTCACCAAGAAGAAAAATAAAAATAGCGGTAAGAAAGAAAAGAGACGAAAATAAGAGAAGAGATAACAGAAAATGGAGAAACGTAGCGACAATCTGGAGAAAAGTTGGTCAAAGATCAGCCAGGTTAACCGGCAGCTGAGGAGAAGTTATGATGCAAACTTCAAGATGATGGTGATAAATGAGGCAGAGTCTTCAAACAATTGCAACGTGATTGAATATATTGAATATATTGTTATAATCATTTGTTTCAGATGTACTGTAATTATTTTCTGTATAAAAATTAAGTTTTGTGTTCAAAAGTCTTTTTTCAAACTTGAGTCCCGAAAAAGAGGGGGTCGTCTTATAATCAGGGCCGTCTTATATTCGGGTCAATACGGTAGTTAATTATACACAGGTAAAGTCTGCATGTCTATTGGTTGATAAAGTTACGTTGTCTTTTTATAATTTAGGGGGTTTGAGTATTTTTTAACGGATGGCAGGGATTAAAATGACTAGTTATCGGTACCAGTAGTGAGTAGTCAGTACCAGTTGTACTGTAGTAGTCAGTACCAGAGTTAAGTGGTATTAACTGTTCGTTAACCATCCTCAAACTCAAGGCCCTGGGGCCAAATGTGGCCCGCCACATCATTTTGTGATTCCACGAGAACATAACTAGGTCAAAAGTGTGCTCTGACCAAAAACTACATTTCCCACAATGCAGTAATTAAGCCCATTTTAACTTTGACAAAAACATTTTGATCAAAGTTAATGTCTTGACTTGTGTTTGATGTTATTTTTCTTTATTCACTTAAATAGTTTGATCCTTGATTGATGGAGCTGTAATATTTGAAACTTGAATAAGTAATAAACACAATTATATAACATTAAAGGGACAGTAAAGTTAATTTTAAGTGACATGTATGTTATTCATCATTATGAAAAATAGAAGAAAAAATAAATTTTATATGTGTAGCATCATACGTTTGGTCAAAAAAGCTTAAAATCCGCGCCGCAGCAGCTTCCGCATTCAGTGGTCACGTGGGGGTCATACGTACGAATACCTTCTGTGAAAGTAAACAATATCCAAAGTGATTGACAGGTGATTTTACTGAGAAGATCTGTGACACTGAAGTAAAACACACAAAAACAGTATGTCAGGCCCTGATCCTGATATATTCATAAATACAAGACATATTAATATAAACTACAGTTGTTATTAACTCCACACAGTCCAACAGTAGCGAATGGCCACTAGCTCAATGCCAACATAATATAGAAAATCCCATTGATGGGCTAGCGCGTTAGCATTGGTAGCACGATTAACTTTTCCATACACACAGTAAACACAAACGGGACATTATAACTAGTTGGAAAATCTGAGGTAATTGATGTTAATTAATAACAAACCCAATCAAATGACCTGTCCATCACTTCTAATATTGTTTATTTTTCACAAGTGCCATAATCACATGATAATCTGGTCATTAAAACATTTATACAATACCTCCAGTAGCTCCAGACATGAATTAATTATCCACTAAACCTTGGGAATTCAGAATAAATACTATGGGTTGTCCGAAAACGATCTTACCTTCAAATCTCTTTGAAATCCTCCGAGGTAAAGTGTTCATGATGGATCCTCAGATCCTGGGTCACATTGACCCGGTTTATCCGTGCTCTCCATCTCCTTCCTAGCTTCCCAGAAGGTATTCTAAGGAACGACAGGTCCTTGTCTTTGTGTTTTCTTGATGTTCTAGTGACACAACTGTTCACCTCGCAGGTAACCATGATATTTTTGGAGTTAATCGCGATGTGGATTGCATTGTTTCTTATGGCTGCTAAACTAAGTTTGGCCCCAGTGACGTATGACGCCCACGTGACCACTGAATGCAGAAACTGCTGTGGCACAGATTTTAAGGTTTTTTGACCGAAGGGATGATGCTACACATATAACATTATTTTTTCTTCTATTTTTCATAATGATGAACAACATATATGTCACTTAAAATTAACTTTACCGTCCCTTTAAGGAGCAGTTACATTTATTTTACATTACATTTAGTTACATTTGTAAGTTACATCTGGCCCTTTGATTACAGCCATTACACGGACGTGGCCCTCAATGAAAACGAGTTTGACACCCCAGAACTATAGCGTCACTAGGTCCCCACCAGCCACCTGGCCCGACACCAAACAGAGGGTGTGTCCACTGGTGTCCCTCACTGCGTTGTTTGTTTGTCACCAGGTTGGCATGACAACCAGTGGACGGCTGTCCAAAAGCATGATGGGACATGAGGGACGAGGGGACAGATAAGTGCTTTTCTCCACTGTTCCTCATTAGTCAGAAACTTAGAAACTTTGTGAAGGTGTGGCCAATGACACCGCTAAGAGGGTGTGTGGGTGGAGCTTAGAGGAGAGGTGAACAAATGCTACAGGTGGTGCTAAAATCTGTGTGTGTGAGAACAAACTACCGTGGGGGAAAAAAGTATTTAGTCAGCCACCAATTGTGCAAGTTCTCCCACTTAAAAAGAGGAGAGACACCTGTAATTGTCATCATAGGTACACCTCAACTATGAGAGACAGAATGAGAACAAAAAAATCCAGAAATTCACATTGTTTGATTTTTAAAGAATTTATTTGCAAATTATGGTGGAAAATAAGTATTTGGTCACCTACAAACATTTCTGAAAAGATTTCTGGGTCTCACAGAGCTGTAACTTTTTTCTGCAAAGGGACCAGGATGACTGATCCATGTGAAGGAAAGTATGAATGGGGTCATGTATCGTGAGATTTTGAGTGAAAACCTTCCATCAGCAAGGGCACTGAAGATGAAACGTGGCTGGGTCTTTCAACATGACAGTGATCCAAACACACTGCCCGGGCAACAAAGGATTGGTTTTGTAAGAAGCATTTCAAGGTCCCGGAGTGGCCTAGCCAGTCTCCAGATGTCAACCCCGTAGAAAATCTTTGGAGGGAGTTGAAAGTCCGTGTTGCCCAACGACAGCCCCCAAACATCACTGCTCTAGAGGAGATCTGATGGAGGAATGGGCCGAAATACCAGCAACAGTGTGTGAAAACCTTGTGAAGACTTAGAGAAAACGTTTGACCTCTGTCATTGCCAACAAAGGGTATATAATAAAGTATTGAGATGAAGTTTTGTTACTGACCAAATACTTATTGTCCACCATAATTTGAAGATAAATTCTTTAAAAATCAGACAATGTGATTTTTTTCAGGATTTCTTTTCTCATTCTGACTCTCATAGTTGAGGTGTACCTATGATGACAATTACAGGCCTCTCTCATCTTCTTAAGTGGGGGAACGTGCACAATTGGTGGCTGACTAAATATTTTTTTTCCACACTGCACGTTGTGCCTGGAGATGATGGTGGATGAAGAAGAGTGATGACTCAGGGTGAGGAACCTGTAGATGGTCTGAACATGATCTCCACACATTTATGTCCAGGATCGTTTCATTTGTGCAATGAACAGTGGGAGAGGCCACTGCAACTGACCAATCACAGGAAGCCAGCCTACAGCTGATCTCACTTTCACCTCTGACCTCCAGCCATCATGTCTGCCTGTTAGCTTCACAGTTCTTCATTTTGGTGAAGAAGGATGATGAAGAGGAAGAGGACTCGCGATCCAGAGCAGCTGGGCTGACGGACGCTTCCTACGGTGAAGTAGATCGGGGTAGAGCAGCCATCACTGTGGTGGTGGGGGGGGGGCAGCCCGGTGTCAAAGACTGAACCAGAGACAATCAGAGGAAGATGAGTGGCCACAAGTTGATGTCATAGTTGACCCGTGCACCACTCATGTCTAAACAGTGGAGTCTATACGTGTTGTGAGTTTGTCTATGTTGGAGCATCTCGTGTTCTTTAGCTGGTAAAATCCACCAACGTGGACTTCAGACCCAGTTCAGATCAGTCACCAATGTGTTCTGCTGTACAAACATGTTTGATTGTGTTGACATGCACAAATAGACGTGTTTGTGTATGACAAACATGTCTTTTTTGATATGGTTGTGAAAAAGACGACCAGCAAATTGACGTCCTTGGTGCACCAACAGGAGACCATGTTGGTGCTGCAGCAGTGTGTGTGTGTGTGTGTGTGTGTGTGTGTGTGTGCGCTGTTGTCTCTGCTGTTGCGCTAACAGCTGCTTCTGTTATGTCATTGCTTCTCATATCTTGCCAAAGTATCTAAATGCTCTATTTTATATCGTTTCGTATCATTTCCTGGTGCCAATGATCTACTAAAGCCTTTGTGACGTGAATCTGCTGCACATGAAGCTTGATTCTGGTTTATCTTTCAGCTGCACACAGAAGTAACGACACTCCGACTATCGAGGCCTTCGAGGACGAAGGGAAGTTTTTCTCAAGCTAACGACTTGAAGGGACTTTATTCATGCAAAGTTACAGAGGACTGTACCTGTAGTGTGTGTGTAATCTGGATTGATATAATCCGGTGTGTGTATTCTAGATGTAAGACACAACATTCTGTGATAGAGAAGTGAAATAAACCTGAGGAACATGTTGTACAATGATTCTTCCAGACAGATCCTGTTTTGTTAAAAACTGGTTTTAAACAACGAGGAAGTCAAATCTGTGGTGAACAGTTTGGTTATTGGTTCATTCAGAAAGTGATCACCATGTTTATGTCTGCAGCTGCTAGCCTGCAGACATAACAAACAAAACTTCCTGCATTCTGCGTTAAATTTACAAACTGGGTTTCCAACCAGTATCAAGAAAAGTTTATGGATTTCAATTCTCATCCAACTAAACTGAGTTCAAATCCAGTTCCCCGTCCCTCCCCTCAGCAGAGGGTCCTCCAGCAGGTTTCCTGGTCCACATCCAGGAACCCTGATCCGACTAGGATACAACGGATAGGGACTCGTCCAGACATCCCTGCACCAGCCACACCTGTGTCCCACAAAGGTCTGACCTTTTGGTTCTGGTCTAAACCACATACTGATGAGTCAGCAGCTGTTTGACAATGGGGGTCCACATCAGGGGCCACAGATGTATTGTGGCTGCTGCAGGTGGAAGGAACTGTGTCTTCTGGGGGCCGTCCAGTGGACAGCATCAGTTCCCTTCAGGACCAGGGCTGTATGTGAGGCTCCTCTGGAGCAGCTGGTCCTGCAGCCGCCTGAGGGCCTCCAGCGGGTCCTCTTTGTCGGGGAGGGCTGTCTGGGAGGAGGTCCTGGAGATGTAACCCTGGTCGCTGCTCTGGCCCCGGTCCCTGGGCTCCTCCTCAGACTCCTCTGGCACCACAGGCTGTTGGAGGGGGGCCTCGGCTGACGGGTACACATTCTGCACGCTGGTGCCTGAACAACCTGGGGGGTTCGGATCCAGGTGGCTCCCCTCTGGGGGAGGGCGATTGCTCCCGGGGAGGAGGGAACACTCTTCATAGTCCTCATTAATGGAGAACCAGGTCTGTCTCGGTGGGGGGGGCATGTCCAACATTGGCTCAAGGACGAGGACGGACTCCTGACAGAGGCTGTGATCCGTCAACACCTCCACCAGGCGTGAAGGGTGTCTGTGGGTGGGGTTCACCACTGGGGTCAGTTCTGCCAGTGACGGCAGCTGGAGCTCAGAGGGGGGTTCAGGGGTGAGGACCAGAACGCTGCTGGGGTGTTCACTGACATCCACCTGGTGGATGCAGACTGGGGGCCCGGCTCTGACCACAGGGACACACTCCAGGACTGGGGGGACCTGCAGTTGCTCCAGGAGGTGGTGGGCCTCCACGGTGACCCCCTCCTCTTCTTCATCGTCCACACACTCCTTCTCAAACCAGTCGGGGTGCTCCAGCTGGTAGGCCTGGAAGTCTTCGATGGCGTTCCTGAGGGCCATCCCTGAGGGGCAGGAGGCGTACTCGTCTGTACCGATGCCCTCTACGTGGTTGACCTGACCCGGCTGGTACTTCTCCATGTCCAGGATGCGGAAGTACAGCTCTTCAAAATGCTTCATCAGCTTGTATTTAACCGCGATGTGGAAAACCGAGGGCACGTCCTGCTCGCTGCTGATGTCATCGAAGTAGGCCACAAGGTACTTTCCCAGCATGCCTGCCTGGTGCATGTCTGGCAGGAAGAGGTTGAGGAAGGGAGTGAGGATGTCATCAGTGGGGGACAGCAGGTCCTCCCTCAGCGTCATCTGGCGCTGTCCACACATGGCCCCCCATTTGGCCTGAACGCCTCGGGAGCACAGAACCAGGATTTTGTCAAAAGGGCTTTTCAGCTGCTGGCGCTGCCACTCCAGCCACCGCAGGCGACCCACCATGCCCACCGTGGTCGAGTCCAGCAGGTCCACCAACACCTTGATGCCACACTTGATCTGGAGGAAGGCGCAGAGCTTGAGCACAATGTCCCTGTAGAGGCGGTGGTCCTGCGAGTAGACCACCAACACGGTGGGGGGCTGGTGGAGCTGCTGCTGCCATGTCTGCTCACGCTCTGCTGGAGTTGCAGGAGCACCAGGTTTACCTGGAAGGTAAGGCAGAGTGTCATCAGCACGCTGTACACACAGTGATGAGATTAGATGGAAAGGAACGTGAAGGAGTCACTGACCGGGCTTCCTACAGATGAAATATAGAAGAACTGCCACCAGTGCACACAGAAACACCATGCCCAGGGTAACAGCTGTACCCACAGGGGTATCTGAGGAACCTGGAGCATCTGTGGGTATTACTGCAGGAATCAAACAGAGTGGACTGATGAACAGCACAGACATGACATCAGGAGCTTGTTCCAGACCCAAAGCCACAATCTCCCCACACCTGGAGCAGACTGGGCTGAAGAACACAGGTCAATCTCAGATGCAAGTCAAAAAGGTAATTAACCAGTCTCCAGGCTAACCTGTAGATAACCAGTCCCAGTTCTGTAATGAACTTTATTAATGAATGCATTTTAATAGTCCTTGGTCAATATGAATCTATTAAGGCTGAGAAACCATTACATTTTATTTTTTAATATAGTACAGAAAAAACATCTCTATCTTGTTTTCAGCTGCTTTTATTGTACAGTAACGTGATATTATTTGCTTTTAACGGTTTATTAGTGATTTTCTGATTCCAGTCTGTGTGGTAGACAGACGTAAAGTGGAGTAAAACAACGTAAATCTGATTTTAATTTTTCCGTGTATTTTTGTAAAAACACGTCTAATCAAGAACGACGTGACCCCAGATGGCGTACAAACCACCGACCTTCTGCAGCCAACGCTACCATACTGAGACACCGGAGGGCGCTACATTCAGTCACTCTCCAGCAATGACGTTCTCGTGTCCACATACCGTGACAGATATTACGCGTCGTCCTTCGGCGGGTGCAGTCCTGACCACACTGAGGGAACAGAGGTTTGATCTGCAGGTAGAACAGTCGTTTAGTCCAACAGGAAGACGACCAGAGACAGACAGACACGACTCAGCAGAACACATTCAGTCGATCTACCTCCATATCAAACTGGCAGCAGGAGCTGGGCCATTGGTCGAGGCTGAAGGCGACACTGAGCTGCGTCTGATTGGTCTGGAGAAGAAACAACTTCATGTTTATCACATTAATATTCATTAACATGTGTTATATGTCATATCTGTAATATTATTAACCCTTACACCCCTGACATATTTTGGCCGTTTTTTGGTACCTTTGATATTTAACATACCCATACTTGGTATGGTTATCTTCAGCACAACTTCAGCTACATGAAGAGAAAGTTATTATTTCCCTATAACTTACTACATCTGCAGTGCACTGGCATCACGCCCTATGCCAACTGGAATAGGCTCCAGCTCCCCGTGACCCGCGCAAGCGGATGAAAGCGAGTAGGAAGATGAATGAATGAATGAATGAATGAATGAACTTACTATATTGATATATTGGGGCAAAAGAGACACACACAGTCAAATTTGAAAATGGAAAAATTGTATTTTATTGCACATAAAAACCAAAAACATGCTCATCGAATTGATTTTGAACTCCAAAAAGGTTGCCATAGGCTTTTAAGTGAAATGCAAATAGTGCGAGACATGTTTGCGTCACGTGACAAAACGGACAAATCATGGTACATGTTTGTGTCACATGACAAAATGCATGAATCGCGAGACGTGTTCGAATCACGTGAACAAATGCATCACGCTTGTACGATGGCGACTACACGGACAGAAACACGGCGCCTGCCGTCTGACGATAAGGAGCCGTTTGAACCGCTTGTCTTAGATCAAATGTAAACGATCATATCTCCGATTTTCCGTGATCAATAAAAACCGTGATCAATAAAAACCTGAAGACAGTTTCACATCTATACTGTCACGTAAACATGAACACAGCAATCCACCTGACAGATTTTATTGGTTATGAATGGTTTAAAAACATTATGTGATCTGAACGTTGGGTTCATAGTAAGGGTTAAAACATCATCCATTAAATTCAGCAGCACAAACTGGACCTTTGAGCTGTGTCCACTGGACCATGAAAACAACCACACAGGTAATTACCGAGCTCCTCCTGGTATGTGAACCTGGTCTGTACTGTGTCTGTACCCTAACTGTTGGTATTCCTGTGTGAACAGGTTGCAGTGATGATGTCAACAACAACCGGAGGCAGCGGATTCTAACTGTGATACCAGATGAAGTTTAACTGTCGTGACAATCTGACCTCTACGGCTTCTTTAGAGACGGTCACACAGGATATGCTTTGTGTGTGTCCTGGTACACAAGGAATGTAAGATTTATGAAGTCTGGTCTTTCCTCACTAATCTCACAAAGGAGAAAGTCCTCAGAGCAGATCAGTTTGGAGTTGTTCTAACAACTCTGGACATAGATCTGTTAGAAAAAGTACACAGCACATCGTATGTTCTGTACAGAACTGAATACTGTATGTTCACTCTGTCTGGTTAATAAACCCAGAATCTACCGCTTACATCCGGTAGACAGCGTAGGCCTACAGCTTCCTGCATCAGAGACGACGTGGTGAAACCACATGAAGGTACAGAACACAGGATGTATGAAGCCCAGAGTCACACAGCGTTGAAAACAGCCCTCACCGCCTTCACCAGACTATACACACCAGCTGCATGGCTCACCTTGTATGTGCGGGTGACATGTTGGATGGCGAGGCAGCTGACGATGACTATGTACTCCTCACACAGGGGGTCAGGACTGAAACCAACATCCAGCACCGATCCTCCACCGACGACCAGGCTGATGTTGGGCTGCCACAGACTTCCTGCAGGCAGCAGCCAGACAGCCGTTAGAACGGGCTCAGAGGATTCACACAGTCTGATTATCCAGGACTCACCCCTCTCTTTGCAGAACTGGGTCCGCTGCATACTGGCATTGTCACAACCTGCATGAACCACAATCAGAGAACTTCTTCGAGAACAAGGAGGAAACAAGACGAGGGCTCAACTACACCTCAAAACACAGGAAATGGGGCGGAAGGAAAGGACAGCAGGCGCTCTGGACTGACCAGGAATCACGAGGTGAAATTTTTGCCTGCACAGCGGGACAACAGCAGCGCAAGTGGGCAGAGAAAATATATACACACACACACACATATATATATATGAGTCCAACTCACCAGCAACAATGACATCAGTGCTGACATCATAGCTGCTGTGGCCCATCTCTGGTTTGGGGATGTTGAAGACAGAGACCCGGTACAGCTGACCAGGGTCCAACACGATCATGTCAGCCAAGAACGACCACTGCAAACAAAAAACATCTGTCAGGCAAACAAAAAACATCTGCCAGGCAAACAAAAAACATATGTCAGGCAAACGAAAACATGTCAGGCAAACAAAAAACATCTGTCTGGCAAAAAAACACATCTGTCAGGCAAACAAAAACCAACTGTCAGGCAAACAAAAACCAACTGTCAGGCAAACAAACACATCTGTCAGGCAAACAAACACATCTGTCAGGCAAACAAAAACCAACTGTCAGGCAAACAAAAACCAACTGTCAGGCAAACAAACACATCTGTCAGGCAAACAAACACATCTGTCAGGCAAACAAAAACCAACTGTCAGGCAAACAAACATATCTGTCAGGCAAACAAACACATCTGTCAGGCAAACAAAAACCAACCGTCAGGCAAACACAAAGACAACTGCCACCGCTGGGATGTACAGCTGCCGCTGCATGTGGAACGTAGGACTGGGGAGCTACCTCAGAACTTCTGTCTTCTGATACATCTGTCCATGCCCTCCACACAAAAATCGACACCATCAATCCACTTGAGGGGATCTGATTTGAGAATTCACTGGTGTGAACCAGTATCGGCATACGTGTCAGCTGCTTATCACACAGCATGGACACTATCACACACTGAATGGAGTTTAGCAGTCCATTTCACTCATACAGTTCTGGGAACTATGGCATAAATGGTGTGGGTGTTGTCCACTTATCAGAAGGTCAGCGGTTCCAGACCCTGCCCCTCAGCCTACATGCTGATGTATCCTCCGGTGAGACACTTAGCCCCAAATTGCTCCTGGGGGCCATAGGGGCCGTCCCCTGCTCAGGGTGGGCTTAATGACAAAAAAACTGGCCCCATTCCACACAGGGAGTCAACGCACTACATGTTGAAAGTGCTTCATAATGTTCAGGAACATCTGGACCAGTGTTCACTTGATCAGTTCTCATCCCTCCATCAGTTTCATCGGATCGATCCAGACTTGTATCAACCCACAGGTGACGTTTCCACTACGGTTGGGTATTCGGTGAAACTGGTGAACTGCCACCCCAGGGACATCCTGTGGAACCACACACTATTTGTACGGAACATCTACGTTGTGTGTTGTTGCTGTGAGCCTCACCTTTTCCCCTGACGGACTTCTCATGGTGTGGAACTTGTCCTTGAACGAGTATCGAACACAAATGTTCTGGTTGGTGGACATCACCAGAACATGAAGCTCAGTAGCGTTCAGGTGGCTGATGCTGCCTGAGGAGCAGAGCACACGGGTCACTTCCTGTCTTCACTCCCACAGTCCTATGAGACGTTCATGTGGGTGGGCTTCTGACTCACCGTCATCCTTTATCTTCCAGCTGGCGACCAGCACAGGCTGCAGGAGACCTCTGTGGTCAGGCCTGGTGCCCACAGACGCCTGGAGCGCCTCTGGAGCGCTGGGAGTGTACCTGTTAGCGTCCAGCCAGCCACTGTCCATACAGTTACCTACACAATACAAACAAACACACAAACAAACAAGCAATCAATCAATCAAACAAACAAACAAACAATCTATCAAACACTGACCCCAACTCAAGCAGATACAACAGGCTGCTTTAACTCTCTGCACTTGAACAGGTATCAAATCAGTGTCATCAACCACTCCCTCAGTGTGTGTGTGTGTGTGTGTGTGTGTGTGTGTGTGTGTGTGTGTGTGTGTGTGTGTGTGTGTGTGTGTGTGTGTGTGTGTGTGTGTGTGTGTGTGTGAGAGAGAGAGAGAGAGAGAGAGAGAGCCGGGTCATAAAAGCCACTCTGATGAATAGCAGATGAGTGACAGGAGGCAAAAACACTCCACTAGTGACTGAGTGAAATCCCCTGCAGCAGAATCCACCAGTGGGTGTCTGCCTGAGGTATTTATAACCTCCTCAGCCGTGGAGAAGAGCAGGTCCTTCTACTTCCCTGTCTGGGCCTGAATAACAATTCCTCTTCTATTGTAATATTAGTTGTTAAGGTGAATTTTCTGGACACTGGTAGTTCTTATATATTCTGTCTCTATACACATCAGAACCATAAATATCCGGACATGAACACAATCTCATCTTTTTGTTTGCATTCCCACCACAACGATGTGAACTGAGACGAATTCAATGTGCTTTAACCTGACTTTCACCTTTAATTTAGGGGTATTTACATCCAAATCAGGTGAACGGTGTAGCATTACAATGGTTTCTATGTGTACTGTCCACATTATTAAGGGGCCAAAAGTAATGGGACAATCAACTCCACCCTGTCTCATGGACAGGTGTGGGCTGATCTCTCGGAGGATCAAATAGGAACTGGATCGGGTCCAGATCTGTCAAGTACTGCTAAAACCTCAAAGCGCAATTCATCCAACAAACCAGAGTCCAGAGCAGAAGCAGTGACTGTACTCACTAGTGGTGACGGAACACGCCAGACCCTGTGCACAAGAAGAAACACAAGGTTAGAATCACAATAATGTCACAAGGAACACACAGCTTTACACCCGTTACACAGTGTGTGACCAACAACACCATATAATCACTGTTATCACACCGTATAATCACTGCTATCACACCGTATAATCACTATTATCACACCGTATAATCACTGTTATCACACCACATAATCACTGTTATCACACCGTATAATCACTATTATCACACCGTATAATCACTGTTATCACACCACATAATCACTGTTATCACACCGTATAATCACTGTTATCACACCATATAATCACTGTTATCACACCACATAATCACTGTTATCACACCGTATAATCACTGTTATCACACCGTATAATCACTGTTATCACACCGTATAATCACTGTTATCACACCGTATAATCACTGTTATCACACCGTATAATCACTATTATCACACCGTATAATCACTGTTATCACACCACATAATCACTGTTATCACACCGTATAATCACTGTTATCACACCACATAATCACTGTTATCACACCGTATAATCACTGTTATCACACCGTATAATCACTGTTATCACACCATATAATCACTGTTAACACACCGTATAATCACTGTTATCACACGGTATAATCACTGTTATCACACCGTATAATCACTGTTATCACACCGTATAATCACTATTATCACACCGTATAATCACTGTTATCACACCACATAATCACTGTTATCACACCGTATAATCACTGTTATCACACCGTATAATCACTGTTATCACACCGTATAATCACTGTTATCACACCGCATAATCACTGTTATCACACCGCATAATCACTGTTATCACACCGTATAATCACTGTTATCACACCGTATAATCACTGTTATCACACCGTATAATCACTGTTAAAACAACGTATAATCACTGTTATCACACCGTATAATCACTGTTATCACACCGTATAATCACTGTTATCACACCATATAATCACTGTTATCACACCGTATAATCACTGTTATCACACCATATAATCACTGTTATCACACCGTATAATCACTGTTATCACACCGTATAATCACTGTTATCACACCGTATAATCACTGTTATCACACCGTATAATCACTGTTAACACACCGTATAATCACTGTTATCACACCGTATAATCACTGTTATCACACCAAATAATCACTGTTATCACACCGTATAATCACTGTTATCACACCGTATAATCACTGTTATCACACCATATAATCACTGTTAACACACCGTATAATCACTGTTATCACACCGTATAATCACTGTTATCACACCGTATAATCACTGTTATCACACCGTATAATCACTGTTATCACACCGTATAATCACTGTTATCACACCGTATAATCACTGTTATCACACCACATAATCACTGTTATCACACCGTATAATCACTGTTATCACACCGTATAATCACTGTTATCACACCGTATAATCACTGTTATCACACCGTATAATCACTGTTATCACACCGTATAATCACTGATATCACACCGTATAATCACTGTTATCACACCGTATAATCACTGTTATCACACCGCATAATCACTGTTATCACACCGTATAATCACTGTTATCACACCGTATAATCACTGTTATCACACCGTATAATCACTGTTAACACACCGTATAATCACTGTTATCACACCATATAATCACTGTTATCACACCGTATAATCACTGTTATCACACCATATAATCACTGTTATCACACCGTATAATCACTGTTATCACACCGTATAATCACTGTTAACACACCGTATAATCACTGTTATCACACCGTATAATCACTGTTATCACACCGTATAATCACTGTTATCACACCATATAATCACTGTTATCACACCGTATAATCACTGTTATCACACCGTATAATCACTGTTATCACACCGTATAATCACTGTTATCACACCGTATAATCACTGTTATCACACCGTATAATCACTGTTAACACACCGTATAATCACTGTTATCACACCGTATAATCACTGTTATCACACCGTATAATCACTGTTATCACACCATATAATCACTGTTATCACACCGTATAATCACTGTTATCACTCTTTATAATCACTGTTATCACACCGTATAATCACTGTTATCACACCGTATAATCACTGTTATCACACCACATAATCACTGTTATCACACCGTATAATCACTGTTATCACACCGTATAATCACTGTTATCACACCGTATAATCACTGTTATCACAACATATAATCACTGTTATCACACCGTATAATCACTGTTATCACACCGTATAATCACTGTTATCACACCACATAATCACTGTTATCACACCGTAAAATCACTGTTATCACACCATATAATCACTGTTATCACACCGTAAAATCACTGTTATCACACCATATAATCACTGTTATCACACCGTATAATCACTGTTATCACACCGTATAATCACTGTTATCACACCGTATAATCACTGTTATCACACCGTATAATCACTGTTATCACACCACATAATCACTGTTATCACACCGTATAATCACTGTTATCACACCGTATAATCACTGTTATCACACCGTATAATCACTGTTATCACACCGTATAATCACTGTTATCACACCGTATAATCACTGTTATCTCACCGTATAATCACTGTTATCACACCGTATAATCACTGTTATCACATAACATCCACAGGAGAGACAAGAGAGGTCAGCGGTCATCAGACAGAAACTGTCAGAGGAAACAACTCATGGAGTCACGAGACAGACAGGACCACTAAAGACTATAGATCAGTGGTCTCCAACCTTTTCAGTAAAATACAGACATAGACAATAAAAACAACCTTTTTTTCATAAATTGATAATTAACATCTCTGTTAACAAAATAATTGTCAGAAATAATTATATTAAAAGCTCAATCGAAGTGACTCAACTGATGAGGTTTATTTTAAATGTAGCGACTTACAATCAGTTCTTTTCACGTAGGAGAAATACTGATCAATTCAATAAAAGGGTGAACAAGTCAATCAAATAATTATATCACACCATATAATCACTGTTATAATCACTGATCTAGGGGTAACAGAGACAATGACATCTGAAGTGTGTTCTGGACGTCCGGTTTTCTTTACGGTCACTGCAGAAAATCCCACTTCACAGAGACAGGAGGTTGGAAATGGAAGCAGGGATTAAGATACTTTTAGGGTGATCTCAGGATAATCTGCCTTGACTTTAATCCAGAACATTGGGGCAGTTGTGGACGTTTAATTTAGGGGTAACGGCTGGTAACCTGTCACGTGACCCAGACCTGTCAAGCGGGACAGACGCACGCATTCGTCTGTGCGTCATTCAGCACAGACGTCACTTTTCAAAATAAAACATCCGAAATAAAATAAATAAAACGGAAGTAAAGTAAATTATTTTTTCTCACAGTGTGGCCCGGTACCAAATGACCCCCGGACCGGTACCGGCCCACGGGTTGGGGACCACTGCTGTAGAAAAATCACTCGTGTCCACCCACTGGTGTTTTCTCACCTCCTGAGAGCAGCTGACAGGCGGCCACGACAGAATCCTCACGGCGTGGGACGCGGACACGCACATCAACACCACGACCGTCACGGGAAGGGCCATGGTACCGGCACGGGCTCCGGCCGGGTCACACGGGGTCGGTCCGGGTCACCCTGGATCAAACGGGGTCAGTTCGGGTCGGTCCGGGTCACCCTGGATCAAACGGGGTCAGTTGGGGTCGGTCCGGGTCACCCTGGATCAAACGGGGTCAGTTCGGGTCGGTCCGGTTCACCCTGGATCAAACGGGGTCAATTCGGGTCGGTCCGGTTCACCCTGGATCAAACGGGGTCAGTTCGGGTCGGTCCGGTTCACCCTGGATCAAACGGGGTCAGTTCGGGTCGGTCCGGGTCACCCTGGATCAAACGGGGTCAGTTCGGGTCGGTCCGGTTCACCCTGGATCAAACGGGGTCAGTTCGGGTCGGTCCGGTTCACCCTGGATCAAACGGGGTCAATTCGGGTCGGTCCGGTTCACCCTGGATCAAACGGGGTCAGTTCGGGTCGGTCCGGTTCCGGCTGATCAATAAACGATCTGTAGTCGAACCAAAACAAGCTTGTGTTCATGAAAACTTCCGCCTCTTGGGAAAGTACCTGAGCAGTTTACAGGAAGCACATCGCGCTGCGTTTAGGGAGCCTCGGACAACACAATGTCATCGTAGAATCGTTTTACTACACGGTGTTGGTGAAGTCGTGTACACCCACAGATCACAGTAACCTTAAGTGTCACCAAACTCAAATGAAGATGTTCTACAACAAAACAAAGGAGGACTGATTCCTGGAGCATCACAGTGACGTCACCAGATCAACTTCGTTGTGACTGTTCCTGCAGGCAGTGAACCTAACATGACGACACGTTCAGGTTCCTTCTCACCAGCGCTTCTCAATTGTTTTGTGTTAACGGGCGCCCACCGGTCACCTCATGGCCCCCACAGGGCCCCTAATGGGTCCCGGTGGGCACCCCGCTCTGATGGACGTTTCTTTTTGATGATATCTCTGTGCTCTGGATTCCCGGCAGAGAAGCTTCAAAGTTCCGGTAGTCTCCATGTGCTGTTTGACGGATTCACCACCAGGCGGCGCAGGAGGACTCGCCTTACTGTTACAGTCTGCAGAGTGTGAGAGAAGAGAGAGAACAGGAACGATGGATGTAGTGAAAAGGACATGAAGGTCGTTGGTGTGAGAGAAGAGGATCCCAGTCCTTCCCCCATCAACACCAGTAGAGGTGAACTGGTGACTCTAAACTACCCCCATATGGGTGTGAGTGAGCCCCGTGGTGACCCTACTTCTGTTCCTGCTGGATAACACTACCTAAAGAAGAAGCCACACTGACTGAGGATGACCTTCCATTGATCTTCCATTGATTTCATCCACGTAACATGTAAGATGTGGGGAGTCCTGAAATGGTCAGAGTCAAAGGCCAGATCTTCATCAATTGAGATGCTGTGGGGTGACTTTAAATGGGTTGAACATAGAGGAAACCCCTCAAACATCTCACAGCTGAAGGAATTCTGTGTTGAGGCGTGATGCAAACCTTCTTCAGTTGGATGTCAGAGACTAGACGGCTCCAAGACGTCTCTCACTGGAGTCACCTCAGCAAAAGGGGGCAACACTAGTCGTTAGGGGGTATGGTGTCCTAACTTTCTCTCCCATTAAAATACTTATTGTTGTTCATATCTTTTTGTTGAGTAAGACATAGCGAACACATAACCGGGTCCTATTATGAAAAACACATTTTCCAGATCTCTACATATACTGTAAACAGTGGTCCTCCCTAACCCTACCAACTCATAGAATGTGGAAAACAAATGCTTCCTGCATCAGTGAATATTTGGAATAATGCAAAATCCACAGGCAAAAAGCTCAATTCCATAATAGCTCCGTGAGTGATGTCACACCCAGAGTGAAGGACAGTGATTGATGTATCCTGAGCTATATTTGATTGATTGACATGTCCACGAAGGGTGTGGTCATCCCCGAGGTGGCGTTTGTGTTCATTCTACTGTAGCAGTGTGTGGAAATGTCCTAGCTCAGAGCTACACACTGAAAGTTCCTCACACGCTGTCGAAGTCAGCTAGCATTTGGCCAATTAGTCAGCTCTGCTTCAGTCAGGTGTTTATGTAGCTTGTGTGTGTGTGTGTGTGTGTGTGTGTGTGTGTGTGTGTGTGTGTGTGTGTGTGTGTGTGTGTGTGTGTGTGTGTGTGTGTGTGTGTGTGTGTGTGCGTGAGTGACTTAATGCACATGAGTGGCATCTGACACTCAGGTCAGAATGCGCTTTGCTAACAGAGGTGTCACATTTGCAGCATCTCAGTCTTGTATTGTTGTCTCTGGGGGCACAGAGCTGACAGCTCTGGGTCCTGGGCTTGCACACCCCTTACCAGAGTGGTGGAGGTTGGTGTGGAGGGATTGTGCTGACGCTGTTGAATAAGAGGAGTCACCCCAGCTCTGCTAGGAAAAGTCTCCTCTTGAAAGTCTTTCAACACCATACGTGTTGAAAGCAGACACATCCAGGATGTTGTGGAACATTGCCACAGGCCAGCGGGCTATCATTGGCTCACAGGTGTTTGTACCAGTAAGCTGACTACAGCAGCCCCGTGAACCACCTCCAGACACACAACCCAAGCCTCCTGCAGGATGGCAAGCATTCGCACCCCCGTTTCCAGGCTCTGGGTGGTCAGGATGTGCTTCCAGATGACTGGACAACTACAGCTAATGTGATCAGGGAGACAGGTAGGAGAGTACTTGGTGTGTCATCTGGAAGGAAAGTAGATAAGGAGACTTGGTGGTGGAATGAGGAGGTACAGGAGTGTATACAAAGAAAGAGGTTAGCTAAGAAGAAGTGGGACACTGAGAGGACTGAGGAGAGTAGACAGGAGTACAGGGAGATGCAGCGTAAGGTGAAGGTAGAGGTAGCAAAGGCCAAACAAGAAGCTTATGATGACTTGTATGCTAGGTTGGACAGCAAGGAGGGAGAGACTGATCTATACAGGTTGGCAAGACAGAGAGACAGAGATGGGAAGGACGTGCAGCAGGTTAGGGTGATGGGTACCGATTATGCACCTTACCCTTTTGAGTCAAAAAATTGACATTTCATAAAAGTGTAAAAAAAATGTAATACAGAAATTTTTTTTTCTTTCAATGCACGATCTTTTCCATTACTTCAGCCCTATCCATAGATATAAAGTTTTTTTTATTATTATATATGTCTATATGGAATTTGCCATTACAACCTTTTTTGTCTTCCAATGGGAAAAACGCAAAATGTGGAATATTTCCCAAAGTTAAATACTTCTGATAAAGATATTACAACCTTGACCATACCAATAATTGGTAGGATTATTAACTTTAATGCATTATTAATTTTTGGTACAATGAGAATTTTAACTTTTCCAAACACCTTACCCTTTTGAGTCAAAAAATTGACATTTTGTAAAAGTGTAAAAAAAAAATGTAATACAGAAATATTTTTTTTCTTTCAATGTCAGCATTATTGTATATAGTAATATATATAATATGCATATATAATATATAAATATATATATACATGCTTATAGTATATGAAAAATATGTGGTTATAATGGGAGTCAATTGGACCATTTTTGCCCAAATCAGGTCCTGTGTATACACGGTGAAAATCTGCTATTCTATACACTTCCAATGATGGGCATTCAGGAATATAGAAAATGAAGTTGAAAGAAAATTACTGGCAAAATTTCATATATTTAGCCTTTTAATTGACTGATTTATTGGGAGAGAAAAACATAAAAACAACAAAAATGTCACTTTTGGTACCAAACAGTTCCCAAGGGTTAAGGATAGGGACAGAAGTCTATTGACAGGTGCCAGCAGTGTGATGGGAGGATGGAAAGAGTACTTTGAAGAGTTGATGAACGTGGAAAATGAGAGAGAACAAAGACTAGAAGAGGTGACTGTTGTGGACCAGGATGTAGCAAAGATTAGTCAGGATGAAGTGAGGAGAGCACTGAAGAGGATGAAGAGTGGAAAGGCAGTCGGTCCTGATGATATACCTGTAGAGGTTTGGAAGTGTCTAGGAGAGGTGGCAGTAGAGTTTCTGACTGGGTTGTTCAACAGGATCTTAGATAGTGAGAAGATGCCTGAGGAGTGGAGAAGTGTGCTGGTGCCCATTTTTAAGAACAAGGGAGATGTGCAGAGTTGTGGCAACTACAGAGGAATAAAGCTGATGAGCCATACAATGAAGTTATGGGAAAGAGTAGTGGAAGCTAGACTAAGGGCAGAAGTGAGCATTTGTGAGCAGCAGTATGGTTTCATGCCAAAAAAGAGTACTACAGATGCAGTATTTGATCTGAGGATGTTGATAGAGAAGTACAGAGAAGGCCAGAGGGAGCTGCATTGTGTTTTTGTAGATCTGGAGAAAGCTTATGACAGGGTGCCCAGAGAGGAACTGTGGTATTGTATGAGGAAGTCTGGAGTGGCAGAGAAGTATGTTAGAGCGGTGCAGGACATGTATGAGGACTGTAAGACAGTGGTGAGGTGTGCTGTAGGTGTGACAGAGGAGTTCAAGGTGGAGGTGGGACTGCATCAGGGATCAGCTCTGAGCCCCTTCTTGTTCGCTATGGTGATGGACATCAGGGGTCGGGGTTTCGCAACTGTTTTTATGCCACTAGAGGGCGCTACCATCAACAGATGTCTGTGACACAAGGACATCCGTCTCCCATCCATCCATCCGTTCACCTACTTTGACAGACAGCTTGTGATCCAACAGGCTCTTAGCCATTAATGAAACACAAACACACACGCAGGACGCTTGTCAGATGAAGGTGATGAAGGGAGGACACATCAGTACAAAATAATGGCTATGAGCAGCTTTAATAAAGAAAACAGAAGATCCAGCCTTCAAGAGTAAAACCTTACAGTTTGACAGTAAATGTTGGAGTGATCGTCAGGCTAACAGGAAGTGCTAACAGCTGTCAGTGATAAACAAGTCACACCAAAACCCACAAGAAACTTGTGGGTTTTGTTTATTAGCCATATTTGAAGAAAGTTAATTTGTTAAATATTATATTGACTTATTTTTGTTATTTTCGAATTATACCTCCTACATGAAACGCACAAGAAACACTAACAATAGATGTCAAGGTAATGTTTAGCATGAGCGCCATGGCTTGTGGGACTTTTTTTCTTTCATTTTATATTTCATAAGTTCATTTATTGATGGCCTGCCGGGACCTCGTCGTCGGCCAGCAGCATCAGAAGCATCTCTCTCAGCTCGAACGGCACCATCTCCTCATCATCGTTGTTGAAGGAGTCTGTGCTCTCCTGCTCGTCAAAGATGTTCCACAGCGGAGTCCACCTGGAGTTCTGCTGGACACACACACACACACACACACACACACACACACACACACACACACACACACACACACACACACACACACACACACACACATCAGCCTTCATCCAGTGATGCAGGTTTGCAAAGATCAGACTCCAAATGTCTCCAAATGACTGTTTTCCACTGATCAGTGCTTCCACTCAGCCAGCAGAGGGCGCTATTGTGGAGATGCTGCTGTTCTTGGCAGACCTTCAACAGAACCAGTGGACTGGTGGCCCCTTACCCTGTTCCTGTCGTTGGATCCAGGCTGCTGGCGCGGGGGCTGGGCCTCCTCCAGTCGTCCACCAGGACAGGCGTGTTTGTAAAAGCAGTTGGCGCCAAAGGGACATGTGCCACGCCCCTCATCAAAGTACCGACACGGTTTGTTCCTGAAGGAGACCGAAAAGACTGTCAGGGATTCAGACACATCAGACAACACCGCCCACTCCCCAGCCCAGATGTTCTCCTGCAGATCTACTAGTACAGCCCCACCCACTAGTGTAGTCCCACCCCTTACCCATTTCTACCCTGGCCCACTTACCGCATGCCATCCTTGTATTTTTGGACGAGCTTCTGCTTGTCGTCCTTATCTTCCACCCAGTACTCACTCGGGATGACAAATCTGGATGTTATTCCACACTTGGGGCAGCAACTGGAAATAAGTAGACAAAATGGTTTTACCATCTAAAACAGGGAACGTTCAGGAAGAAGCTCCTCTGAAGGAGATTTAAAACAGTCTCAGTAGATGTTCGGTGAGAAAATGGGAAAACGTGAATTAAAAAAATGTTTCTGGTTGGTTTACAGACGATTAATCAGTGTGATGGAACACTTATCACTACAACCTCATTCGAAGTACCTCTGAAACATATTTAGATAACATTTTTGATGCTTTCATGAAGAAGGAAGATGAATAAATATTTGTTATCCAAAGCTGTTTAAGTCAATCCACTGGACGTTAAGAAAGTTCTTGAAGACGTTTCGTCTCTCATCCAAGACACTTCTTCAGTTCTGAAGGTGGCTGGTGTTGTCCCAGCTTATTTACCCTGTGGGGTGTGGTCAGTGCGATGCACATTCAGACGACTGTCGTTGAAACCCGTCTGGCTCCTCAACAATTGTTGGGTGTGTCAAAGGAGGGTCGTTGATATATGAGTTTCACCTTTGTATACTAATACTAATGACCCTCATTAGTATACAAAGGTGAAACTCGCATTTCAACGACACCCCCCCCCTCATCACACACTGACGACTCACTTGGTGAAATTGCGCATGGCCCTCCTCCACGTCCTGATGCACTTCAGGCAGTAGCAGTGGTTGCAGTTGACCAGGATGCCGAAGCGCCGCTCACTGGGGTTGGCCTTCTTGAACACCACTTCAATGCACATACGACACATCATGTCCTTGCTGTGCTGGATGGCAAACGAGAGCTCCATGTCCTTCTCGTGAGCCTCCATGCATGCCTGTGGACAGGTGCAGGAAGTGTGTGTATGTTACCACCATGTCAAAGGAGTGTGTGTGACAGCTTGTGTAGTGTGTGAGCAGGTCGTTACCTTGGTGTGCTCTGCGCGCTGACTGATGTCGGTGGGGTGGAGCACCTGGAGGTCACACATGTTACACACGTCGCCATGGAGATAAGCACAGTTGATTCCATAGCGGCACTCTCCCAGAGCAGCATAGAAGCAAAGCTGCTTCCTCAGCTCCTTGTTCTCAGGCGCAGCTGCAGACGACCCACAACATCAAAACATCAGAATACTGTTCACCATGATGCCCACACTACAACCTGATCGGACTACGTTTTCCTTCAACTGTTTGTAATCTCAGATGACACAAGTTCACTGCTGTCCACTTGCTTGTCAATAGATGAACAAAATGACGGTTTTACCAAATACCAAAATGAACAACAGCCCAACCCCCACCTAAAAAAATATCCGCAGCCCTAAGTCTCCTCACACGTGGGACGTAGGTGGGATCTAGTGCTTCTCCCCAACACACCACGGTGATCACTCACCCCGTCCACAGTACGGCTGTCCTGAAACAAAATCGGCCGCATTGAACCAGTCTTGAGCCCATGAGCCGGGTGTTGACCCATTGGGATCCAGTTCTGATGGGTCGAGCAGGGAGGCGGGGGGAGGCATCAGCATCTTGGGGGTCGGCCGCTCCTCGCTCTTGGGTGGTTTGTAGTGTTCAAACCTGAGTACACACAAGTTACCATGTTAAAACAGGAAGGTTGGGTGATAGAATCCCATTACCCCCCACACATATCAACAGAAAATTGGGTGATAGAAACCCACCTTAATCCCCCCACCCCTCACATACAACCAAAAGGTAGAGGGATGGAAGCCCATTACCATCCCTACATACAAACAGAACAGGGAAAAAGACATCAACCGTTTTACCAAAAGAACCTAAAAGAGCTACATAGATCTGAAACTGCTGCTCCACACCATTGGTGTCAGGGTCAGTATGAACACAAAGCATTTTGGGATTTTTAATTAATGGTGAGAACATTTTAGAAACCTTTCCCCGCTTCACCTTAAATTCTGCAACCAGTGCTCCTCATCTTAGCTCTCATATCATTTAGTTATAAGTCAGGATCAAATATATCCAGGAGCACTGGAGACAGTGCTGGGATGAGAAAGATTACTCTAAAATTCTTCCAGCAATAACACAACAATAGAGTCAGTACTAACAGTGTGAAGATGCTACTGCTAACTGCTAACCCATCTGTTCCAAAAGACACTTCAATGAATGAGCAGGACGGCTCATAGGAAACACACTCTGATCTGTTGAGCCTAAGCAGTCTGAATTGGACTTCATCCTCCAACATAAAGATGACCATGACTCCAAACTAAAGCACTGAGTCAGAGTAAAGTGTGTGGAGTCCTCCAGGTAAAGGCAGGTCAAGAAGAGCAAAGCAGAATGAGGAGAACTTACTTCAGGCTGGTTGAAGACATGTCTGCAGGTCTCAGTCATCCACGTCAGGACTCCTTCAGTTGTGACTCACTGCTACTGAGTCCAGACACTTATAGTCCTGCTGGGGCAGAAACTCACCCCCACCAACCCCCAACACAATGAGGATCGTTAGGAGTCGTTCCCACTTAAGTGGGTCGTTGTCCCGTCCACCTTCATGCGAGCTGCCCCCACATTTGAACGTGAAAGGTGGTCTCAGGTTTCTACCCCAACAGGAATAACTGGACTCAGTCATCAGAACTGAAGAAGACTCTCAGACGAGAGGTAAAGCGTCTTCACCTCTAAACTTTATCATCGCTTTCAACACACTTTCAATACACTTTCTACTACTCCATCTACAGCGCATAAGCACATCTCAAACACAGTCAATCAGACTTTTTGTATTTCCAGCTCACACATTCACACCTGAGCTCAGCAATCATACACTCAGTTACACAGCATCACTTATGACGTCCAAGCAAACAGTTTTCCACACTCATAAAAGAAAAAACTTTATTTTATCCCAAGCCCGTATGTTCAGATTATGTCATTTGTATTCTTGTACTTGTATATTTGTATTGTATATTTGTATATTTGTACCTGTATATTTGTATGCTTGTACTTGTCCTTAATGCCAGAAACAAAACTACTAGTAACAGTAGTTACTAGTGACAGAATTCTATGTTGTTGTAATATTCTTCACTCTACAGCGTAAACAGTTCAAATTGAACGTTTAGACAGAAAAATAGTGGAGCAGCGCTCCCCCACACAACCTACCCCCAGCAATGCAGCACATCATTCTGGGGGACAGACGGGAGGGACTGCAGAAGCACAGGGGGTGCAGGAGGTACAGAGGCCGCCAAGCGCGTACAAGGCAAGCTTCACGATAAAAACAACAGAGAATGAGAACAACAATGCCTCGATAAAATTCACGTCACCCAATAAATGAAAAAGAAAATGCTCAAAAATAAACCACATTTTAACTCCGTTACACCGACACGGATGTATGCCAGACACTGAAAGACTCATTTTATAGTTCAAAGTTTATATCAATTACTTATACAGTTTATGCATTCATACGCCCATTTTATTTCAGTGGGACATGTGTGCAGAAGGGGGCCTTCAATTTAGATTAGATTCAATTTAGATTCATGTGCATGAAGTGATATTTGGCTGCAGCCCTTTTCTATTTTATTTCACAAATTATAGTTCTCAAATTTTCCTTTGTATTCCTTATTTATTTATATTATATTTTACTTGATTTCCTTATATTTACTGGCTGTTTATTAATTTATTTTACATCAGTTTATGGTGGCTTCTCTTCAGGCCGCCTCCTGGCTCATAGAGACATAATAGGCGTATTCTCTGAACTATGTTATCTCTCTGCACCTTTTCTGAATTTTGGAGTCAAATTGTCCCACTATCAGTTTCTGCCGGCGCTCGATTACAGACACATAACCTGACAAACAGTTACAGCTACTTCACCGCCGGAAGCAGTCAGGGCCTTAGATTTTCCTTTAAAATCCAAGAAAAAGCACTAAATCCCACTTCTGGATTTCTCAACCTTTCTTAGGCTCACCTTTGGTCTACCCATAGACCACTCAAAACATGTCCCACTAGGACCTCACAGCCTTTCTTAGGCTCACCTTTGGTCTACCCATAGACCACTCAAGACATGTCCCACTAGGACCTCACAGCCTTTCTTAGGCTCACCTTTGGTCTACCCATAGACCACTCAAAACATGTCCCACTAGGACCTCACAGCCTTTCTTAGGCTCACCTTTGGTCTACCCATAGACCACTCAAGACTTGTCCCACTAGGACCTCACAGCCTTTCTTAGGCTCACCTTTGGTCTACCCATAGACCACTCAAGACTTGTCCCACTAGGACCTCACAGCCTTTCTTAGGCTCACCCTGGTCTATCTAGACCAGTCAAAACAAACCTCTGTCTCGCGAGGCCTTCAACTTTTCTTCTCCAGCTGCTGTCTTAGTTTCTGGCTGTTTCCCTTTTAGTGGTAATTCCAATCACAATCCCATTTTACTTCACTTCTCTACCTGAAGTTCTTTTGCAGCAGCTGCCCACGTGCACCTGGAGTTTTAGCTGACAAATTCTCACTGTGGCACCAACTCTCACACGTTCTCTGTGTCTGAGGCATATCAGCAGCAATGCCTATTTGCAGCATCCAACTTCGCTTAGTGACTTAAACTTTGGATATTTTTTATCTTTGTCAAATCAGTGTAAGGAATCTTTAATGACCTTACCTTTAGTTGGTCTGTAACTTTACGCAGAGAGGATGCCCCTCAGAGCCAGCACCAATCCCTGCTCCCCCTTCAGAGGTCCTTTAGTTGAACCTCATCCTGCCGTCAACGCCAATTATGTAGTAAAAGTGTTGCGTTCCAGCAAAAACCGAAATAAAATGCAGATGCAACATGAAGCAAAGTCCTTTCAAAGCTTCTTTATTCCGTGGGTTCTTGTTATTGAGGTAAAGTAGGATTGTCATAAGTTTAAAAAGTTTATTCCCGACAACAAGTCAAATCCAGATATCCGGCCTCTCCAAGTGTCCCTGACTGCCGGTACAACACGGGTCTGACATCAGACGCAGCTGAAGAAGAGCAAATCCTATCTTGGCCCGGTCAAATTTAAACAATTCAGATTTAGAATATGCACGAGGGGATGTGGTTTCTTCTGGACCAATCCGATCGTGAAAGGTCTTCGGCCGCATCTTCTCGACGTAGTTTCCGTCTCCGGTCTCATCCTGTAAACAATCCTGAAGGAAGTAGAGCCGCTGGTGGGCCTTCCTGAGCAGGTAGGAGGTGTTACAGGTCCAGGTGAGGTCCTCAGTGAGATGAACCCCCAAGTACCTGTAGCTGGAAGAGCAGGCGGATGTAGGAGTCCTTGCTCTCCAGATGAGTGAGGGATGTGTGGACCACAGAGGAGATGGCATCATTGGTGGAGCGGTTCCTCCTGCAGGCATATTGGTGGGGGTCCACCGTAATGTCTATGGAGTCCTTGATGTGTGCCATGACCAGCTTCTCAAAGCACTTCAGGACTATCGGGGTGAGGGTCACCGGCCGATAGTCATTCAGGTCTTTCACTGAGTGGCCTTTGGGGACCGGGACGATGGTGGCAGACTTCAGGCAGCTGGGGACCGTTGCTAGCTGCAGTGAGGTGTTGAAGATGTCTGTTAGCACCTCTGCTAGCTGGTGGGAACAGTCCTTCAACACTCTCCCTGGGATGCCATCGGGGCCTGCAGCCTTGCGAGGGTTAATCCTTTGCAGGGTCCTCCTCACATCCTCTGTGGTCACACTGAGGGGCGTGTCATCAGGGTGTGGGGTTAGTTTGGTGCTGGTGGGGTTGTTGGGGTCCTCAAAGCGGGCATAAAGCGTATTGAGTTCATCTGCTAGGGAGGGGTCTGTCGGGCCCTGTGCATTCCTGGTGTTGAGGTTGGTTATGCACTTGATGCCCTTCCACATGCTCTGTGGGTCCCCTGAGGTCAGGTGACCCTGGATCTTTTGCGCATAGGTGGATTTGGCCTCCTTTATGCCCCTATCCAGAGCCCTCCTGGCTGCCCTTAGTGCCCCTGCCTCCCCCACCCTGAACGCAGCATCCCTGGCCTTCAGCAGAGCTCTCACCTCTGCATTCAGCCAGGGCTTCTGGTTCGGGTAGACGGTGATCGTCTTGGTGTCGGTCACGTCGTCCGCACACTTGGAGATGAACCCGAGGACAGAGGAAGTGTATTCCTCCAGGTTCATCTCTTCCCCCTGTGTGGCCGCCTCCCTGAACATCTGCCAGTGTTTGTGCTGGAAGCAGTCCTGGAGCACCGGGGCCGTGTCCTGGGGCCACTGACGTAGACGGATGAAACAGAGAATCGGGTAATTTTTCAAAATAAAACACCTTTCAGACTCCGAAACAAATAAAATGGAAGTAATGTAAATTATTCTGTCTTTCTGTGCGGCCCGGTACCAAATGATCCATGGACCGGTACCGGTCCACGGCCCGGGGGTTGGGGACCAGGTTAGTTAGTGGCCACTGCAACCCCGGTTTGAATCCGGGTCACGGCAACTTTTAATAAGAACAAACTGTGTCCGAAAGTACAGCATTGTGTGTATATATCTGAGGGGGGGTCTGTATTCTGATGGGGGGGGGTCTGTATTCTGATGGGGGGGGGGGTCTCTATTCAGTCACAGGTTCATGTCTTTCTGCACACACACGTGAAGAACGGCTGAAATGCTGTTGTGTGTCTGGTCGGCCAGTAGGGGGCAATGTTCCCTTTAAAGTCAACTCCACTGAACAAGATCTCTGGTTCAGCAAATGTCCATCAGAGGAGTTCATGAACTCTACAGTTTACAGCACAAACTAAAGCAGACGGTCCACGTTGTGTTGTTGTTGTTGTGTTGTTGTTGTTGTTGTTGTGTTGTTGTTGTGTTGTTGTTGTTGTTGTCTCCAGTGTTCTATTGTTTGTGTTTCCATAGAAATGAGGCGGGACCATCATCAGCCTCTCCAAAGCTGAGCTGTGACGTCATTTTCATGCAGTGTGTTCAGGTTCCAGCTCCCAGTGTGGTTCTTAAAGGTTCCACTGTGGAACCTGTTGTCACAGGTGTGTGTGTTCAGCTGTGGAACATCCACTCAGGTGGATGAAAGCCAACAGGAACAACAGCTGACAGTTTCTGGATGGAGTACCTGTGGTACTCCACAGGTGAGAGTCCCTCGATCTGAGGATTTATTATTGACATAGTCCATGTCTATGTCCCACAACTGTGATGTTGATGCTGAAAACCAATTAGTCTTTATTGATTGAAGCACACTGAAGCCAATATATATATTTCAGTACTGATAAACCCAACCAAAGTAATCAGACCATCACAGGTGTATTCTTTCATTTAAATGTTATTCTTCCCCATTACAGAATAATGAATAAAACCCCTCAGAACAAAAATATTCCAAGTAGTCACTCATTTTACAACTTGGGTACTCATGTCAGGTGTAATTGTACTGGTAAATCTGTATAATCTGAAAGTACATTAGTCATCCTCATTGGATTGGACCCTGTTGGTACATAAACCAAAAATAAGTCCAACATGAATTATCCATTTTGTCAACATTAAAGTCTATCATCTATTATAACTTTTACTCACGCCTGTTTTTATTATGCAACAGAAGGTCCACTGAACCTGGTTTTGACATCATGGATGAGGAAAATAAAATAAAATAAAACATTTGGTGAAGTTGGGCGGCACGGTGGCGCAGTGGGTAGCGCTGTCGCCTCACAACACGACCCGGGTTCGAGTCCCACCCTGTGCGGAGTTCGCATGCTCTCCCCGTGTCTGCATGGGTTCTCTCCGGGTTCTCCGGCTTCCTCCCACCTCCAAAAGCATGCGCTTTAGGTTGATTGGCCGGTCCCAAATTGACTGTAGGAGTGACTGTGTGTGTGAGTGATTGTGTGGCTCCGAGGTACACTGGCGTCGTGCCCAGAGTGTCCCCCGCCTCACGCCCTGAGACTGCCGGGATAGGCACCAGCTCCCCCAGGGTTGAGATAATGACTGACATTTGGTGAAGTTCTGTTTTGAGATGGACTCCAGAGCCAATGAACAGTCGACCTGATTTGTAGCCGCAAGAGGGCACAAGTCAGTGTCTTATTGTGACGGTCCCAAGCTCGGATAAATACAGAGGGTAGTGTCAGGAAGGGCATCCAACGTAAAACTTTTGCCAAAAATCAATATGCGATTGAATCTTTGACTTCCATACCGGATCGGTCGAGGCCCGGGTTAACAACGACCGCCATCAGTTCTGTTCACCTACAGGATGCCGGTGGAAATTGGACTACTGTTGGTCGATGAAGGAGGAAAGTGTGTTCATAGGAAGAGAAGAGGAGCGGCAAGAGTATAGGACTGAGTTTAGGGACGTTGAAAGTTGGAACTATGACGGGAAAAGGTAGAGAGTTGGTTGACATGATGCAGAGGAGGAAGGTAGACATACTGTGTGTCCAGGAGACCAGGTGGAAAGGTAGCAAGGCTAGAAGTTTAGGAGCAGGGTTCAAGTTGTTCTATCATGGTGTAGATAGAAAGAGAAATGGAGTAGGAGTTATCTTGAAGGAGGAGTTTGTTAGGAATGTCCTGGAGGTAAAAAGAGTGTCAGATAGAGTGATGAGTCTGAAGCTAGAAATAGAAGGTGTGATGTTCAATGTTGTTAGTGGGTATGCCCCACAGGTAGGATGTGAGCTGGAGGAGAAGGAGAAATTCTGGTTGGACTTTGATGAAGTGATGCAGAGCATACCTAGAAGTGAGAGAGTTGTCATTGGTGCAGACTTCAATGGACATGTTGGTGCAGGAAACAGAGGTGATGAGGAGGTGATGGGCAGGTTTGGTCTCCAGGAGAGGAACGCAGAAGGACAGATGGTGGTTGACTTTGCAAAAAGGATGGAAATGGCTGTAGTGAATACTTTCTTCCAGAAGAGGCAGGAACATAGGGTGACCTATAAGAGTGGTGGTAGGAGCACACAGGTAGACTACATCTTGTGTAGACGATGTAACCTGAAGGAGATCAGTGACTGCAAAGTAGTGGTAGGCGAGAGTGTAGCCAAACAGCATAGGATGGTGGTGTGTAGGATGACTCTGGTGGTGAGGAAGATGAAGAGGGCAAAGGCAGAGCAGAAGACGAAATGGTGGAAGATAAAAAAGGAAGGGTATTGCATGACCTTTAGGAAGGAGTTAAGACAGGCTCTGGGTGGGCAGGAGGTGCTTCCAGATGACTGGATAACTACAGCTAATGTGATCAGGGAGACAGGTAGGAGAGTATTTGGTGTGTCATCTGGAAGGAAAGTAGATAAGGAGACTCGGTGGTGGAATGAGGAGGTACAGGAGTGTATGCAGAGAAAGAGGTTAGCTAAGAAGAAGTGGGACACTGAGAGGACTGAGGAGAGTAGACAGGAGTACAGGGAGATGCAGCGTAAGGTGAAGGTAGAGGTAGCAAAGGCCAAATAAGGTGCTTATGATGACTTCTATGCTAGGTTGGACAGTAAGGAGGGAGAGACTGATCTATACAGGCTGGCAAGACAGAGAGATAGAGATGGGAAGGACGTGCAGCAGGTTAGGGTGATTAAGGATAGGGACGGGGAAGAGGGAAGAGTTGATGAACGTGGAAAATGAAAGAGAACAAAGACTAGAAGAGGTGACTGTTGTGGACCAGGATGTAGCAAAGATTAGCCAGGATGAAGTGAGGAGGGCACTGAAGAGGATGAAGAGTGGAAAGGCAGTCGGTCCTGATGATATACCTGTAGAGGTTTGGAAGTGTCTAGGAGAGGTGGCAGTAGAGTTTCTGACTGGGTTGTTCAACAGGATCTTAGATAGTGAGAAGATGCCTGAGGAGTGGAGGAGAAGTGTGCTGGTGCCCATTTTTAAGAACAAGGGAGATGTGCAGAGTTGTGGCAACTACAGAGGAATAAAGCTGATGAGCCATACAATGAAGTTATGGGAAAGAGTAGTGGAAGCTAGACTAAGGGCAGAAGTGAGCATTTGTGAACAGCAGTATGGTTTCATGCCAAGAAAGAGTACTACAGATGCAGTATTTGCTTTGAGGATGTTGATAGAGAAGTACAGAGAAGGCCAGACGGAGCTGCATTGTGTTTTTGTAGATCTGGAGAAAGCTTATGACAGGGTGCCCAGAGAGGAACTGTGGTATTGTATGAGGAAGTCTGGAGTGCCAGAGAAATATGTTAGAACGGTGCAGGACATGTATGAGGACTGTAAGACAGTGGTGAGGTGTGCTGTAGGTGTGACAGAGGAGTTCAAGGTGGAGGTGGGACTGCATCAGGGATCAGCTCTGAGCCCCTTCTTGTTCGCTATGGTGATGGACAGGCTGACAGATGAGGTTAGACAGGAATCTCCATGGACTATGATGTTTGCAGATGACATTGTGATCTGCAGTGAGAGCAGGGAACAGGTGGAGGAGAAGCTAGAGAGGTGGAGGTTTGTCCTGGAAAGGAGAGGGATGAAGGTTAGCCGCAGTAAGACAGAGTACATGTGTGTGAATGAGAGGGACCCAAGTGGAAGAGTGAGGTTACAGGGAGAAGAGATCAAGAAGGTGGAGGATTTTAAGTACTTGGGGTCAACAGTCCAGAGCAATGGAGAGTGGGGAAAAGAGGTGAAGAAGCGTGTCCAGGCAGGATGGAATGGGTGGAGAAAAGTGTCAGGTGTGATGTGTGATAGAAGAGTTTCAGCTAAAATGAAAGGAAAGGTGTACAAAACTGTGGTGAGACCAGCGATGTTGTTTGGTCTAGAGACAGTGTCACTGAGGAAAAGACAGGAGACAGAGCTGGAGGTAGCAGAGATGAAGATGCTGAGGTTCTCTCTGGGAGTGACCAGGAAGGATAGGATCAGGAATGAGTACATCAGAGGGACAGCACATGTTAGAGGTTTTGGAGATAAAGTCAGAGAGGCCAGACTGAGATGGTTTGGACATGTCCAGAGAAGAGATAGTGAATATATTGGCAGAAGGATGCTGAGTTTTGAACTGCCAGGCAGGAGGCCTAGAGGAAGACCAAAGAGGAGGTTTATGGATGTAGTGAAAGAGGACATGAAGGTAGTTGGTGTGAGAGAAGAGGATGCAAAGGACAGGGTTAGATGGAGGCAATTGATTCGCTGTGGCGACCCCTGAAGGGAAAAGCCGAAAGGAAAAGAAGAAGACTGTTTAATTTTCATTATTTGATAGATTGTTATCCTCTACCATCAAACATTGTTGATGGTCACCAAGTCATTCCACTAAAACACAGTGTATTATCAAAATAAACAGGAATACTATTTGAGAATTACAAAAGTGACATTATTTCCTATTTAGAAGTAAGGAAAGCATAGAGCCTTACACAATCATACTGAAAGTTTAAACTACTCTCATTTACATTGTTGACTATACATTTATTGGATTTTGTTTCCATTCTTTCTCCTTGAAAGGCCTGACATGGAGCAAAGGTTTCTGCACAGCACCATAACTGAGGTCCTGCCTGACCTACCAGAGATGTGTCTACATATTCTAGAAGAGCACTTAAAATCCCTTGGGGTTGAGACAGCTGATGACTTTATTGAAGAAGCCGATTTACTGTCAGTGTTGAGGCCCGTTCAAGCCCGAAAACTACTTGCTGCTTGGAAGCAAAGATGTAAGTTAAACTTTTCAGTACAGGAAGCAACCAGTGTCCAAAGTATCCTGCGTAAAAGATTCATCAAGAACATGGAAGCATTCACATGTGTGTAATGAACACTTTGTATGTGCTTGTGTGTTTGATTGCAGGCTTGACTCCTGAATCGAGCAACTCATCTGCTGTCGCCTCAGCAGGACCTTGTGCATCTTTGGAGTCAATTTCACCCACAAGTTCATCCTCAACCTCTTCCAGCAACTGCCAAAACCCTGATGTTGACTGGGGGGACACCTTTATGAAACCATGGGAAAATTTCCTATTGATGCATTAACTAGAATTTAAAATTCCTTCCCCTTGATGAGACCTTAGACAGCCAGCAAGAACGTAAAGAACAACTGAAGATGATGTCTCAGCAAACTGATGCAAACCCAGATGTGGTCAAACATCTGATGAAGTTGACTTTTGACACCCAGTGTAAACATGCCAACCAGGGGGGAAATATCAAGAACGTCCTTGAAGAGGGTCATTTGTGTTTGACGAGCTTGGTATGGCGGTCCACTTTCAGGAGATAACTGGAATTGGGCTGAAAGAAGCTTTCACAAGGAATCTGGATCTGAAGGGGAAACGGCTCCTCAACTACATGAAGCCGGTTTGTGCCAACAAGAGCAGAAAGTTCCTACAGGCTCTAACAAAGTGTCAGGTGATGAGGGGAGAGCTGAGTGGTTGCTGTGAAGACCTTAAAGATGTGCTGTTGCTTCTGCTGTCTTACTTTGATGAAAAGGAAGATGCCATGTTGTGTTATGTGGAAGACACGTGCCTGGTGGGGGAAGTATCGACGAACCAAGTTCTCTTGACTCCTACTATTGTTGTGTGTGGTAAGAAAAATAAGTATTGGTCTCTCATTCTCTCTCTCATTCTTTGTCTTTTCTATTTTGACACAAATTCATCTTGCACAATGTTTTTTGTCACTGACAACCACACTTTTTTTTTAAGGACGATCTTGCTATTCTGCAAGACGGTACATGCTGAGTGTGGATCGCAGCATTGTACAGGACAACATCCCCTCCTTCATTTCTGCCCTGTGCTTGATGTTTGGGAGCTACTATTGCTTTACATACACTATCCATCATGCCTGGCATCAACCCTGGAGTTTCTGCAGCGGTACGTTTTTGCTATTATTGATATTACTATTATTATCATTATTATTTGGGCTGATGAAGTTTATCTAACATTTTTACTTGATTGAACTTATTTGGCATAGGAGACCTGTTATAATTGCCCTTAAAGTAATAGTTTAAATAAAATGTTGTGAGGTCTTCAACTCCCACCATTCAGAGAGCTTCTCCCAGATTCCACATCAGTCTGGGGACATTGAGTCAAAGTGGACCATATTCTCCACCTCCACTGTTGAAGTGACCGCTCAAAGTTGCAGCCACAAGATCTTCAGTAACTGTTGCGGCGGCAACCCCCAAACCTGGTGTTGGACACCGGAAGTAAGGGATTCCGTCAAGCTGAAGGACTCTTATCGATTGTTGTTGAATCACTGGACTCCTGTGGCAGCTGACAGGTATAGGCAGGCAAGCACACTTCAGCACCAGTGGTCATGGAGGCAAAAACTTGGGTCTGGGAGGAGTTTGGGGAGGAAGTGGGGGAGGAGTAGGAGGGTGGACGGATTAGTTAGAGGATCTCCATAATCCCACTACCATGCCTTCCATGGAGGAAGCAGAGGCTAACAACTCAGAGTTGGACTTGTACATCACCCCGAGCTGAAGTCATCGAGGTGGCTGCCAAGCTCCTCAGTGACAATGCACTGGGGGTGGAGATCTGCCCTGAGTACCAAAAGTCTCTAGATGTGTCTTGGCTGAAGCATCTCTGTCACGCCACATGGTAGTTGGGGACAGTGCCTTTGGATTGACAGACTGGGGTAGTGGTCCTGCTTTCTAAAGAAGGGGGACTGGAGGATGTGCTCCAACTATCGGGGGATCACACTCCTCAGCCTCCCAGGGATTGTCTATTACAGGGTTACTGGAGAGGAAGATCATACCTATAATCGAACCTTGTATTTCTCTACTGAGGGCTATACGGTCCCTGTATGACAGAAGTCAGAGTTTGGTTTGCATTCCCAGCAGTAAGTCAGACTTGTTACAGGTGCATTGTTGGACTCTGGCAGTGCTGCCCTCTATCACCGGTTCTGTTCATTATGGACAGAATTTCTGGTCAAAGCCAGGATCCGGAGGGAGTTCAGTATGTGGACCAAAGGGTTTCATCTCTGCTTAATGCAGATGATGTTGTCTTCTTGGCCTCATCAAACTTGGACCTTCAGCATGTAGTGTGGTGGTTTGAAGCTGAGTGTGACTCGAGTGAGATGAGGATCAACACCTCCAAATCCAAGGCCATGATTCCCGATCGAAAAAAGGTGGATTGACGGAGAGTTTTTGCCTCAATTGGAGGAGTTCACATATCTTGGTCTTGTTCAGAAGTGAGGGGCAGATGGAGCATGGGATTTACAGTTGTAGCAGCGGCGGTAGTGATGCAGTCGTTGTATAGGTCTGTCGTGGTGAAGAAAGAGCTGAGATGAATATCTGTATTTATGGGTCAATCTACGATCCCACTCTCATGGCCCAAAGTTTAAGGTCATGTCCGAAAGGACAAGATCCTGGATGCAAGCAGCTGAAATGAGTTTCCTCCGTAGAGTGACTGGGAGCACCCTTAGAGATAGGGTGAGGAACTCAGTCACCAGGGAGGAGCTCGGAGTAGAGCCGCTGCTCCTCCATTTTTAGCGGAGCTAGCTGAGGTGGCTCAGGCATCTGTTCCGGATGCCTCCTTGATACCTCCCTGTGGATAGGATGGATAGGATGAGGAATGAGTACATCAGAGGGACAGCACATGCTCTAACTTCTTGTGAGTAGTGAGTATAGTGAGTAAAAGAGGTCTCAGGACAGGTCCCTGGGGTACGCCCATCGTAACAAGAGCTGCAACTAACACCTTCTGCCTGCACACACTGGGATCTGCCTGAAGGCCAGTCTTAAAATTGTCTGACTAGCTTTCAGGGTCTTTGAGCCCGACTGGCTTCACAGAAATGTGCTCACAGATGTGTTTTGATCCCAAAACTCCTTCTTTTTTAAAAAATGCTTTTGACTTCTTAGAGTGTAAGTGTTAAATCCAGCTGTCACTGACAGTATTTCAGATGTGTGAGGGTAAGTCGAATTTAAAGGACTATTGACCTACAGGGATGTAGACGCTCTGATATTTTTGGTGGGTAATAAATAGGACCTGAGCCACATGAGAGAGGTGCAGCATGATGGTCAGTGTTTGGCTGCTGAGCTTCACTGTCAGTTTCACAAGCTGTCAGCAGCTGAACACGACCAGGAAGTGGCACAAATATTCTCCACAATGATGCAAAACGTCATCCTGGGCAGCAAGGACCGCCTGAGACGCCCCAGCAGCTCCAAATCCAGGTCCAGACTCGTCAACAGCATCTTTGGCAAGAGGAGGAAGTCAGTGTGAAGAGTCTGTGATTAGCATTAGCTAGACATGTGTGTGAAGGTTTCAGACCAAATAAAGCATTGCAATGTTTTGTGCAAGTTGCTTCACTGACAGGCTGCAGAATATTTTTGATGAACTCTTTTGAGACAATGAGCGACATGCTAGTAGCTAGCATGTAGTTAGCTTTTGACTTGAGGCCCTGTCCGGCTCTGGTGACTGTTGTGTAGCGACGTGATGGTTGTGTTCCTCCAAACATTGAATCTGGTTCTTTCTAAACACGGAGCAGTGAATCAGTCGATTGGATGCAGCATTAGAGGGCGGAGCCATAACCTCACCGTCTGTGTCTCCAGGAAAATGTTGCATTAGATCATAAGTAGATCATTTAGTTGACATTAAAGCTGTATCACGTGACTTCATGATTCTAGATATTTTATGACGTTTATGACTTGTGATATTTTATGACTTGTGTCATATTAGAAGAAAGACGCAAACTTTAGTGACCCTCATCGGGAAAATTGTTCTGCGTGTGGCCCTGAGTGGTACCAGGCTTTGAAATTTCCAAACATGCATCTCTGAGGATTACCTCCATGGGAGCTCATTGCACCAACCAGCTGTCTCCAGTGTTCACTCACATCTTCAACACCTCACTGGAGACGTGCCACGTACCAGCGTGCTTCAAGACCTCAGCCATCGTCCCAGTCCCCAAGAAGACAAGGACCACAGGACCTAACGACTACAGACCCGTCGCTCTGACATCTGTGGTCATGAAGTCCTTTGAGCGCCTTGTCTTGACCCACCTCAAGGACATCACTGGCAACCTCCTGGACCCTCTACAGTTTGCCTACAGAGCCAACAGAGCTGCGCCACCCTAACACACACTTCTTGTACAGTATATACAGTAATTTGTGTTTGGTATCTTGAGCCTTTAACAGAATTTATTTTTTGAGAGATTAATTTCTGAGTAACTTTAACAGTATGAATAAATTTTGGTATATTTTAAACATACTGTATATCTTCTATATAAAATATATTTTGTATGAACGCAGCTTTAAAGGCTTGTTTTATGGATCTGAATAACTTGCATGCACATATTCTTCATAAGGTTTTTGGTTATTTGTCGTTGGTGGTCGTGGTAACTTTTGTTTTCTACTTTTTAACGCCCCACCAATGTACCCCTCCTTAGCCCAGACAGTGGGACTCCGTAGTGTTATTAAATGTAATGACATTCTGACATTATTTCATTTGTAATGTATTTTCACTTTATTCCTCTGAATAAACGTGAACTATTTTGTGGACCACAGAAGAACACTGAATAAACACCGGGGGGTGGGGGGTCTAGATCCCTTCATCTGGGAATGAGCCCAAAGTCAACTCTGATGCCCCGTGCAGCACTGAACCCCCTTCATGGTGGACGATCAGCGCTGGTCTGTGGGCGTCTGGCCTTCAACTGACTGGGGTGTGAAGAAATGTGCTCAAAACATGCAAATACACCATTTCTTTCAGTTTTATTGTGAAATTTCAATTGTCTCCATTGACATTGCATGATTTTCAAACTGATTACAAAAAAATGTGTAAATTGGTAAATAAAAGGAATCTCAAAATTTAAAAGTGAGCTTAAAAAGTCTACAGAAAATGAGGAGGAAGCTTTTGAATAAAGAATGTGATGAACAACAGAGGATAGAATGTCATCCTCATGATATCAGTGCCCACAGTGTCCAACAGGTTCACTCAGTCCCATCAGGGATCAGTTGTGATGGAGTGTGAAGGATCTAAACCTAGGTCTGAAGTCTTTGGAGGACACGACGCTTCCAGCCGAACGGCTCTCCTTACATTTGAGTAGCGGCCCCCCCAGACTGACCCTTGTGGTCCATCAGTGACATGAAGACGGCCTGCTGGCCCGGTTCTAGCTGTTCTGCAGACGCGGTGAGAACACTGACGCCTAACACTCTACATTCATCACATGTTTGGTTCTCAAGCAGGGGGTTAAATATTTTTAGATGATATTGCACAGGAGGATCAGAAGCTGCTGTTAGTAACAATCAAACCTCTTGAGACACACGTTAAAAAGTACGATGAGGAGGAAGTGGAGCGTACGAGTGTCGTATCTGAAGCTCCTCCCACAGGCTCTGAAGGCGTGGCTCCATCACAGAATGACACAGCTCAGGGCGGAGCCTTCACTGCTGGACACACGGACCAAACCACATGAGAACCAAAACGCTTGATTTTGATTGACAAGAAGAGACATAATGAGTTTTTAAACGTTATAAATGTTCTGATCTATGTGCACCAGTCTGAGGTCTCGGCCCTTCTCTGGGACCCCCCCAACCTAAAAGGTTGACTGAACACTGAACTAAACAGCAGCGGCGTTGTGAACCGCGATGACAACACGGTCGCCCACCTTGGCTCGGGGGCATCAGCCTCCTTGATCCTCTTGGGGGCGCTGCTGTCCCACTGGTCTGAGGCCCCCTGGACATGCTCTCTGGTCCCGGCGCCGACCTGCAGACAGACGGACGGCGGAGCAGTGAAACGACCTGACGTTAACAGCTGTTAATGTCAGGTGTTCAACAGGAAGTCACCTCTGACCTCACTGGAACCTGAAGAACTAATTCACTCAGATGAAAACATGGAACACAACCTCCACAGACAGTCACAGACGCTGAGATACAAACACATGATGTGGCCACATTATGTGTTTTTACATTTTTTTAAATTTAACATTTTTTTTAATGCTTTTTTAAATTCATGTCATTCAGCTGCCAGATGTCCAACTACACTGGATTTGAAATGTGTTGCCCCAAACTGATCTGTGGTCCTCAATATCTTTGATTGAATATTGATAAAATCACTTCCGGTCCAGACACTTTGTGTAAAGGGGCGTGCCTCTGAGCTCCCTCTGTCAACACATATCACCCCCCCCCCCTTTAATTGTTGTTTACATGCTCCACGTGAGCCCTCACGCTACCGTCCGCTCACACGTAGCTGTAGTCCGGAGCTTTTAAACCTTCAGTAACTGTGTTACTACGTAGTTCCCTCTTGTTTTCAGCAGGTTCTTCATGATTTAACATGAACTTTTTTTGCACTAAGCATGGAGCTGCTATCTCAGTCAGCTGAACGTGACTCGCGGCTCATTGCGTAAACATTACATCAACGGATTGAAGTGAGACCGGCCGGGAAACATCATGGAGGATATGTGGAGAAAAACAGTGTTTGGTTAGAGACAGAAATCAGGGGAGACACAACAGATGATTACGGACAGGAGGTCATGAGAGATGTGTTCCCCGACAATGATCTCAGACAATGAGAGATCGCTGGCTAACGACACTGGCTAAGCTAATGCAGTATAATGAAACATGGAATGTTACTGGAGAGATCAGAGCAAACGTGGAGGTTTTTACTTGTGTTCCTGAAGTATATTGAAATGTTGGCTGTTGTGCGAAGTCCCTCTTTAGTACCTATTTCAGCGGTCCACAATCTTTTTTGCACAACAGACCGGTTTCATTTCTTCTTCTTTTCCTTTCGGCTTTTCCCTTCAGGGGTCGCCACAGCGAATCAATTGCCTCCATCTAACCCTGTCTTCTGCATCCTCTTCTCTCACACCAACTACCTTCATGTCCTCTTTCACTACATCCATAAACCTCCTCTTTGGTCTTCCTCTAGGCCTCCTGCCTGGCAGTTCAAAACTCAGCATCCTTCTACCAATATATTCACTATCTCTCCTCTGGACATGTCCAAACCATCTCAGTCTGGCCTCTCTGACTTTATCTCCAAAACCTCTAACATGTGCTGTCCCTCTGATGTACTCATTCCTGATCCTATCCTTCCTGGTCACTCCCAGAGAGAACCTCAGCATCTTCATCTCTGCTACCTCCAGCTCTGTCTCCTGTCTTTTCCTCAGTGACACTGTCTCTAGACCAAACAACATCGCTGGTCTCACCACAGTTTTGTACACCTTTCCTTTCATTTTAGCTGAAACTCTTCTATCACACATCACACCTGACACTTTTCTCCACCCGTTCCATCCTGCCTGGACACGTTTCTTCACCTCTTTTCCACACTCTCCATTGCTCTGGACTGTTGACCCTAAGTACTTCAAATCCTCCACCTTCTTGATCTCTTCTCCCTGTAACCTCACTCTTCCACTTGGGTCCCTCTCATTCACACACATGTACTCTGTCTTACTGCGGCTAACCTTCATCCCTCTCCTTTCCAGGACAAACCTCCACCTCTCTAGCTTCTCCTCCACCTGTTCCCTACTCTCACTGCAGATCACAATGTCATCTGCAAACATCATAGTCTATGGAGATTCCTGTCTAACCTCGTCTGTCAGCCTGTCCATCACCATAGCGAACAAGAAGGGGCTCAGAGCTGATCCCTGATGCAGTCCCACCTCCACCTTGAACTCCTCTGTCACACCTACAGCACACCTCACCACTGTCTTACAGTCCTCATACATGTCCTGCACCGCTCTAACATACTTCTCTGCCACTCCAGACTTCCTCATACAATACCACAGTTCCTCTCTGGGCACCCTGTCATAAGCTTTCTCCAGATCTACAAAAACACAATGCAGCTCCGTCTGGCCTTCTCTGTACTCTGTATGCAAATACTGCATCTGTAGTACTCTTTTTTGGCATGAAACCATACTGCTGCTCACAAATGCTCACTTCTGCCCTTAGTCTAGCTTCCACTACTCTTTCCCATAACTTCATTGTATGGCTCATCAGCTTCATTCCTCTGTAGTTGCCACAACTCTGCACATCTCCCTTGTTCTTAAAAATGGGCACCAGCACACTTCTCCTCCACTCCTCAGGCATCTTCTCACTATCTAAGATCCTGTTGAACAACCCAGTCAGAAACTCTACTGCCACCTCTCCTAGACACTTCCAAACCTCTACAGGTATATCATCAGGACCAACTGCCTTTCCACTCTTCATCCTCTTCAGTGCTCTCCTCACTTCATCCTGGCTAATCTTTGCTACATCCTGGTCCACAACAGTCACCTCTTCTAGTCTTTGTTCTCTTTCATTTTCCACGTTCATCAACTCTTCAAAGTACTCTTTCCATCTTCCCATCACACTGCTGGCACCTGTCAATAGACTTCCGTCCCTATCCTTAATCACCCTAACCTGCTGCACGTCCTTCCCATCTCTATCTCTCTGTCTTGCCAGCCTGTATAGATCAGTCTCTCCCTCCTTACTGTCCAACCTAGCATACAAGTCAACATAAGCTTCTTGTTTGGCCTTTGCTACCTCTACCTTCACCTTACGCTGTATCTCCCTGTACTCCTGTCTACTCTCCTCAGTCCTCTCAGTGTCCCACTTCTTCTTAGCTAACCTCTTTCTTTGTATACACTCCTGTACCTCCTCATTCCACCACCAAGTCTCCTTATCTACTTTCCCTCCAGATGACACACCAAATACTCTCCTACCTGTCTCCCTGATCACATTAGCTGTAGTTGTCCAGTCATCTGGAAGCACCTCCTGACCACCCAGAGCCTGTCTTAAGTCCTTCCTAAAGGTCAGACCGGTTTAGGAAGTGGCACAGACCGGTTTCATTTAATGTCCTATAATTGTTTTTGATCAGTCTTAGAGAATAAAACTTTAGCATTTACAGTAGTAATGGCATTAAAACGACCTCAGATGGAAGTTAGAGCTTGAAATTTAAGGGGGTCCTATTTAGACCTCTACATACAGTTGAGCTCAAAATAATAGCAGTGTCGTTAAAAAGGTGAGTAAATGTCAAAATTTGTCAAACCAATTGCACTTTAATGAACACAAATACATTGGGAACTGCGCACATTCTATTCAAAGCAAGAAAATTGGAAAAAGTAAAATTTTGTAAAATTAAATTTTGTAATATTTGATAGAAAGTCTAGAAATGTAATGTTCAAGAAAATAGCAGTGTTGAGTTCAATTTGTAAGGTGGTTGATTTTGTGGGGAAAAAAAGGTGTTAACAGGTAGTCCTTAGGGAGGGGTGGGAGCTGTGTGTGACTGACCAATCACAGAGCGTGAAGACATTCAGTTAGGAAAATTTCACGAGCACGAGTATTGACGAGTTTTACTTGTAACGTGCTCGTATTCGTCAAAAATGCTTTATCCGTACTGGATACTCGTCTAAAACGAGTACTCGGCTCAACCCTACTAGTCATGTTGATGTAGTGTAGGAGTTTCCCTTGAAATGTGTGTTTTAGTTTATGTCTCAGTTTATAAAGTACATTTTTGAGTTTCCAAAGACACATGTCTATGCTATTTTATAACAATACATTTCTTGATTTTCTGTGAAATATTGCAAAATTTAATGACTTTTTCCACATTTCTTGCTTTGAAATAGAAGTGTTCCGAATGCGTTTGTGTTCACTAAAGGACAATTTGTTTGAAGAATTTTGACATTTACTAACCTACTGTACATAGCGGTCCTCCCTAACCCTACCAACTCCTAGAATCTGGAAAACAAACGCTTCCTGCATCAAGACATATTGGAAATCTTTTGGAATTCAGAATCAAAACCACTCGGTTCATAACAGCTCCCGTCTAGTCGTAACAATGGGAGTGGCTGACAGAGTGATTGACGTATCCTGAGCCATATTGATTGATTGACACATCTCCCCGGATAAGGGCGTGGTCATTCTCGAAGATGGAGTTTGTGTTCAGGCTACAGTAGCAGTTTGTGGTAATGTCCTGGCTCAGAGCTACACACTGAAAGTTCCTCGCAAGCTGTTGAAGTCAGCTAGCATTTGGCTAACTAGTTAGGTCCGCTTCAGTTAGGTGTGTGTGTGTCTGGGTGTGTGTGTGTCACCATATTTCTCTTCCTGCTGTGGTCCTGGCTACGTCCTGGTGTACTGACATCCTCGGCGGTGGAGTGGAGGGGTCTCCTGCGTAGCGGGTCTTTCAGGACAGAGGTCTTCACCTGCAGTTTTCTATAAAGACAAAGAATCAGTGAAGGAACGATTCAGGGACAGTCCTGTAATAAAAGTAATAATCAGTAATCAATAGACTGGAAGGAGACTGGTTTTAAAGCCACAGCGTATCTAGAACCTCTGAGTAGAGGTACAGAGTAGAGTATATGGTCCAGATGTAGAAGGTGGGAGCTCTTTGCCATAATGGATGTTGACTTCTGGATCATGTGCTCATCATATATATCAGACATCTCAATTTTCTCACCAACAATCTAGCGTGCACAAACACACACACACACACATGCTCTCTCTCTCTCTGTCACACACACACACATGAACAGACACTCACACAAACACACGCACACACACCTTAATCAACATTGTTTAACTTTGCGTGAAAAAAAATGGCAAGAACATTAGCTGGTAAAAATAAATATTAAAATTTCACCATAACAATAAAAAAAAAAAATTAAAAAGAAAAAGAAAAAAATTAGAAAGTTGTGTTCAGTATGACATTCTTGTTCATGCATACTTTGTAGTTCATAATTTCCTATTGCATGCGTTGTATTCATTAATGCACTTCATGTTCTGAATCCATAAAAAACTTGTTCTGTAAATAGTTACTTAACTATTGTGATCAAAAACATTAAATCTCAATTCTGAGGCTGTAAATAGTTTTAAAATAAGCAATAAATATAGGAACTTCTGATCAATCCATATCATCCATCCATCCACTTTCTTCTGCTTACCCGGGGTCGGGTCGCGGGGGCAGCAGCTTGAGCAGGGAAGCCCAGACTTCCCTCTCCCTAGCCACTTCGTCCAGCTCCTCCGGGAGAATCCCAAGGCGTTCCCAGGCCAATCGGGAGACATAGTCTCTCCAGCGTGTCCTGGGTCGTCCCCGGGGCCTCCTCCCGGTAGGACGTACCCGGAACACCTCACCAGGGAGGCGTCCAGGAGGCATCCTGACCAGATGACCAAGGCACCTCATCTGGCTCCTCTCGATGCGGAGGATCAGCGGCTCGACTCTGAGTCCCTCCCGGATGACCGAACTTCTCACCCTATCTCCAAGGGAGAGCCCGGACACCCTGCGGAGGAAACTCATTTCGGCCGCTTGTATCCGGGATCTCGTTCTTTCGGTCACGACCCACAGCTCGTGACCATAGGTGAGGGCAGGAACGTAGATCGACCGGTAAATCGAGAGCTTTGCCTTTCGGCTCAGCTCCTCTCACCACGACAGACCGATACAGAGTCCGCATCACTGCAGACGCTGCACCGATCCGCCTGTCGATCTCCCGTTCCATCGTACATCGGGAGTATGGGGTACCGAACCCCTTGATAAGGGCTGTTCGGTCCCTGTACGACTGATGTCAGAGTTTGGTCTGCATTGCCGGCAGTAAGTCGGATTCGTTTCCAGCGAGGGTTGGACTCCGCCAAGGCTGCCCTTTGTCACCGATTCTGTTCATAACTTTTATGGACAGAATTTCTAGGCGCAGCCAAGGCGTTGAGGGTGTCCAGTTTGGTGGCCTCAGTATTGCGTCTCTGCTTTTTGCAGATGACGTGGTGCTGTTGGCTTCATCAAGCCGTGATCTCCAACTCTCACTGGAACGGTTCGCAGCCGAGTGTGAAACGGTTGGGATGAGAATCAGCACCTCCAAATCTGAGATCATGGTCCTCAGTCGGAAAAGGGTGGAGTGCCCTCTCCGGGTTGGGGATGAGATCCTGCCCCAAGTGGAGGAGTTCAAGTATCTCGGGGTCTCGTTCACGAGTGAGGGTACAATCCATATCAATTTCAGACAAAATAATGTATTTGTATTATTTGTATTATTTTACAGTATTTCCAAAAACTTATGGTTATTTATTGAAAACGTTTATGTTTTTATTTTTTTAAATGCTTGGGCCTGAAAACAGGCGTTGGTCATTTCATTGTATACGTAGTTCAGTATTATATAATAACTGTAAAAGATAAAGCGGACCACTTCACGGATTTCATCTGTCATGGGTACTTTTTGGAATGTCACCCTGCGATAAACTAGGGTACACTGCACTGATTTAAGCGACACTCATTTCCGGTCAAACCACACCCACACACACCGGGCAAAGCCCCACCCATTCCGAATACAGATACGAATACAGATAGATGGTTGACCAGACACAGATGCAGGTAGTGGTGTACTCGCTTATGCCCAGTGGTTACTGATTCCACTGTCGGACACCCCGAGGAGGAGGAGGAAACCGTCTGAAATCAATGCACATGTCTTTGGTCTTTGTGACGTTCAGCTGGGTCTTTTCCCACCAGGAAACAGTCATTTCCTATTGGTCCATGGCTGACCTCACCATCACTGAAAAGATGGACCAACACAGAATCATCTGCTCTTTAATCATGTGTCTGTCAGCATGTTGGCCGACAGACACAAGGATGGAGTTAACAACACTGTTGGTGCATAGTCTTCACTGACCAGTGAAACTTTAAACTGGGACACACGAGTGTTTCGTAGCTCAGAGTAGTGATAACACCAGTTTACCAGCAGATGGCAGTCTACAACCAATGAACACCTCCAGCTGCCGAGAGAAGAGTCGGAGGGATTTCAGGATCACGTTAACACACTCACGTTAACACTCTCACGTTAACACTCTCACGTTAACACACTCCCGTTAACACACTCCCGTTAACACTCTCACGTTAGCACTCTCACGTTAGCACACTCACGTTAGCACACTCACGTTAACACTCTCACGTTAACACACTCACGTTAACACTCTCCCGTTAACACTCTCCCGTTAACACACTCCCGTTAACACACTCCCGTTAACACTCTCAGGTTAACACACTCACGTTAACACTCTCACGTTAACACACTCACGTTAACACTCTTACGTTAACACACTCACGTTAACACTCTCACGTTAACACACTCACGTAAGCACACTCACGTTAACACACTCACGTTAACACTCTCACGTTAACACACTCACGTTAACACTCTCACGTTAACACTCTCACGTTAGCACACTCACGTTATCACACTCACGTTAACACCGTCACGTTAACACACTCACGTTAACACACTCACGTTAACACTCACGTTAGCACACTCACGTTAGCACACTCACGTTAACACACTCACGTTAACACTCTCACGTTAACACACTCACGTTAACACTCTCACGTTAACACACTCACGTTAACACTCTCACGTTAACACTCTCACGTTAACACACTCCCGTTAACACTCTCACGTTAACACACGTTAACACTCTCACGTTAACACTCTCACGTTAACACTTACGTTAACACTCACGTTAACACACTCACGTTAACACACTCACGTTAGCACAAACACGTTAACACTCTCACGTCAACACACTCACGTTAACACTCTCACGTTAACACTCTCACGTTAACACTCTCACGTTAACACTCTCACGTTAACACTCTCACGTTAACACACTCACGTTAGCACACTCACGTTAGCACACTCACGTTAACACTCTCACGTTAACACTCTCACGTTAACACTCTCACGTTAACACACTCACGTTAGCACACTCACGTTAGCACTCTCACGTTAACACTCTCACGTTAACACACTCACGTTAACACTCTCAAGTTAACACTCTCACGTTTACACTCTCACGTTAACACTCTCACGTTAGCACACTCACGTTAACACTCTCACGTTAACGCTCTCACGTTAACACTCTCACGTTAACACTCTCACGTTAACGCTCTCACGTTAGCACACTCACATTAACACTCTCACGTTAACACTCTCACGTTAACACTCTCACGTTAACACACTCACGTTAACACTCTCACGTTAACACTCTCACGTTTACACTCTCACGTTAACACTCTCACGTTAGCACACTCACATTAACACTCTCACGTTAACACTCTCACGTTAACACACTCACGTTAACACTCTCAAGTTAACACTCTCACGTTTACACTCTCACGTTAACACTCTCACGTTAACACACTCACGTTAACACTCTCACGTTAACGCTCTCACGTTAACGCTCTCACGTTAACGCTCTCACGTTAACGCTCTCACGTTAACACACTCACGTTAACACACTCACGTTAACACACTCACGTTAACACTCTCACGTTAACACTCTCACGTGAACACACTCACGTTAACACTCTCACGTTAACACTTTCACGTTAACACACTCACGTTAACACTCTCACGTTAACAGTCTCACGTTAACACACTCAGGTTAGCACACTCACGTTAACACTCTCACGTTAACACACTCACTTTAACACTCTCACGTTAACACTCTCATGTTAACACTCTCACGTTAACACACTCACTTTAACACTCTCACGTTAACACTCTCATGTTAACACTCTCACGTTAACACTCTCACGTTAACACTCTCATGTTAACACTCTCACGTTAACACTCTCACGTTAACACACTCACTTTAACACTCTCACGTTAACACTCTCATGTTAACACTCTCATGTTAACACTCTCACGTTAACACTCTCATGTTAACACTCTCACGTTAACACTCTCACGTTAACACACTCACGTTAACACTCTCACGTTAACACACTCACTTTAACACTCTCACGTTAACACTCTCACGTTAACACTCTCACGTTAACACTCTCACGTTAACACTCTCACGTTAACACACTCACTTTAACACTCTCACGTTAACACTCTCATGTTAACACTCTCACGTTAACACTCTCACGTTAACACTCTCACGTTAACACTCTCACATTAGCAATAGGTGGACCCCCTGAGACTTATGTCAGAAACACGGAGAGACCACCAGCTCATGATTTGAGAGCATCTACTCACAAGAAGTCACACGACTGCCCATCATTGTGTGTTTCTGCCCATCACTGTGTGTTTCTGCCGATCGGTGTGTGTTTCTGCCCATCATTGTGTGTTTCTGCCCATCGGTGTGTGTTTCTGCCCATCGGTGTGTGTCTGCCCATCATTGTGTGTTTCTGCCCATCATTGTGTGTTTCTGCCCATCGGTGTGTGTCTCTGCTTCGTAAACACAGAACTAGTGTGAAGCGTCCACGTGACACTCAGGAATGAATCGCAGCTCAAACGTGAGCTTTGGTTCACGTCCAGCCGATGAGAAGATAAGCAAGAGTTAAAGTGTCTTTAGCCTTCAGTGCATCCCTGAAGGCCTCAGCCCCCCCCATCACTTCTGCCACAACGCATTGATCTACACACTAATTAAGTCCCTTGGCTAGAGTTGTGTGTGTGTGTGTGTGTGTGTTCAAGAAACTAAACACAGCACATACAGAAACGTTGAATAGATGTGGACTCTGTCTTGAAGAACACCGTCATCACAGGGTGGAGCACAGACCCTGTGTGTGTTGTGTGTGTTGTGTGTGTCAGTGGAGTGTGTGAGGTGTGCGTTAGTGGAGTGTGTGTTAGTGTAGTGTGTGTGACGTCATGTGACCGGCTGTGACAGTAACTGACAGATTCCTGCTAATCACCCAGAGAAACATCTGAGAGCTCCAGAGCTGTCAGTTCAGGCTGTTCAATCAATAATTCTCACACACACACACATACACACACACACACACGCACACGCGCGCACACACACACACACACGCGCACACACACACACACACACACACACACACACACACACACACACACACACACACACATCCCAAAAAGTAAAAAAACTATACAATATACACTGCCCGGTGAAAAGAATCCACATAAAAAGGAGTGAAGAAACCATGGATGACTACGTCACTGATAAATGCCTGTCAAAAAAAGAATATATCATAGAAAAAATGTATTGGGCAAAGAACAGCACAAGCAGAAGATATAAAAAATTATAGAAATAAATTAAGTTCTACAATAACAACTTGTAAGACAGAATACTATAGTAATCTCCTAGCATTAAATAAGAATTACATCAAAAGCTACGGGACAAAGTGAACAATGTCATCAAACAAAACAAGGCCAAACCATCCTATCCAGAATACTTTAATGTTAAAAATATTATTTTGATCAGGATAATGAAGTTAGGAGTCTAGGAACTCTGTCTCTAAAAGAGCTTTCAAAAACTTTGCAAGGTTATAGTTGTGACGTAAATAATGGTTAAAGTGTCAGATTGTTATCAAACTACACGTGCTGTGCTTGTGAAAACTATCACAGTGAAACGTGACATTTAATGTATGAATTTGTTTGATATCGTGTTGTAACGAGACTTTACTGATTCTGGGAACAGGAAGACAAACGGTTTCTACCCGTCAACCCTTTTTTCTTTCTTTTTGGGATGTTGTTGATGTTGCAAAAGTGATGTAGGTGAAGTCTGCTGTAATAACATGTCTGGAAAGGAAGAAATAAACTGAATTAAAAAAAAAAAAACATCTGTGTGTGTGTGATCCGTACGTACCTGACAGCAGAGCTCAGGCACTGGTACCAGTCATTGAGATCATCCTGGTTACTGGACATCAGCAGGAGTTTGGCTTTGGGGAAGGTCAACTAGAGGAGGGTGAGGAAGACTTGGGGTCAGGAGTCCCCCTTTCTACTTTTATATCTTTTCTTGTTCATATCGTGTCTACCTCAAATGTTGGAATAGAAGATCTAAGTCTATGAACACAAAATGTTGATTCTCTTCAGAATTTGTTCACACGTGTGTTTAAACCAGAGCTCCCCTGTGGTTCTCCACGGGAAGGTTTAATTCTCTTAACATCAGACCATCATTTTACAGACTGTTCTGTAACGGTGTGGCGGATAAATCTGGTGTTTGTCTACAGCTCATCTTCAATGACATTTTAATAAAATGATTAAAACTCTTTCAAGTCTGTTCTGCAGTGTGTTTACAGCCCATTAAACGGCTCGTGTCCGACTGGATTCTGCAGAAAGCCGACTGTGTCTTTGCTCCATATTTCAATGGCAGCTAGTCGGCTTGAAATGTTGCCGTACACATTTTTCCATCAAACGGTGCCTTCTACTGGATTCACCATCTAAAGACCACCAGACGCTTCACTAGTGCTGCAGCAACACTATAGAACCAGTAGAGGGCAGAAGAGTCAAGGAAAAATCTGCTGCTTCTTTCATTTGTCACCTTCAACGCTCTGAAATCAACAAACAGACAGTAGCGTAACGGACCAGAATCCAGTACGGTCCGGTCCCACAGCAGACCCGTGAGAGGAACTGGTTCTGGTCCCTCGGATCAGAGGAGCACTAAAGTTTGGGATGAAGTGGGTGAACTGGAGCTTCCAGCACAGCGAGTGACCCTGAAAACCAGTTTGTCAGGCTGGAACAAAGGAGACCCTCACCAAACATGTTGATGTTTCTTCACCACGGATGGGGGGGTGTCCCTACATTTTAAATGTACCATCATCAGAAGTGTTATCTGACGATCGAGTTCAGACACTGCGGCCCAATCGAATGCGTCACGATATCAGGCACCAGGGGGGACGGCTGGTGATTTATGCACCAATAGATTCTCTTCTATTGCAAAGCAGTACTGAGGGATTTGTCAGGAAGTCTGACCCTCTTAGGTAGAAATGACTGAGTGTAATAACAGTGTAATAACGGCGTAATAACCGCAATAACAGCGTAATAACAGCATAATAAGTGTAATAACAGCACAATTAACCATGTAATAACTGTGTAATAACCCTGTAATAACAATGTAATAAGAGCGTCAGAGCGCAGCGCCTCATAATTTAGCTTGATTATTTATACATCAAAGGGAATCTGTCAGCGATGTTGGAACACGTTCAAGTAGCAAAAGGATGTTAGCAGGAGGAAGACGCCGACAGAGGAGGAGGAAGGCAGAGCAGATACAGAGGGGGGGGGGGGGGGGGGGGCGAGCTGCAGACTAAAGCTCTCTGGTGATCAACACTGGCGACCCAGGCAAAAAAAAAAAAAAACCTAAATTTTAATAAAAAGTTTTTTTTTTTAACTTTGCATATAGATTAACGTGGCATTTACAGCTTTCAAATTTAATTTGGCTTTAATTCTTCTCTGCCCTGGATGGGGGGGGGCCCTGGAGTGCTGACAGCCTCTTTCCTGGCGCTCAGGTGGGGGCCCGGGATCAATAATGTGTCCTTATGAGAAATTAGGTGTAATGCTATTGAGTATGCATGGGGGGCCTCGGTGGGGTGGGGGGGCTAATGAAATGCCAGTCCTGCCGTGAGATAACGGCTGAGAGCTGAGACGGGCTGGAGGACGACCTGTTTACTGGGAACCATGGGTTTAGTGGGAACCATGGGCTTAGTGGGAACCATGGGTTTACTGGGAACCATGGGTTTAGTGGGAACCATGGGTTTACTGGGAACCATGGGTTTAGTGGGAACCATGGGTTTACTGGGAACCATGGGCTTAGTGGGAACCATGGGTTTACTGGGAACCATGGGCTTAGTGGGAACCATGGGTTTAGTGGGAACCATGGGTTTACTGGGAACCATGGGCTTAGTGGGAACCATGGGTTTAGTGGGAACCATGGGTTTACTGGGAACCATGGGTTTACTGGGAACCATGGGTTTACTGGGAACCATGGGCTTAGTGGGAACCATGGGTTTACTGGGAACCATGGGTTTACTGGGAACCATGGGCTTAGTGGGAACCATGGGTTTAGTGGGAACCATGGGTTTACTGGGAACCATGGGTTTACTGGGAACCATGGGTTTAGTGGGAACCATGGGTTTACTGGGAACCATGGGTTTAGTGGGAACCATGGGTTTACTGGGAACCATGGGTTTACTGGGAACCATGGGTTTACTGGGAACCATGGGCTTAGTGGGAACCATGGGTTTACTGGGAACCATGGGTCTGATGCAGCGGGGGACATACACGTCACACAACACACACGTCACACAACACACACGTCACACAACACACGTCACACAACACACACATCACACAACGCATACGTCAAACAACACAAACATCACACAACTTCACACAACACACGTCACGCAACACATGTTAGCTGTAGCAGCTGTGGTGCCATGCAAACGTCAGCTGTAGCAGCTGTGGTGCCATGCTAACGTCAGCTGTAGCAGCTGTGGTGCCATGCTAACGTTAGCTGTAGCAGCTGTGGTGCCATGCTAACATTAGCTGTAGCAGCTGTGTGACATGCTAACGTTAGCATGTCACACAGCTGCTGATACATGAAGACACCAAGTGTCTCATGGGTTAAACATGTCCTTGTAAACAGGCGTGAAGCGTTGGAGGCTCTCTCCTCGTCCCTTCACTAAACGTTATTCCCTCAGACTCTGATTCTGCAGGAACTGAATCTGATGGATCTGATGGATCTGATGCGATGGAGACTAACACACAATTCAGAGGCGTTCAGGAACACACTCGTCTGTGTGACAGTGTGTAAATAGTAACTGTTCATAGGCTGATATCATTTAAACACATCAGGTTGAACTTCTATTTAAATGTCACTGAAAGGCACAGATGGCTAAAATGAATAAAATACAGGATTACATGAAGGTGGACGGACAGACAGTTAAAGACAGTTGTTCATTGTTCCTGCAGCAAGAAAACAATCAAATTCTTTGTCTACATGTTCATTAACTTGAGGGTTTGAAGCTTTTGTCCTTCAGATGACCGGATGGTAAATCTCTGGGTTTCAAACTTCTCCTCAAAGCCAAACATCTGAAGTTGTTTCCATGAATTCAGATGAACAATAAACTCATGACTGATTGAGTTTTTATAGCGACAGGTTAACTGATAATGATTACAATCAGTGAATTCTGAATTAGCAGCTTGACTAAACCTGGAACCAGTCCTGTTGACTTCAACAGAGATCATGAAGATCCTGTGGAGGACGGAGAAGCTTCACATCTACCTACAGTATGTATGGAGTCACCAGCTGGTGGTTCTAACCAGAGCTTCAGAGGCTCGGCTGAAACACGCCATCAGCAGAAGGAGGGAGTGGATTTGCTGGAGTGACTCTTGATGCTTAAATGCGTTGGTTCCTCACTCAGTGGTGTGTGACTCGTTCTTTCAATGCTTCCTGACAGCATCGCCATCATTCTGACACGATCTGTCAGCCGGCAGCTGAAAACCCGACGGAGGAACAACGCGTTAAAAGTTCAACTTCAACCAGGCTTTCTAAGCTGGGGGAGGAGAGGCGTCGCCGCCATTAGCTTTGTGTGTAACTAATGTGAAGTTATCAGTGGTGTTGTGAGGTGAAGACAGGGACGTTCTGAGTTGACTGGCTTTCACTCACGCTCAGCAGCCCCCCCTTGCTCCTGGTGTGGCCGAACACCTTCTCCACGGTGCAGTCCTGCAGCGGGTAGGCCTGCTGCCCGGTAAACTTGTCTCCGTGGGTAGGGTGCACGGGGCTGCAGCGCCTGGCCTGCAGCAGCATGTCCGAGAACAGGAAGAACATCTTGGGCTTCACATCTGCACCTTTTGGAGGAACGGTCTTCAGCCAGCCTTCCCGGATGTACCACCTCCCTGTGGGACGGAGGGAACACGGAACAGAACCCTCATCATCATGAGCTGCTGGTTGGGGTGAGGAGAAAAGGAACAGGAGACTCAGTCCAGCGTTCATGTCTACTACACATGTAGACTGTCATGAGTTACGACACGCCTTAATGCACAGCTGGTATGAAGGACAGCACTGAAGGAACAAATGTTCAGAGTCTTTTAATTTTAGTCTTTGCCCCTGAAAATTCAGTCAGTCAATGCCTATTGCCCCATGTGGCAGGAAAGTGGTGGAAATTGTTTTACGGCAAACCTTTTTGAGTAGCTTCACAACAAATCAGCATTTCAGCGTCTGCTTACAGCCAAACTGCAATGACCACGAGCTGAAGACAGTCTGTACACGTCATTTGTCAGTTACACACGTTAGTATTATTATTGCTGTACAGATGAAACTCATTTAATTCATTCATTCACAACAGTAATGGTACTGCTATGTGAGAGCAAAGTGGTGGTGGTGTGGGGGCAGTAAGGGGCAATCGTTTGTCCAGCAGGAGCTCCAATGGGCACCAGGTAGTCCTGTCTCACACACTGTGTGACAGAGACAGAGAGAGACACCAATAGAGAGATAACTAATGTCCATTAGCTATACTTACTTGTTCATTAACACAGACAATTCCCTTATTTGTTGATTGTCATGACTCCTCTGTGACTGACTGCTTTTGCTGGAGTCATTAACAAATGATTGTCCATATTCATGTACAGCTGTACCTCTACTTACGAAATTAATTGGTTCCGGAAGAAATTACGTAAGTAGAAAATTTCGTAAGTAAGAGACGCGTTTTCCATGCAAATGCCCTAATCCGTTCCAAGCCCCCCAAAATTCAGACATAAATGTTTTATAAAGCATAAAAGTGCATCAAAACATGTAACAAATACATATTACAATTAGATTATTACACAATAAATGAGAGTTGTGCATAATGTAAAAAAACAAAGAATAAAGAATAAAATGATGGTCATTAACCTTTGAACTGCTGTCCTCATTGTTTTTTACCCTCTTTGGTTCATGCGCTCCTGCCTCACCATGAACAACAGAGTGAATTCCAGTCCTCCTTCTGAACTTCTCCAACCACCCACGCCATGCCTTAAACTCCTTAAACTTCCTTTAGTTTTAATAACGTGGTGATTGTAGATGCATTACGGCCATATTCTTTGGAGAGATCAACCAAACGCATCCCTTTTTCATGCTTTTCTATCATCTCTTACTTTGTTAGTACGGACAAAAAAACTCTTTTCTTCGTCTTTTCTTTTCCTCTTTTCTCCGTCACTTTCTTGGGGTCCATAGTGAATACTCTAAAAGTTAATATATTTATGTAAAACTATCAGAACACCTCATGGGTCGAGAGCCGAATGACGAAGTTGCATAGACACCTATCTAGCTCCACACAGAGGTCCCTCTTAGCCAATGGGATGCCAGGATGCTAGGTAATAGCCAATGGCAGAGCAGCTATGAGAATGTTGCATTCAGGAACCTGTGGGAGCTGCGAGTATCAGCCGATACTGTATTTTTACCTTTCGTAAGTCGAAATTTCTTTCGTAACTAGAGGCAATATTTTCCTGGTGAGAAATTTCGTAAGTAGAGACATTTGTAAGTAGAGACATTCGTAAGTAGAGGTACCACTGTATTGTCTTTTTGACCACATGTGGTCTTAAAGGTGGGGAACACGAATGAAAGACAGGATATCCAAAGGCCTGGAAATCCTGCCCCCAATTCAGCAACAGCGCACTATGGACATTAAACTCAAACTGGCCTCTCTCTCTCTCTCTCTCTCTCTCTGTCTCTTTTCCTTGACCTATCTCTTTCCCCAGTGTATTTCTTTTTCCCAACCAAGGCGGTCAAGGCGGATGACCGCCCTCCAGAGCCTGGTTCCTCTAGCCTTGCTCTTCTGACAAAGAGCTTCAGAATAACACAGTCAGCGTGAGACATCCGTGTAAATGTGATGGAATCGTCATCTCAGCATGAGAACAAACTGAAGGAGACGAGCTGAACTGAAAGGTACATGAAGACCACTCAACTGGAGCATCAGCAATGACCACAGAAACCTGAGACCGACTCAGCGAGCAGCAACAACCTCTGGGTGTGGCCGCTACACAACTTCCTCATCTCTACCACCGTGATTGGCAGCAGCATGAGGAGAGTTTAATAAGCATGAGGCTGACATTTGGATAGATAAGATGAAACTCTGCCTGGGTCCAGTGTGTTTTTGTAATTGCCCCAGCCAGTAGCCTGTGATTGCAGCTAGCCTGAGCGGCCAAAGATGTGCCTCAGGCTGAGAGCGGACATTTCCAGCTACAGACAAGCCTACTGAGATTAAGTGGCAGGGCCAGGCAGGGGTCAAATTGCTTTTAAAATGCCATGGGTCTAAGAGAAAAACAGTTGAGAGACACTCCAGGACTCTCTCAGGTGTTAAGTGGAGATTGGAGCAGTGGTTGTGATCTTTTTTTAAAAAATTGATAAAGAAATATCTCATCCGCCCCTTTAAAGACTATGTAGGGAGTCAATTTAATGTGTCGTTACACTCAGGCAGCCATGTCACCCAAACTTTGTAAGAAACTGCTCTACTGCATGTTTTCACACAGTACATGCTCCACATAAAGAGCTCATGTGTGAGCAGGAAATGCATCAAACGCCTGCATTTTAGGATAGTATGTTTGACTTGTGGCATTTTGTTGGACGAAAACAACAATTTAAAGACTTTTTAATGAACAAACTGATATAATGGTTATATAAACAGCTATAGAACTAGAATATCTGTAAAGAACTAACATATTGAGGGAATGAGTTGATGAATGAATAATGGTCAGGGATGGTCAAACAGCACACGTATGTAAGCTGTTCACTGCAGACAGAATCTATCATCAACGATCTGCACGACAGTTGGTGGATGACCCGGATTACTAATAGAAAAGTGGTCTTGTTTGTTTCTCTAGACCAGGGGTGTCAAAGTCAAATTCACGGACGGTCAAAGAAACAAATTTGCTACGAGCCGAGGGCCGGACTGGCTCAGTGTTTATTAAAACATATTGAAATGAACACAGCCTACTGAACCAAAAGCTAACATAGTGTATGTTATGTAATGATTAAATAAATGAAGCAATATTTTGTGATGGCTCTGTCAGTAACTTCAAGGGGAAACATTTCACTTTCATTTTTATTGTGCATGCATTATTGCATGCACAATAATAATGCATTAGTGTGCAAAAAAAAATGTAAATAAAAAAAAAAAAAATGCTGCTCTGCGATCCTACCAATCACTGCTTTCAAATAGTAAAAAAAAAAAAAATCAATTGTATTCTTTCTCATGGCTCTTATCTGCAATGTTCCCTGAATTCATTCAACTGAAATATAAATAAAGATACTATGGCACACAGAGAAAACAATACTTTCTTCAAAGAGACATCGCGTCTTGTAGAAACAAATGTAAACTTAACTGAATTTAAAACTGAAAATACGTTACTGCTCTGTGATGCTGACTGGTCTGAGGCTGAGCCTGATGTTTGATGGTGTCTCATCATTCGTACACGTTCATAAATGTTCAGGGTCAGGGGTCATTCAGGGGTCAGGAATGTATTTTTGGTGTGTCCAAAACACCAGCAGGCCGATGTGGCCTGTTGGTAATTAAAAATCATCTAGCGGGCCATAAATAATTTGCCACGGGGCCAGATCTGGCCCGCGGGCCTGGACTTTGACATATGTGCTCTAGACGATTATTCTTCCTTTGACTTAACATGACGTTCAGCGCCAGTGATGCTGCTTGGACCACTGACTGCTTTCAACCTACACTAGTTCTCAACAGCTTGACTGATGTGATCAAGACAATCAGGGGACACATGGGAACACACATGAGTCACCCCTGAAACGTATCAGAGAAAACCAGTCAGCTAACATCATGAAGGAACGGCGAAGTTCCTCATTCTGAACTCTGAAGGACACGTGTGGTGCAAAACAGTTACGTTTCATCATCCAACAACGTATTGTCTGAAACACGATACTGGAAGCTTTTCTTCAGGAGGGGTCGAAATATCAAGATACGCTGCAACAAAACCAGTTGGCCACTGTCACAAGCTAAAGACCAAGGGCAATTTGGACCTCTGAAATGATCGTGGACAAAACAAAACAAAAAAAAGTAGCTAATTGAGTCACTGCTGACGAGTCTGGACTGTTGCTGCAGTGGAGAATAACAATGTTTTTCACCTATAACAAGTGATTATGAAGAGGTTTACGGCATGTCCTCCATTTCTCTGTGGAGACTAGATAACCATATGTTGTTTGCTCTGGAGAAGACAACCAATGTAATTAAAATCATCTTAACACAGAAATCTCATAAGACAAATAAAACCAAAAGATTATATTACTTATTTAGAGGGTATGGTTGGTAAGATGTGCTCCAGACACATAGATGGCCCTTCAAAGTTACCTAAAACAACTTGTTTCCACAGTAGTTTGACAGATGTGCTTACAAGTGGACTAATGGTGTAATTTTACCTGGGGTGTTCTTAGAGAACATCACCTGAGAACATTAAAACAGGACACATGTTCTCAAACAGAACCCAGAGCGGTTTGACCAGCTACCCGCTGCCGGAGGAGAAACCAGTGAAGACACCAGCACTGTCAGCTAGCTGCTGTTAGCGGAGGAGCTAGCACGACCCAGACCCACAAGAACATTCATGTGTGGTTTGTCTGCTGCTGGTGGGGGCTGCTTCGTGATGTTTGAGCCCTGTGACTGTCTGGTCTGTGGTTGGGTCAGTGCTGGCCCAGGCGGTGTGTACGTCTCAGTTTGAGGAGACTTTGTCAGAAACAGTAACACTCCTCAGCAGCAGGCTGCTGTTGGGCTAACTGTCACCATCTGCTCTGCTGATGATAGAAGGATGACTGTTTTATACATCAAATTCATGCATGGGTAGTAACGTGTTACGTGTTAGCTCACGCATCAGCGCGCTGCCAGCGCCCACCGTGTTGAGACGGATGTTTGAGAAAACGAGTGATGATCACTCAGACATCATAACAGTCTCCCTAGTAAGAGTGTTATGAGTGGCCATTGTATACAGGTAGGCCTACCCTACAAACAGGTAGTCCTCAACCTACAAACAGGTAGGCCTAACCTGCAAACAGGTAGACCTAACCTACAAACAGGTAGACTTAACTTACAAACAGGTAGTCCTCAACCTACAAACAGAAGTGGGTCAGAGAGGTTGTTCGTAATTTTTTATTTATTACATTTTAATTCCTAATCTCAATTTGAGGTCATTTTAATTTCATTACTGCTCTAAATATCTAGTCAGTACCTCTCAATCTCCCTCACAAGCTCTGGCTCCTTTCCCCTCAGCGAGGTGACATTTCATGTCCCTAGAGCTAGACTCTTTGTCTGGGGATTGGGTCGTCGAGCCCCATGCTGACGACTGCCACCCAATCCACACTGCACCCGTCCACTACGGTTTCCTCGGGGGGTGGTGTGCCCACCGGAGGTTGAGCCGGGCTCAAACCGTCGTTCTTTCGGTTTGAGCCCAGCTGGGCCCCTTCGGCAGAGGCCCGGCCACCAGGCGCTCGCATACAAGCCCCAACTCCAGCCCTGGCTCCAGGGTAGGGCCCCGTTTGCACCATACCGGGCGACGCCACGGTCCTTGATGTTTTAGTCATCATAGGGGTTTTTGTTCTGCTCTTCGTCTGGCCCCTCACCCAGGACCTGTTTGCCAAGGGAGACTCCGGCAGGAGCATAAAACCCCTGACAACATAGATCCTGGGATCATTCAGGCACTCAAACTCCCCAACCACGATAAGGTGGCAGCTCTCGGAGGAGCAAATCAAATCAAATCAAATCAAACACACTATGTTTTAATTTAATATGCAGCGTTTTGTATGACGTAGATGAGCCTGACCAAGTAAGGTGAAGCAAAGTCCTTTCAAAGCTTCTTTATTCCGTTGGTTCGTTATCGAGGTAAAGTAGGAGACTTAGCCGATTGTCATAAGTTTAAAAAGTTTATTCCTGACAACAAGTTCCCACCTGAAAGGTGTGTGGAAACACTGGAAATGCTGAAGGCAGAGTTCGGTGTGCAATTCCGTGAACTACATGATAATGCAAAAGAAGTCCCTTTCTTGCAGACATTGATGAAGCCCAGCCTTCTAATCAGTTTGAGTTGGCTGAGTTACAGAACTGTGATGTTCTTCAAGCCCAACAGTCTCATTGACTTCTATGCTGCCCTCCCAAAAGGCATAATAAGGGTTGTTAATATTTGGTTATGTGAGGCTTTCTGGAAGACAATAAATGTTTACATTCAGGCACCCCTGTGCCACAGGATTTCTGTTACAAACTGAACCCAGCCCCCCATTAGAGAAGGGAAAAGTTAAGTGGCCCTTACGGGAAAAAGTTTGGAGACCCTTGCTCTAGCAGGTTCATAGAGGAGGAAGTAGCAAGCCTTCCACACCCAGGCCTTTCAGATTCCTTTAGATTCTCTTGTCAAAGAGCACCCCAGCTCTGCTCCAGTGGATCCGGCCCAGATGGGAAGGACAGGTGAACAGAAAAAACACACTGATCTACAAAAGTTCCTCTTCCTCTTGCTGAGACTGATGGTGGAGAAATAACCCATCTTAAAGTCCAAAGGCCGCTGAAAGATTGTTGAAAGTTATTTGATATACTTCATCAATCAGAATTAGAATTATTATACCATATATAGTCACACAAATACAGTTTTTCTGACATCTGGCAGCACTTTCATGGCTCTCACAATGTGACCTGCAAAAGGTGATCCATGCAGTCATCTGAGGAAATACAGTAATTCCTTTGTCCCTGACAGAAACAAAGTCCGCTCTTTCACCTCCGACTTCTTCAGAAGAAGCCTTCTGGATAATCATCTCCATCAGTGAGAACTACTAGATGACTTCCTGCTCCTGAAAATGTTAAAAGATTTTCACAATGATGATTTAGGTTATAGCTAAACTTACTCCTTTAAATTATCATCTAAAAATTTTGTGTTTACTCAAATTATCATTTTTTTTATGTGACATTTTTGTGTGTAGATTCAACATAATTCACGGTGAGATAATGGAGACTATCAGGAGCAGGTCCAGTGCTGTTTCATACCACTCTGTAACCTGCAGATGTTTAAGATGTTTAACTGGTATTCCACCATTTCAGAAAAATACATTTCCTAAAAGGTTACTTCATGTCATGAAGGAATGAAAAAGTAATTTGCAAATGCGATTCAGTCCCTGTACATTCCAAAGATAGCTCTAATCAGGCTGCTTAAACAGCAAAGTCCAGCAGGAACCCCCCATTCAGCTGCCCAACACACACTAACCTGAACTAGCTGATGGGTAAATAACTTTCTCAGGCATCAATCTGTTTAAGTTGGAGCGCTGCTGCAGGAAGCTGCTCTCCACTGCTGGAGATGTCCTCTAAGTAGCACAGCACAGCCTCAAAATCAATGCCAAACAAATTGATTCATTAATGTCTTCATTAAATTTTTATGTTTTCTATATTTCAGATCAACCAATGGTTCCTGCACAAAAGCTAAAAAAGTGCCCTTATCCGTCCATTTAATTGAGAATCGATCAGAGAGGAACTTCATTCACACGCTGCGATCACACTGAACTGGGAGATAAGGACATCGGGTCAGACCTAATTGTTAAGATGCTTCATAAAGTACAGTGGCAGTACATAATGGTTCCAGTCTCAACAGCAGCACCTCAAGTTGATTCAACATGAGGACCGCAGGAACCAAAAAGAGGACGGGTCAACAGATGACCTGCACCAGGACACTGAAGCAGCAACAACTCTAAATAAAACAAGAAAGGAGGATGCTCTGAGACCTAAACAGGAACGCTTTAGCTGTGATTTAATTAAAGTCACAGAAGCAGCTGATCTAATGAAGTGGGCAAAGCTTTCCAGTTTTAGCACTAAGGTCTCAGTGTGTCCAAAGGAAGGTGTGCCAGACAGACGACCCTAACCCTAACCACATCGAGGTGAACTCCAGAGAGTATGGAGTATCGGCTCAGACACATATTCAGGGACTCAGGAAGGAAAAGTTAAAAGTGGATCCCAAATGTGACAGGGAATCAATCAATCAATCAAGTTTAATTTATATAGCGCTGAATTAGGCAACAGACATTTCAAAGCGCTTTAACAGACAGTAAAACCCAACTGAACCCCCCAGAGCATAAGAGACAGTGGCGGGGAAAAACTCCCTTGTTGAGGAAGAAACTCTGGGCAGGACCCAGACTCTTTTGGGCGGCCATCTGCCTTGACCGGTTGGGTAGAAAAGAAATGAAAGGAAGATAAGGACAGGGAAAGAGAAAGACAGTGTCAGATAGGCCAGATAGAGACAGTGTCTTTATGGTTCGAGTTAAGTGAACATCAGAACATCTATTGGACTTCCTGAACAGATTACATGTAGAATGTTGGACAAGAGTGGACATGTCAAGTAAAAAGTGAGGGGAAAAGTGTGTATCCTTTGTCAACAAAGAAGAAGCTCCACCCAGGACCTGAGGTGGGGAACAGAATCAGTTTAGACCCGGTCTAAACACCGGCAGCAGCAGACCAGAGGAATCAGCTGGTGCCTGATTCAACATGTCAGAGCTGAATCCAACCACCACCTAACGTTTCTGAGAGGGAATCCTCAGACGTGGTTTAGTATGAGAATACACAAAATAGATGAACAAAGGCATATTTTTGTGTTTTGGCCAGATTTAAATTAATCCTCTAATCCCACGTGTTAATATTCTTTTTATGTGACGTAATGACAATGTTTTGTCCTTCACTTTAAGCTACATTTCTCATTTAAAAAATACCATAAAAATTTATTTTTTCCAAGCAGCACATCCTCATATTAACAGAAGCACTGCTATCATTTTTTACTCATTTCTAGTGGATTATTAAATATTTGTGTCTAAACATGTTGAATTAAATAATGCATTCTATTAATGATAATTAATTTGTTTGGTTTCAAGACAAAATACCATAAAAGTGAAATGTTTGAACTGTCACAAACGTTTAAAGACGCAAAGAAGAGAATGGATGTGGAATGAAATAGAGGATGCTTTAAACTGGAGGAGGCGGCAGGCGACCCCCCCAGCGACACTGGCTGACTGTCTGCATGTCCACGTCTCATTGATTCAGGCTTAGTGCCCCATCATGCCCCCCACCCCCCCATCTCCAGCAGAGCTACTTAATATGTCTGAGGGGCTCCGGCGCTTCTCATCTGTAAGAGACGGAGCTTTTCTCTTCCCCTACATGAGAGGTGGTGCTGGTGGGAGGAGGAGGACGGGTCGGGGTGGGGTTCTGAGGCAGCGGCGCCGCCGCCGCTCTGAAGTGGGCCTGTTGGGACCGGAGCTTTATTGGCTGGAAAGGCAGCTGGCGGAGTTGCGAGGGTCTGAGAACTTGGATGAGAGGAAGCTTTTGAAACTTCCCACATCGGCATTAGATAGATGAGCTGCTATTCAGCACCCGCTTCCAGCTCCAGCTCCAGCAACACACACACACACACACACACACACACACACACACACACACACACTAAACAAACCTGCATATCTAAGCAAACAAACACACACACACACACACACACACAGACGCACGCGTTTTTTGGCTTCCTTTTTATCTGTTGCTTGGCGAGATGAGGCTGGGCTCTAATTGGTCCTGGGGGAGATTGGCAGGGCGAGCAGAGCAACAAGGAGGCCAGACAAACAACAGGAGGGGGAGGGCAGGAAGAAAAGGGCCCCCCCCCGTTCCACAAGTAGAGAAGGAATCACAATAGAACGTGTGAAAGAAGGGAGTGATGGGGAGGGGAGGGTAAGGGGGGGGGGGTTTACAGCCTCCTGCCAACAGTTAGCAGCAATTCTCTATTAATAAAGAGCAAATGACTCAAGTTCAGTAGAAAAGGATTTCTATTGATTTAATGCAGAAAAGTGCAGTCATGTCTCCAAGCTAAATGAATTTTCCTTCAGTGCATCTATACCCCCCCCCACATGGACCAAGGTGCTGCCAGAGGAGGGGAGCTGCTTCTTGGGGGGGGTTAAAGGGATGGGTAATCAGGGGCTCTAACCTGCAGCCAACACCTTAGTCTTGCGTCCTTTCAGCAGTTTCTGCACCCGGCAGAGCTGCAGGTGGTTCTCATGGCGCCGCCTGTTGCCGTGGATACGCTGGGACACCGCCCCCACCGCGGCCACCGCCCCTACAGGAAACACGCAGAAACACTGGGATTATCATACATGAGGGGTCAATGACAAACATTAATATTTCCTCTGTGTGGGTCATCCATGATGTAAGGCGGTGGCGTCAGCTGAGACTCTAGTCGTGTTCAGGGACAACAGTGCTTCACCAAACGGTGCGCCTGAGCCCACTGGTGTCACCATCACTTCTTCACCTATAGCGTGGGCTCTGCATTCACATTCCACGTCACCAGTGTGTGTTTCAGAGCCACACGTCTACCTGACAACATCAGTTCTTGAATGTTCGACACGTTACATCAACCAACTCCTCACCTCTCCTCACCTCAAACGCTCAAGGACTGCTTTTTTCTCACCAGTGTTTTTTTTTCACACGGATGGAGTAAATGGCCAATAGAGGAGCCGTCACCTCAGAACTGCTACCAATAATTAATATATTGATCACTGAATATCCAGTCATCTTCTCCCTTACATTCATTTGTTTGCAACAAATGAATGTTAGGCCTGCCTGTCAGGTCGCTCTCACAGGACGTAGTTATCTCTTGATCTACTCCAACCCACAGAGCCGCTGAGGGTCCACAGACACAGGTTACAGGCTGGAGGTGGGGGTTCCACCTCTGGTGTCATTAGGTTTAAAGGACATCTTCATTCATAGCTCATTTTTCTTTGGCTCCCACTGATATCTCTACTGATTATTCATCACATTAATGAGTTGGATGCTTCTGTGTTCTAGTCAACAGTCTGTGGGTTAACTGCAGACTGTTGGCTACCCCACCCTTGTGGACCCACTACCCACAGGGCACATAGATGGGGTCGGGTGCGCTGCCATATGGGTGGCAGTGAAGACAGGAGGTCCAGACGCTGGCTATGTCACCTCACTGATGGGGAAGGAGCCCGAGCTTGTGTTGGGGGTGAAGCGTTACCAGTTGGATCTGGCGGGGCTTACCTGCACGCATAGCCTCGGTTCTGGATCAAAACTCCTGGACAGGGGTTGGACCTTGTTCTTCAGAGTTATGTCAGGCATGAGGGACTTGGCGCCTCACACCTTGGGATACTCACAAGCCCCCGGCTGAGCACCGCTGTGTTGGAGTTTACCCCCATGGATGAGAGGGTCGCCTCTCTACGCCTTACGACTGCTACGCCTTAAGCAGCTCAAAGCATTCAACCTCCTTGGAGTCCCTAAATGCGGTCCTTCACAGGATCGTTGTACGGGACTCCGTTGTTCTTCCCGGGGACTTCGATGCACACGTCGGCAATGATGGAGACACCTGGAGGGGTGTGATTGGGAGGAATGGCCTCCCTGATCTAAACCTGAGCGGTGTTATGTTGTTGGACTTCTGTGCTAGTCACGGATTGTTCATAACTAACACCATGTTCGAACACAAGGACGCTCATGAGAGTACCTGGTACCAGACCACCCTGGGTCGGAGGTCAATGATTGATCTTGTGATCGTATCATCTGACCTTAGACCGTGTGTTTTGGACTGATCACCACCTGGTGATGGGTTGAGTCCGTTGGTGGGGGAAGCCTCTGGATAGACATGGTTCAGCCCAAACGATTAGTACGGGTGGACTGGGAACATGTAGAGGTGGACTCTGTCCTCAAGGCCTTCAACTCACATCTCCGAAGGAGCTTTTCTTGCCGCCCTCTGGACGCTGGGGACATCAAACCTGAATGGTCGATGTTCAAAGCTTCCATTGCTGAAGCTGCAGCTGAGAGCTGTGGTCTCACGGTCTTGGGTGCCTCAAGGGGCGGTAACCCTCGAACACCGTGTTGGACTCCGGTAGTCAGGGAAGCCGTTCGACAGAAGGAGGCGGCATTCAGGGGCATAAATAAAGGAACAAAGGATCTCATGTTGTCCCTGGGGACTCCTGAAGCAGTTGCAAGGTACCGACGCGCCAGAAGGACTGCAGCCGTGGAAAACAACTTTGGGATGGCACCAAAATGGTTTTGGAAGACTGTACGACAATCTCTCAGGGCAAATTCACAGAGGTGGTTAAACAACTTCACAGTAGCATGGATGAATGCTGATACTAAAATACTGATTTAATTGCAGTATATTGGTCTGTCTCTAATCGTTGGTGAAGAGCAGACCACTGAGATGTAGAACTAACTACCCAATTATGTTGTGATGGAGAAGGTCTAAGATATTCAAAGATAAGGTCCTTGACATCCACAGCCTGAGACCATTTTTGTCAATCTTAATGCTGATGTGGTTCTTCTCTCAATATCAGTTTTCAACAGTCCAGATGAAACCTTTAAGATCTGAGCATCAGGACAACAGAAATAAAATCCTTGAGCCCATTATGATCATAAATATGTGATCATACAGCCTATTGCATCCTACCAAATGCTGCACACAGTCTTTTGAAGGCTGACTCAGCATCACAGCCTGATTTCTCTTCATTTCATCAGCGTGCTACTGCAGAGAACTTAACTGAGCAGTACAAATTTAAATCTCTCTCTCCAATTCCGATTGGAGCTGATGGTCTGTTGAGTGGATCAGGCTGGGCTGCGTACTGCATATAAGTTGTGTGTGTGTGTGGGGATGCTTGAGTGTGGTCATATTAATTAAAGCAATGCTGGTCTCCACCACAGTGGCCATTGTAGCACCTTATGCCTTATCCTCCAGTAAATCAGCTGGGCTGTCAGTCTGCAATTAATGCAAACAGCAGCAACCCAAATATGTGCAGCACATTTGATGAAATAAACTTTATTTCCTTTATGTGTCTAAAACAAGACCCACACATTCCCACATCAGCCTTTGCTGAAAAACCCTGAAACAGTATTCCTCCTCTTATGTTATTTGGACGTTGAATATTTTCCGTTCAAAAAGAGTAGCTCAACAAACTGTATGCCGAGAGGATTCATCAGTCAGAAAAGTTGTCAACATAGTTCTGAACTTATGATCCAGGTACTTGAAACAGTGTTGGGCAATGTCCACATAACATGATTACGCCTCCTGGAGTTGCTAACATTTTTCCACCGTCCGGAGTTTGCCCCGCCTCGCGCCCTAAGACAGCTGGGATAGGCTCCAGCTTCCCGTGACCCGCTACGGCGGATGAAGCGGTACGGAAGATGAATGAATGAATGAATGAATGAACCTTCGCCCCACAACAAACAAGAAAATGATCAGAATAGACACAGGAAGCAGCTGCTGTGTTCCAGGCATAATTACTGCTGTAAACATTTAGAACAACATCATTAACACTTCCAAAATAACAACAAAGAGATGGAGTCTGGTTCCAAGCTAAACTTTTGTCTGGAATTAAAAAAAACTGTGCTTTTGTTCTGAGCGCTAAAACTCAGCAGACGAACCTGATCCTCAGGGCAACGTAACTATACTAAAATAATCACAGCTAATTGGCTCGCTTAACTTCACAACAATTACAATGTAAACCAAACAAGGCATCCGTGTAGACTTTTTCCCTTTGTTGCACATGTTTGGAATATTTTCCACTGCCTGCTTTAGAAAAACAACAACATCTAATTACAGTATTCTTGAGCTGAGTTCCAGCCAAGGCATTAATAATTCATCTGGGGCATAGACATTCTGAAGACATCCTCCGCTTCTCAGTTCTTTATTCCATTTATTCACTAGATGGTGTTTGACCACAAGAAGACAACTGTTAACTTTTACTGTTCCGTCCCTGACAAATTTAAGAGAGTCCCTTCTCCTCAGTGTCACATCGGATTCAGGACCGTGTGTCATATTAATACAGGATCCAGAACAACCCGGAGCACCGAACTCACAACCAATCCAGCCTCAGTTCAATACAAAGGAGACAGGAAACAACACAAGTCGAAACAACAACAACAACAACAACCAGTTTGTTTAATCTCATCCAATGTGATTTGTCTGGAATTCATTTTTTTCTTGAATAATTTCTTTTGCAACACAATCAGGCTAACTCCATAAACACACACACACACACACACACACACACACACACACACACACACACACACACACACACTAAAAAGCAGCAGTTTTTAAAAAGGCTCTTTAATAAGAGGAAAGGCGATGGCGGTGCACATTTAGATGTGTACCTTCATCTTAGAGGAAGGGGCTGTTTTAATTCGTAAGCAAAGGCAGCACAGCAGCAATGAGATTTTAATTGATACACATAAATAATTCCTTGTGTATGTTCACGCTTCAGTCAGATTTGCTACTTATTTGACGACTGAAATTAGTCATTATCGGGATTCATGTTGATGTTGAAGATTTTATTTATTAATATCGCTCCAACTTAACATCGTCTGATCCGCTCCCAGTTAATTATGTCCAAATCCACATCAAACTAGAACTTACACGCATCGTGAGCTTTCCCACTCTTTCTTCCTGCTGCTAGCCGAGAGCTGCTGTGACAACAATAACAAATGGAAAATAAAAGGATGGAGAGCTCTTTTCTTTGTAGCTCAAATAAAGATAATGAGCGCTGTCTTTCACCATGACAGAGTCTGACGGCACTGATCAAAGTCTTCGCAGGTTGTTTGTTTTAGTGGGTTTCCTGCTGTTGGAGGCTCGGCCTTACATTTTACAATCGTACAGCTTTGCTTATCTCTCTTTGTCCAAACCGCCTGGATGAGAAGAGTTCGGCTGTCAGGAAGCCCAACATCTATGTGAGCAGTGATGCATAGCAAATCATTACACACTCATCAGCTGTTGTTGCTACTGTTGCTGACAAACCCCAACAATCTATATAGGCCGCAAGAGAAGGAGGTGACAACGTGAGTCCATTAGGAAGCGGCATGGAGTGTCAGTGAGTGGCCACATACAACAACTAATTTCAAGTTTTCATCATAGTAACAGGTAAAATGTCACACTTCCAATTCCGATTTATCGTACAAAGTCTAAAAAAATGACTGGGCTGCCCTCATGGAATGGTATAACAATTACAATAGACAAGATAGCAGGTTTGCTACAAAAGACTTCCAGATACCGTCAAAACAGGAAGTCCTCCAGACTGTGAGGGCCCATCTCCATGTTTCAGTGGTGTTACACTGTATATAAATGAAGAGACAACAACCAAACCCCCCAGGAGCACTTGACATAATGACATTTGGTAGCAGCACACCCATGATGCAAATCTCCCCGTTCCACTGGTCAGACCAACATGTTTCCAGTCTTCTGTTGTCTGATTCTGGAGAGCCTGAGTTCTTAGCGGACAGGAGTGGAACCCGGTGTGGTCTTCTGCTGCTGTATAACATCCGCCTCAAGGTTCCACCTGTTCAGAGATGCTCTCCTTCAGACCACGGTTGTAACCGGTGGTTATTTGAGTTACTGTTGCCTTTCGATCACCTCCAACCAGTCTGACCATTCTCCTCTGACCTCTGGTATCAACAAGGCATTTCCACTCACAGAATTGCTACTGACCGGATATTTCCTCTTTTTTGGACCATTCTCTTCAAACCCCATTATACACAGATATAACGAAATTGCAAGGCCAGATGGAGAGTTGGTCTAGAGCCGCTGCACCTGGGTGCGCCGTCACTACTGTCCAACATGACCCAACATTCCTTATATGTATGTTTTTCCTGATAATGGGGCGAAAGAACCCAGAGAAAACCCATTCAGACATGGAGAGACCACGCAAACTCTTCACAGAAAGGCCATGTTGGAAATTATGGGGTTTGAACCCATGACCTTCTTGCTGTGAAGCAGCAGTGCTAACCACTATTCCACCGTGCCACCGAGATAGTTGTGTGAGAAAATACCAGTGGGTAAACCATTTCTGAAACACTCAGACCAGTCCATCAGGTACTAACAACCACGCCACGTTCAATGTTACTGAAATCCTTCATTTTTGTCCATTCTGATGCTTGATTTGAACTTCAGGAAGTGCTCTTGACCACCTCTATATGGCTAAATGCATTAATTGCGGCACTGTCATTTGCTAATTAGCTACTTGTGTTAAGAAGCTGGGGGTGCATCTAGCCAGGGACGTATCTCAGTGGTAGAGCACATGCTCAATCCCCTGGGGAACGAGCCAGTGTCATTTCATCTTTTGACTAGACAAAAAAATTGAACAACAGTTGAACAACTTACTTGAAATCTGCTGATATTCCGGGTTGTTGGGACTCGTGTTGGCAGTCAGGTCCTGTAGGAAATGTTGATATCTGGAAGAAAACAATAACAGAGGTCACCATGTGTATTCAACTTGTGTATTCACGTGTATTAATGTGTATTCATGTTCGCTGGAAAAAAGAACGATGGTAACATCATCTGTGCAGCCCTCATTTACGTTTCTCAGCTGTGTAGATACAATTATGTTCATAATAATAGCAGTGTGTTTTAAAAATGTGAGTAAACCTCAAAATTCTTTACACATTTTTTTTTATTTTGAAGCACACAAATGCATTGGGGACACTTCACATTCAATTTAAAATCAAGAAATGTGGAAAAAGTCATTGAATATGGTAATATATTACAGAAAGTCAACAAACATATTAACAGCGTCGGCATCTTCCTTTAAAACTCAAAAATGTACTTCATAAAATTAAGAAATGCTTGAAGATTCAACTTTCCTGAGAATCTTAAACTAATATTTATTTGGATAACCACTTTGTGATAACTGCTTGACATCTGTGGTTCATGGACTCGACCAACTCCTGGCACCAGTCAAAAGGAACTCCCGCCCACAACAATTGCACCACGTTCCACAAGTCCTCTGCATTTCTTGGTTTTACATCATGAACTTCATTTTTTATGTCAGCCCACAAATTTTCTATGGGATGGAGGTCCGGGGATTGTGCTGGTCACTCCATTAGTTTGATGCTGCTTGTCTGGATCCATGACTTGTGTTTGGGGTCATTGTCTTGTTGAAACACACATTTCAAAGACATTTCCTCTTCAGCGTACGACAACATGACTGCTTCCAGTATTCTGATGGACTCAAACTGATCCATGATCAGTTGGATGAATATTTGATGAATAGGATCAATACAATAGTATGAGAAACATCCTCACATCATCATGCTTCACCGTTTTCACTTTGTACTGTGGCTTCATTTCAGTGTCTGTGGCCCTTAGACCCAAAAAGAAAAGTCTGACTCTCATCAGTCTACAAAATTTTACGACATTTCTTCTTAGGCCAGTGGGAGTAGTCTTTGGCGAATCTTCAGCACATGTCTGTTTTTTAACAATAGGACATTGCGGGGGCTTCTTGCTCGTAGCTTGGCTTCACATAGACGTCATCTGATTTTTACAGGATTCAGAGACCACCTTAGATCTTCTCTGATCCTTTTGGAGATGATTGTTGGCTGAGCCTCTGCCAGTTTGGTTATTCTCAAATTCATTTGAGTAGTTGTTTTTTTTTTTCTTCCTCAACTTTCTGTATTTGGCTAGTGAAAGAGGACATGAAGGTAGTTGGTGTGAGAGAAGAGGATGCAGAAGACAGGGTTAGATGGAGGCAACTGATTCGCTGTGGAGACCCCTGAAGGGAAAAGCCCAAAGGACAAGAAGAACTTTCTGGATTTGGCTGCCATTTTAAAGCGTTTGATATCATTTTAGTTGAACACCTATCATTTTTTGCACTTCTTTATAGGTTTTCCCATCTTTTATAAACTTCTCAATTTAAGAACGTTCTTCTTCTGAACAATGCCTTTAACGACCCATTTCACTCTTTTTCAAGAACAAATGCACAGCCAGCATCTACACCACCACTACCTTGATCCTTAACAAAGGGCCACCTGTTTAGCACTTATTTTTTTACACAATCAATGACATCACTAATTGAACTTTAGCACTGGTATTTTTTTACATCCCACTTCATAGCGGTGATGTTTTGTAATTGTCAGTGTTCGTGTGTTCGTCCGTCCATCCCTATGTCCCTTCCTCTGTCCGTTAGTCCACCAAATATCTTCGTAACCGTTGCAGATAGAAAGATGAAACCAAAAGCACATTACTCGGGCAGCAAAGGGGATGAAAATGAGATGATGACCTTGAGGAAAAATTGGTCAAGGTCAAACTTAAACTTTTGTACACTCAGAAACCAGATAAGATAAAAAGACAAAGGAGAAGGCCAGTGTGAGTAAGACCATAGATCAAAGCTAGTGCTTTGATCTATGAAAGTAGGTCAGAGCACTAGCTTTGATCTTTGACCTATGCAAGTAGGTCAGGGTAAGATCTTGAATTCAGGGGTGTCGCGGGATGTTGCAGTTTCTGACTGCATTGTTTAACCTTATGTTAGTTGACTTTCTGTAAAACGTTATATTGAATGACTTTCCCCCGTTTCTTGCTTTGAAGTACAATGTGAAGTGTCCCCAATGCATATGTGTGCATTAAAATAAAAAATATTTGAAGAATTTTGAGGTTCACTCATATTTTTAGACACACTGCTATTATGAACATAAGACAGCAGGTTTGGCTTCCACACACTAATGTGAAGACTGTTGGTGGACATGAACACATTTTCTACCATGAAACAAACTTTACATTTTGCCTTTTGCTTGCCATTAGGTTTTCCCTTTCCTGTTGTCATACATGCAGGTTATGGTATCATTGTTTGCTGAAATAAGCAGGGCCTTCACTGAAAAAGAAAGATATTGCTTTTTTTGAAGCATCCAGGAGCAGAATATATGGTTCAGTATTAATGACACCTTGAAATTTACTAATGTCCAAGAGGTGTGAACACTTCATAGCCATTAAAAAGATTCAGGCGAGACATTTGTCTCATGATGAGTTCAGGATCAGTTTGTGACTTTCTGGAGAGCAGCTCTTTCTTTTCCTCCAGAATCTCTTTCTGGCTAGACATGTCTCTCAGGGGGTGAGATGGACAATCTCCAAAGAAGGGAATTATCTAACGGATGTAATCTAATGGTGCGTTGAGATAACACTGATGTGAATCCACTGGTCTTTGGAAGACCAGATGTTGCATGTGAATGAACGTACAAATGTGAGGTATTATATTTAACTTATATAAAATGTTAACTAACACCTTTAAGTGATCAGTTCAGATAAGTCAAAAGAAATTAATATAGTTTTGAAAGAGTTATGTTTTTGACTGAATATATTTCATTTAAATTCAAATACAGGCGGTGATTTCATTGTAGTGTTTATTGAGAGTTTCTTGAGGGGGTGGGGGGGACTGGTTGGCCTGCCTGACTTAGAGTAACAGTTTCAAAGAGCATCAGCTTCCTGGGAAATCTTTATCCTTGACTGCATTGACGAGTGACATTGATTTCCAGTGTGTCTGTCTGCCTCTGTCCTCCTCTGTGCGTCTGGGTTTCTGTTAGACATTGTGGTGCCACTGAAAGGTCATTAGTGATGTTAGCGGACTGTACATCACTGCTGATCCATGTGGTGGCACGAGTGTGATAGAACATGTGAAGAGGGATGGAGGAGCAGGATGATGGTGTTTAAGTTCATGTTAGATTCTAGCTGTGGCTCTTTGCAGCATGTCTACCCCCTACTCTCAATATTATAAACATTTAGTAATATGCTGACTAAGCAATTACAATTTAATACCGAGACAATGACAAAATACAAAATATTCAAAGGAGAAAGGAGGTATTGACATTGCTAAAATTTTAAAAAACATTCAAAAAGCTCTAAAATTTTGTTGCTACAATCTAATATTGATGTTAATATTGATGATGCATTAGGTCTACTTAAAAGACTGTTCATAGTATGTGCTGAATAACTGAGTTTACAGATGCTGCACTAGAGACAGAAAGATTGATTTTTTTAGTTTTATTCACAGAAAACAAATTCACAAATTCATCACACTCATACAAAAGCCAACAGAGATTCACACAAAAAGGAAATCACATACAAAAATAAGTAGAAGAAAATAAACTAAACAAACATAAATGAACCAATCACCTAACACAAGCTTCTCGCTCAGCACAGAACACAATACATCCTTGACACACCACAAGTTCCTAAAAGTTTCCAAATCGTTCATTGCTTTGTAATAATTAAAATCAATCATAATTCTCCTTTTGACCATTCTTTTTAAAATGATTTCTGCATCACAATCTAAACAGCTTTTAACCTTTTTTTTTATTCCTGCTTAAATAGAGACATTTTTGTCTGACACGAAATAAAAGTCGAAATAAAACTGTTGATGGCTACAGCCATTTAAAAACCTTAATTAGAGATCTCCAACTTTTTTGGTTAATGGTGACTTATAGAAAAACTCCCATGAAGGGTTCACCCCCGCTGCAAGACCAAGGTGAACCCTCCATGGTGTGTCAGCCCGATCTTTAAGTTTGTCTTTCTTTAAAATCTTTACAATCAGTTTGTACTTTTTTTTTTCCATCTCTGTCACGGAGGCTGATCAGGTCTGACACAGAGTCGTTAAAACAAGGTGACAAGCTCTCTACTGGAAAGGGATCGGCATAATCGGAAGATTTAGAAGACTTTTTAATAAAAACTGATCAAATTCAGTTGCAGTGGGGTGAGTCGGCTCTTCCAGCTTCCCAGCAGTCTTTCAACAAGCCTCACTGACGTCACGCCCACAGCGGAGGACAGAGCTGCAGCATCTTTAAAAACAGGTCCACAAAACTCCACCACACGCCCAAGGGTGGAGATTTTGGCAGTGATGAACTTGTTTGCTACTGCTGCTCCTGCAATGTCTTTCACGTTACAAAGTCCTCCTTCGATGACAGGTTCTTATAAAATCCAATGAAGTGAGTTAAAATCTTTTGGTCTCCTCTTAAGTAAAAAACTCCAGATTTTAAAAACACTTATAAAAGCTGGAAGGTCTTTCAGTTTGTCGCTCCTAAGTCCATTAAAAACAAGACACGGTTGAGTCCCAGACCCCAGCACTGAGCCAAGACTGCCTGTGTTGTGGGCCGCCACACCAGGTCCTCAGGACCAGTCAGGAGCCGCTGGATGAACTGTGGTCGAAATGCAGCGCCCCTGCAGGCCAGATGAATGAACCCCTGCCCTCTTTCCTCTTTGGAGGACGCTCTGTGGGACCCAGTGACAGCAGTCCCAAAAAAAGTCCAGAATGCTACCTGGATTTTCGGGATCAACGTTGGTGTTGGGTCAATGCAGGACAGCCGGTGCCACAACATCAGAATCAGAATCACTTTTATTTGCCATCGTCTGTTGAAGAACAGACAATGAATTTGTTTCCGGCAGGTGGTGTCTCACTGTACATTCATCCATTAATTTAACTATCTAAAATACTTTAACTACTATAAATAACTAAATACAAAACACAAGATGCAGAACGCAGTAGGTTGAAAAGTCGGTGTCCAGGGTGTGTTGGGTCTGAGATGATCTTCCCTGCCCGACTCCTGACTCTTGAGGAGTACAGCTTTTGGAGGGAGGGCAGGGAGGTCTGTTTCTGAGACACTGACGCAACCAAGTTGTTAATGAGTAAAACATGGCTTTTTCCTCTGCAGTTACCCATCCCGGGTATAACATGTTGCCTCCTAATCTCCGCAAAAGCCCCACAAACTACTGAACGTAACTGCAATGTAACTGTCACTAACTGAAGACGCATACAAAAAATAAAAAAAGAAACAGTGGATTCACACGCAAAGAGGCCACACTCTCGTCTATTCCTCCCACAAACTCCCAAAACGTAACTGTGGTTAAATTGTGGTACACAAAAGCGTGTACAAATATATAAAAAAAGCAAAAAAATGGAGAGAAGAAATACAAGAAGACGCCACACACTCCTTCCTCTTCTCAGATCAAAGCAGGAGAGAGCAAGGAAGAAAGAAATGCACTTCATTGATCCCGTAGGAAATTGTTATTTTTTCACTCATGGTGTTATCTTGTTAGTATATTAAGACATGCATGTGTGTCCCTGAAACACATACACACACAGGGGGCCTGTAGGCATGCAATATATACAATGGTGCGCCCCAAATGAGAAGCTTGTGAGGGGCGGTGCCTTGCTTAAGGGCACCGTGACACTGCTCAGGAGGTGAGCTGACACCTCCCACTGCCAGCTCACACGTCAAATGTTTTGGCCCACCTGGATCTTGAACCGACAACTTCTGCTTCCCAGTCCAAGACCTAATGGACTAAGCTACTGCCGCCCCACAGAACAGTTTAGCTACATGGTGGGGGAGGGGATAATGATCATGTAGTTGATACTAGCTTAACAAGCTCCAATTACACCTTCTACAATTAAGGGGTACTCAAAAAAATAAAGTCTTTTACTTCTTACTTGTCTGATCATGTAATAACAAATACATTACAGGCATTATAAGCCATTAATGCCTTCATTCTTATTAAGAACTGAGATTAAAATGTAATTAAAGATACTGTATAAGAAAAATGGAACACTAATGAGCATTATTACAGCACGTTTCTAATATAAATGGATTTTTTCTCATTTAGCTGGCCTGTCCTGCTCATTAGCAACAAAGCACAGAAAAGATAATGAGTCAAAACCGTAATCTGAACCACATATGAAACAGTTCACATATTCTAATGAAGAATGTGGCGTCGAAAAGAAGCATGAAACGGTGAAGGGATGTGTCTGCCGCCGCTGCAGCAGCAGCTGTTAATTCCTTTATTATATGCAGATGATATGCAGGATTTTTTTCTCATGTCTCCTCACAGACACGTCAGGTCATTTGGGCATTTCCACACACGTCTGGAACAAATTAAGCGGTAGAAGAAATATCTGTATAATTATTTTGCTTCCCATACATGCATTAAGGTTTTACATTTGTAATTAAGAGACATGACGCACCGGCCGGGTCCTGCAAGGGTTAGTGAACATGGTAAGGGCTTGTGGGTAATTACTCACATTTAATCGCTTAAAAGGTTTTCATTTTTTCCAAGCAACACAATGAATATGTCTGGTTTAAAATGATGGATTCTTTTTACAAAGAAAGTAACTGCAGTTTAAGGCTTGATTTCACACGCTGAAAGAAATCCCACTGTCATTGTCATTGGAATGGCATAATAGCTTCTACGAAACACATCTGCTGGAATGTTTTAACATTAGAACACAAAGTCAACCCCAGAGTCAGTCGTTGCTAAAGTTAGCTTGTTTCTTGGAGCTCACTTTGTCTCTAGATGAATCCAAAAATCATTTCACTCCATTTTACAGGAAGCGGCATTATCTACAAAAGGTACCTCTGTTCCTAAACACACACCATGACAGTAGTACCTTGACATACGAGTGACAGGACATACAAGTTTGTTGAGATACGAGCCGTTGCTCCGTCCATATTTTAGTTTGAGATACGAGCGAAAGTCTGAGTCGTGCTTTGGGCCACCACCACGTGTTGGCGGATGGATACATCAGCTGCGACCGGATCTTGTTCTTTCCCAAGTACTCTGTCACCAGCGTGGTGAAGGCAGCAGGCCTCCCACCAGAGGTTCAGGATCTGCCCCAGGTTTCTTCCCAGTGGAGTTCTCTCTGGTCATTGTAGTTTTATGCCAGCTCTGGGGGGTTCAGTTGGTTTCCTCTTCTTACTGACTGTGTGAAGCGCTTCGAGGCGCCTCTGGTGTGTTTCAACGCTTTATCAATAAACTTGAATTGAACTGAATTATGTCTTTAAAGACGTAGCTTGTGTGTTCTTGTGACTTTTGCCTTTCTTTCCATTCTTTACCACTGTTTACGTAACATATATATAATTAATTATGCACAGGAAGAGTGTGTGTCTGTTGGTTGACAAAAATTATTTTTCCTATAATTTAAGAGGTTTGGGGCTTTTTTCCAAGGCTGGAATGGATTCAAATGATTTTAGTTGTTTTAAACTGCGGGGACACGGGACTGTCGGCGGCAATTTAGCAGCGGAGGAAAAGCAGGGCATAAAAAGAAAAGAGAAAAGAAGAAAAAAAAAACTGGGAAATTTTGATATACAGGTCCAACATTTTCCAGACCATAAACTGCTCCGCAGTATAAGTCACACCAGTCAGAAAATGAAGAAACAAACATACATTAGTTGCACTGGACAATAAGCTGGGAAAAGTTGTAGGGCTGTTGTAGGGCTGTTGTAGGGCTGTTGTAGGGCTGTTGTAGGGCTGTTGTAGGGCTGTTGTAGGGCTGTTGTAGGGCTGTTGTAGGGCTGTTGTAGGGCTGTTGCCGTGTCTCACTCAACAGAGTTTATCTTACGGTCAGATCATAAATATATTCCAGTGAGTGCAGGCGGATCAAAAAACGCACCCCAGTAAAAGCAGCTGTAGGGTCCAATTCGATCATAAAGCCATAAAATAGTTTAGGAAGTTTAAAGTTAAGATGAGCGAGGAGCAGAGGCAGCAAACTGCGCCAGCCTTCGCTCATCAACCCAACCAGAAGTGACATTAACAGTTATTCAGACGACTACTTACTGCTGCTCAATTACCATTTTCAGCTGCATGTTTCACTACTTGCAGCTTGTAATCTGCACAATTTACTTTCTTTCGGGGGTCTTTGTGTTCAGTCTTTCTCAGTCTTCATAAGTTGATGTTTAAATTTAAAATTTTCAGTTGTGCAGGAGTAATAGGAGAAGTAGATACTGACAAACATAGAGCGCCCAATTGCGCCTGTCAGTGTAAAAATAACAAACATATAAAATTATACATTTTAATATACTGTATACGTCACATCTGAGTATAAGTCGCAGGAACAGCCAAACCATTCAACTTACAGTCTGGAAAATACAGTAGTTTGACTTAGGAGCTCAGTCACATGGAACGACTTAAACTTGTATCTCAAGGTACTCCAGTATTTAAACCTGGGAGGGACACTGAATAAAAACACTTTGTTGCTCGTGTATTTCAGCTGACAAGGATATTCCAGAGCCAATTTTCCACAGGTGTTAGGTCAGTTTGTGTCTGTAATGAGTTTAGACTCTAACCAAATTAGTTCACACTACCCTGATCAACAGGAGGGTGGTGATGTGACTTGAAACAGGTAGAGTCAATCAGCTGGAAATGCATGATTTCCAGCTCATAGCTGAGATAATGTCACACGGATCCTGAACCTAATACTGCAGATCATCAAGTCCCTCATAAAACTCTCCATCTTTCTAAATGTCTTCAGTAGAACTGACTTTTTCTGTTGCCCAAACAAAATGGTCTTGAAGATAATAGAAATATCTTAGAACACCAGAACACAAAAAACAGCCATTTTAAAATGTTGACTGTGAAACCTAAATAACAAAATCAAGCACACATTTCAACACCGTGACGACCGATGACAACACTCATACAGCCGTTATACAGACCATGCTCTGCAGTGTGCTAACCTCTGGCCAGTTTCCTTGATACATTAAATTGTGCTCATCTTGGAGCAAATACTCTACGTTCAAAGGCCTCCAATTACTGCCTTCTCAGTGAGAGCTGCAACTCCATTATGGGCACAAATACTGGCAATACAGCAGAGAGGGCTTCTATTCACTGCCCAAATCAACCGGGGACCCCATCAATGTCATAATGGTGATCCCAGTGGGGATGACACTGATGGCTGCTCCAGCCGGCTCCAGTGAATGCCACTTAATAAAAGCAATGAATTTATTCCTCCCTCAGCAGCAACTTAAGTGTCCTCACGCCAGGCCTGACTCACCATCCATCATCCTTGAATGGTGATAAGTGACAACAATTTCCCGCTATTCCCAGCTATGGAGGCAGAGCGAGGTGAGGCACCAGCCACAGATGATTATTGAGCTGTGCCACTTAAAATCATCACACAATTACACGTCCTCTGAGTCTCCTGTTTCATGAGCACAACAGACCAATCAATGACAATGATGGGAAATGCAGCGAAAAGACTGAGGGTCACTGATTAGGTGTCAGTCAAACACAGTGGACAGGCTGCCGACATGAGACCAGGGATCATCTCTATTGGTTACAGAGTGTAAACAAAGCCTCCACCCTGGAACACAAACCTCCAGAACATTAGCAGCGACCCACACACTGTGTTTATGTGGACGTCCTTACGCATTCCACACAAAAACAACTCATTATAAAGAGTCGGGAGCATTTGAATATGATTTGGAGATGGTCAGTCACTTTGGCCAGCGTTTTGGACCCGGATAACTGCGTTGTCATCTGGACGAAAGGAGTAACCAAATTAAAAAGCCTGCTGAATGACGCCTTACGCCACATTGTTCACGTGATTCCATCTGGCAGATGCGCTATGATTGGTTGGGCGCTTGATTGACAGGTAGTGGGTGGAGTTAAAAAGAGTGACAATGTGAGGTTTTCAAGTGAGCTTATTTAAATATGTAGGTGGTAAGATGTGAAGCTTCAGCATACTCAAGGTGTATGAATAATATTTAATATATATATTATATTGTGTGCTTACTGTGTACAGCGGTACCTCTACTTACGAAATTAATTGGTTCTGGAAGAAATTACGTAAGTTGAAAATTTCGTAAGTAGAGACGCGTTTTCCATGCAAATGCCCTAATCCGTTCCAAGCCCCCCAAAATTCAGACATAAATGTTTTATAAAGCATAAAAATGCATCAAAACATGTAACAAATACATGTTACAATTAGATTATTACACAATAAATGAGAGTTGTGCATAACGTAAAAAACAAAGAATAAAGAATAAAAATGTTTAACTGCTGTCCTCATTGTTTTTTACCCTCTTTGGTTCATTCGCTCCTGCCTCACCATGAACAACAGAGTGAATTCCAGTCCTCCTTCTGAACTTCTCCAACCACCCACGCCATGCCTTAAACTCCTTAAACTTCCTTTAGTTTTAATAACGTGGTGATTGTAGATGCATTACGGCCATATTCTTTGGAGAGATCAACCAAACACATCCCTTTTTCATGCTTTTCTATCATCTCTTGTTTTGTTTGTACGGACAAAAAAACTCTTTTCTTCGTCTTTTCTTTTCCTCTTTTCTCCGTCACTTTCTTGGGGTCCATAGTGAATACTCTAAGAGTTAATATATTTATGTAAAACTATCAGAACACCTCATGGGTCGAGGGCCGAATGACGAGGACGCTGCATAGACACCTAGCTAGCTCCACACAGAGGTCCCTCTTAGCCAATGGGATGCCAGGATGCTAGGTAATAGCCAATGGCAGAGCGGCTATGAGAATGTTGTGTTCAGGAACCTGTGGGAGCTGTGAGTATCAGCCGATACTGTATTTTTACCTTACGCAAGTCGAAATTTCTTTCGTAACTAGAGGCAATATTTTCCTGCTGAGAAATTTCGTAAGTAGAGACATTTGTAAGTAGAGACATTCGTAAGTAGAGGTACCACTGTATTGTCTTTTTGACCACATGTGGTCTTAAAGGTGGGGAACACGAATGAAAGACAGGATATCCAAAGGCCTGGAAATCCTGTAGAGTAGAGACATTAATAAGTAGAGGTACCACTGTACTTTCAATAACAGAATAATTTACGTTTTGATGAGGTATCCATCCATCCATCCATCCTCAACCGCTTATCCGGGGCCGGGTCGCGGGGGCAACAGTCTCAGCAGGGATGCCCATACTTCCCTCTCCCCAGACACCTCCTCCAGCTCCTCCTGGCATTTCCAGGCCAGCCAAGAGACATAGTCCCTCCAGCGTGTCCTAGGTCTTCCTCGAGGTCTCCTCCTGGTAGGACTTACCCGGAACCCCTCCCCAGGGAGGCGTCCAGGAGGCATCCTGAACAGATGTCCGAGCCACCTCAGCTGGCTCCACTCGAGGTGGAGGAGCAGCGGCTCTACTCCGAGCTCCTCCCTGGTGACTGAGCTCCTCACCCTATCTCTAAGGGTGCGCCCCCCCACTGTATGGAGGAAACTCATTTCAGCCGCTTGTATCTGGGATCTTGTCCTTTCGGTCATGACCCAAAGCTCATGACCATAGGTGAGAGTAGGAACGTAGATTGACCAGTAAATCCAGAGCTTCGTCTTGCGACTCAGCTCCTTCTTCACCACCACAGACCTACACAGCGACTGCATCACTGCAGAAGCTGCACCGATCCGTCAGTCAATCTCACGTTCCATCCTTCCCTCACTCATGAACAAGACCCCAAGATACTTAAACTCCTCCACTTGGGGCAAAGACTCTCCACCGACCTGAAGAGGGCACACCACCCTTTACCGGTCGAGAACCATGGCCTCGGATTTAGAGGTGCTGATTCTCAACCCACTCACGTCACACTCAGCTGCAAACCATCCCAGTGCACGCTGAAGGTCCAGGTTTGATGAGGCCAACAGGACAACATCGTCTGCAAAAAGCAGAGATGAAATCCTTTTGTCCCCAAACCGGACTCCCTCCGGACCCTAGCTTGATGAGGTACATCATCATTTTGTACCTGAGTTTCTTCCTCAGGTACAATATGAGGTACAAAGGTAGAACCTTTGGTGAAGCACAAAATGTTGAATTTGTGATGACTGTTGGAATGAGATTACTGATGTGAATTCCATGTATTGATTTTCCTTATCAAGAGAGACAGTTTTTGATTGTTGGATCCCACTGTTTTCTTGTTATTCCAGCATCCCATATTCTCCCAGAATCATTTGATCAGTGAGAAAATTAATAAATAAGATATAGGCTGACGTTTGTCAGACGTTGATGTAAAGGCTGACCTCATCTCAGAGACAACTCGCGTGACGGATGGAACATTGTGTGAGTTCAGCGATCCTTCTGAAGCGCTGAGAAGATGAGAGGGGACTAATTAAAATAATATAACCAAGCAGCTTGATAAACCACGATATCTGCTGCAATAGAAAGCATGTTTACAGTCAATTTCTCCTCTTGTTCTGCTAATTAACAAAAAAGATCAAGACCGCATGAAAGTCAAAGCTAACAAACTAATAAACAATATTCATGACAGATTGCAGATAGTCTGACAACTTCCATGATGTTACATAACATAGTAATTACATGTGTCACACAGACAATAGACTGCAGGGCAGCAGCTGAATGGGGAAAGTAAAACAACTAAAGGGAAAACACAACTGAAGCAAGAAATCTGTGACCCATCCAGAACCGCGTTCTCCATGGTGGAACAGCAACGCAAACACGTGAACACACCTCGGAACACTGAGCAAAATACGTCGTCATAAAGTACTCCAGCATCAATGACATGAACAAATACATAACAGATTGTGAATTATTTCAATGAAATCAAAGCTGATAAACTAACATTAATGAAAATTAGAATTTAAAACTTTTAAGTCATACTTTCTTCTGAAAAAAGTTTCCTGGTTACACTTTAATAAAGCGTTTCTACAACCAAACAAAAGAAAAACTTTTCATTGAAATGTCTGTTGACGTAATTAAGTGCTTTACAAATAAAAGTTGATTGATCCATTGATTCCTTAGATTGTAACTAACACTAATACAAATGGTAATTAAAACTAATGACAATGGAACAATAATAATAATAATAATAGTATACTATGATATTGTGGTAATAAGATGGTAATAATACAGTCATTAAGTTATCAGCATCAAGCGCAGCAACCAGGCCTGAGTTAAACAAGTTGAACCTAAGATCTCAAACCTAAAGATCTGTACCGTTGTTACTCAACTGAGAACACTTCATGGGACGTAATTCAAACACATCAGTATTGAGTGTGTTTGACGATGTGAGCGCTGAGAAAAAGATCAGACATTCTTACTGGTCAATCCGCTCAACAGGAAGTTGAAGCAAGTCTTCCAGCTTCCAGTTGTCAAACTGTGGTCGGGCTTCCTGTAGTTTCTTAAAGCGCCTGAAGGCCTTGTTTTTCTTCAGCTGGATCTAAGATAACACAAAAATCATTTTCAAGTTATTTTCATCTACACATCTACAAGGGATGGGTATCAACTGGATTCCATCAATACTGTGTGCTGACACAGATACCTGGAAACATTCTCATTGATTCTTATCTCCATTACTTGGTCCAAAATATATAGACAGGATATGAAAAGTGTGATTGTCCCTCATAAAGAGTTTAACCTTGAATTGTTTTTACTTTGGTGCGTCTCATCCTTACTGCAGCCGTAAAGCAAGTGCTTCGCTAAAACGGTCAAACACTCCATGTTCCTCCCATTGGTTGACTGTCGTCACACACACTCCTTCAACCAAGCCCACAGGTTCATAATGGGTATTCTTGCATTTTTTAAATTTCTGAATGGGTACATATTGGTTCAATTTGATGAATTGTACCCATACATCATGTACATCAGTGGTGTAATGTGTGCTGTCATCACAGAGAGCATCCATCCTATGCCAACGTGTTCATTTAGGACATGCATTCGATCACAGCAGCTAAAGTTAAACAGCACCTGCGTTGAAATAGCTGAAACATCCATCCAGGAGTTTATTAATAGTTTAATGATGATGGTGTGGTTTCTGCAAATGAGAAATATGGAGCACCCCATTCATGTTTCATGTTCATCTAGTGACTGGGATCAGATTGTACCAGTTCAGATGAACCCATGTTCAGTTACTCATCTAAAATGATTTGTGAAAAATACTTAAGTGGAATTCTTAAATGGATAGAAACAGTTCCCAGCCAAACAGGTAAAACTATGAAGGTCTGAATCAACACGAGCCATGATCCTGCTCAGAGTCCATTACAACGTGAAATGCATTCAAACCTGAAGACATTCTTATTGTCACTCATTATGTTGGACGACCAGCTCGGGGTCTGGAAAGTGGAGTGTAAGGGGAGATGAGCGCTTCATTAAATATGCATCTGCACAACATGTCATCATGTGTTTGTGTCACCATTTAGGAGGAAAATATGCATTCTTCACCCAGTTCACTGGTTTGTCAGGGTATGTGTGTGTGTGTGTGTGTGTGTGTGTGTGTGTGTGTGTGTGTGTGTGTGTGTGTGTGCAGCAGTAAAGTATACATGATGTATGTCCAGAGTCACACTCATGTACTTCAGAGCATTTAGCAGATAAGTTCAGTGACGTGGGTGGAGGACCTGCTCCCAGTATCATCATCAGATTAACTGCAATCCCATTAAATGTTTAAACTATACAGGTAGTCCTCAAGTTACTGTGGTAGCAGAGAGGCTTTCTTAACCCTCAAGAACTGTTTGGTCCAAAAAAGGACATTTTTGTTGTTTTTATGTGTTTCTCTCCCAATAAATCAGTCAATTAAAAGGCTAAATATATGAAATTTTGTCAGTAATTTTCTAAATTCTAAATTTTCTAAATTCCTTAATGCCTGTCATTGGAAGTGTATAGAATAGCAGATTTTCACTGTGTATACACATTACCTGATTGGGCCAAAAATGCTCCCACTGACTCCCATTATAACCACATATTTTTCATACACTATAAGCATATATATACTGTATATATATATATATATATATTATATGCTTATATATATATTATATGCTTATATATATATATATATTATATGCTTATATATATATATATAATATACATATATATCTTTATATATTATATATGTATATTATATATATTACTATATACAACAATGCTGACATGTTTTTATGAAACTAGATCTTCATTGTCTGCAGCAAGACAATGACCCCAAAATCCCCCCACAACCCAGAAACAGACCCCCTGTCTGTGTTCACACACCTGCAGAAACATTCATCCAATAGTTATAATATCTTTATCAGAAGTATTAAACTGTGCACTAACTTGGAAATATTCCATATTTTGTGTTTTTCCCATTGGAAGAAAAACGGTTCTAATGGCAAATTCCATATAAACATATAATAATTATAAAAAATATAATAAACTTTATATCTATGGATAGGGCTGAAGTAAGGGAAAAGATCTGATGCACTGAAAGAAAAAAATATATTTCTGTATTACATTTTTTTTTTTTTTTACACGTTTATGAGACGGCTCTTTTTGGACCCGATTAGGTCATGTGTGTAGACATTTTAATCGGTTTTCAAGGGTTAAGACAAGACAAAGGAACAACCTCTCTGAACCGGTTATGTTCGTATGCTGAGGACTACCGGTATATGTCTTTGTCAGTCAGGGACACGCCCTGCCAAGCAGGTGAATGTGACACGGCCAGTAGTCGAGTGGTCTCCCGTTTTAAATTTAGAAGGCTGAGTGAATTCAATCTAGTGGGTCAATGCTTTACGTTACTGCATCTCTACAACGGGATTGTCCAACGCTGATTTCCTGCAAGGCATCAGTGGTTTAAATTATGTCCAGTCCTGAAAATGTCTTTCTGCTCTACCAGTCTGTAAGGCCTTGTTTAGACTGGTCGCCTATGTCCAATTTTTAGCCCATCCAGATTGATATCAGATATCTCTCTGTAGTCTGAACACTCCCATACCACGATATCTGAATTTTGCGTGACAGATTGAAACCACATTCGGGAGGTAGCTTCGTATCGGACATGGACAGATGCGTCTCAGTCTGAACAGCTCCAAGCACTCAGATCGGCTATGGCGGACCGTGACTTCATATCAACGACGTGACAACAAGGTGCCAGAAGGAAGAGCGTCGCATTACGGAGCGGTAAAAAATGGAAGATGAGGTTGACAATGTCTGTTGTGTAATAGATTTTGCCCACCTCTACCAGACAGTGATATCGCAAATACGCTAAGGTAACAAAACTTTCGTCGTCGTCATCGTTGTTGCCGCTGTCGCAATTATATGACCTCACACATTACATGGACTGAATGACGCCTCCGCACCGACATCGTTGTTATGGCAACCTGTCAGATCAGCCAATAATGTGGCCCAGTCTGACCAGAGCCAGATCACATTTGGACACTTGCTAAAAACAGTGTGAACAGTCAGCCCTAAAAATCGGATGTGGAAGGAAATCTGATTGGTATCCGATATGCCTGCAGTCTGAACGCAGCCTAAGTGCTCTGTAAGTATCAGCTGGAGGCGTCTTCACTGCATGAGGCCTCACCTCTGACTCATAAAGAAACAGATGAACAAATATCCAACTGTCAATCATGTTCATCAACGCGTGGGCACCGTGATTGTTTGGGCAGTAGTGGGTGGAGTTACAACGTGACACCGTGAGGTTTTCAAGTGAGCTTATTCAAATATAAAGGAGGGGAGATATACCACACAGGACGACTTCATGTATGAGACATGCGTGTGAGTTGATGACATCATCAACACGTGGATGGTGTAGTTATGCAGTAACAACAGGTGACTGGAAAACATCCTGAGTCAGCTAATGGCTCACCAGTCGGCAGCGAACTAAAACAATATGTTAGACACACACTTTACCAATGTCCACCAGTTTGACCAGTTCAATCGTGTTACACAACAGATATGTTAAAGGGTTATCGAGGTATTACTGACAGCAGGAGAAATGATTGTGTCAGCGTTCACAATAAATTCTATTAACTTTAGAACAGGCTGGCCCGTTTTCCCCCAAAGGGTTTACTGAAGTCTAGTCACAGCCAGCATCACAAAAATACTGTGAAATGCACAGGAGAGTGAGACACAGGTGTGACCATCTGTTACTCCTCCTCTCCGACCTCACTCTCCTAGTCTCCAATCACACCCTACTAACTCAACTTCTCCCTTGGAGTCTGTTCTCTATGTCCTTACAGGTTCACCCTTCATCCACCCATCCGCAGTGGACCTGCTCTTCCCATTCCCTCATCTGACCGTCGGCTGGGGTCCTGCTGTCTTCCTCCGGGCCACCATACTGCTCCACCCGTCATCCAGCCATCCTCTGTGGACCTGCTCCTCCAAGCCCACCAGTACCACCCCTCATCTATCCATCTGCTGGGGTCCTGCTTTCTTTCTTCCTCCTTCCACCATACAGTCATCCATGCAGCTGTAATTGTGTCTTGAATTTACCAACTACATGATGGGGAACATGTATTGAAGACAACAACCACAATCGTCTATAACCATAAAGACACTGTCTCTCTCTCTGTCTCTCTTTCTCTGACCCTGTCCTCATCTTCCTTTTATATATTTTCCACCCAGCTAGTCAAGGCGGATGGCCGCCCAAAAGAGTCTGGGTCCTGCCCGGAGTTTCTTCCTCAACGAGGGACTTTTTCCCCACCACTGTCGCTTATGCTCTGGAGGGTTCAGTTGGGTTAAAGGGCTATGAAATGTCTGCTACCATGATTGACCGCTATATAAATAAAACTTGATTGATAACTGTATTGTGTACAGTATTCTTACCCCAAGCACTTTGTTGGCATCGTAGATGTTATCCACATATTTGTTGTAGTGGTGCAGATGTGGACAGAACTGGTCGAAGCCTCGGCCAAAGAAGCCATTCTCCAAATTCACTAGCAGAGATCTGTAAAAGAAAAAAGTATTGTAACAATTTAAAGCAAAATCTGATACGCAAATCCCTTTATCTAATATTCTAATTATAGGTATGAATAATTAGCTGCTGTAAGCTGCAGGAGCTGAAAGTTTAGGTCATCCAGTTTGAGGTGTTTAGTTTGTCAAATGAATATTTGTACTTCAAGCTGCTCTTCAGGTAAACATGGTGTGTAGTGAACCAGTCTGTGTGGGCATCGTCCAGATAGTCAGAGCAGTGTGTTTCAGACGGCTGTCAGCCCTCACAGAACACACACACTGGTGGTTTAACCACCAGGTATCTGCTGCGCTGGTGTGTAAATGAGTCCCACTCAGTGAACAGGTGACGACTGGTGGGGTGTGATCACCACCACTGTACCAACGTGCGTGAGACTGAATGCTGGTTATGGTTTGTAAAGTGTTGAGGGGACGGTCAGGGCAGGAAGATGCTACAGCACAACAGTCGTCAAGTTGACCGTTTACCATAAAAGCTGTTCTACAGTGTGACGTGAGAACACACCTGAGTGAAACACGGTGTAGATACAGTAACAATGAAATACACATTGTGTGTGTGCCCTGCTTTTGGTGCAGCTTCTGCCCCTAAGTGGACACTGAACCTCCAGGGGAACTATACTGGACGTCGAGTTACTGGTCCTCCATCAGGGGACACACGACGCTCAAAGAGATAATAACACATGTGAGGCCTCGGTGCAAAAGAGTGAGGAGGTTGATCATAGTTCAGAGGGTCACTTTATGTTAATGGGTTGTTTAGAAGGTGAGCACTGGGTGTAATTGGAAGGCCTCTCTCAGTGGGTGACATATCTGCTGGGACCCAGACAGTGGGTCTACCTTCAGGGCACCAAGGGCCACTTTGTAGTGAGAACACGCCCGCTGAACTCGGGAACAAAACATCTTGATCAAGGCAGAAAGAACGCAGGAGCTCAGCCTGTCAAGCACATTACAGCAACACGGACACGACTGGTGGGGGTGTTGACACTTGTGAAAGAGCTTGTTATCCAAACTTAGAGGAAACACACACACACACACACACACACACACACACACACCTCCTTAATGATGTTCCCAGAGACTTCTGTTCGAACGCTGGAAGAAGGAGCACTTTGCTGTTGAAGTTGATTTAAATAGATTTTAATGAAGTTGTGCACCAAGGTAGCCTCTGTTCATAATCAGGAGATGCAGGAGCAGGCAGGAGAGTTCTAACGAGGGCAAAGGGCGGCTAAAACTGTGTTTCCGCTTTTTCCCCCGCTCACTGCCAGAGGCTATTATTATAAATATGAAATTATGGATTACATTTTTTATGCTTACTTTTTCACAGCAATTAAATTGTCTGGCCATCAGCAGCAAGACGGCGAGGACATTAACATTCCACGCGCATCGTGTTAATTCACATTAATTCCGAGCAGTTGTGACTTTAGAGTGGATACAACCTCAACAAAACAATTCCAGCTGAGGCGCCTTCGTTTAAGGCAGGCTTGAACAGAGGAATACTAAGTGTAAAAACACAGAGTGGGAATCAGCTTCACATGTATACCGTTTACTAAAGAAACAAAGATCGCTACTGATAAGAAAACAAAGAAATAACAGAACTGTGTTCTTACCATCCAGCATACCATGTGATTCATAGTGATGTCTGTCAGCGCTGTTTCATCTCAAACTACACCTGTCCTAACCATGACGACCCATGCTCCCACCACCCCCAAACACAGTCCAGACTGGATGCTCCTCACTGGATTCATTGGATGCTTCTGACTGGACTCACTGGATGCTCCTTACTGGGTTCACTGGATGCTTCCTATTGGGTTCACTGGACACAATTCACTGGATGCAACTCACTGGATGCTCCCTGCTGGATTCACTGGATGCTCCTCACTGGGTTTACTGGATTCATTGGACGCTCCTTACTGGGTTCACCGAAGGCTCCTTACTGGATTCACTGGATGCTCCTTACTGGGTTTACTGGATTCATTGGACGCTCCTTACTGGGTTCACCGAAGGCTCCTTACTGGATTCACTGGATGCTCCTTACTGGGTTTACTGGATTCACTGGATGCTCCTTACTGAGTTTACTGGATGTTCCTTACTGGACGCGCCTCATTGGGTTCACTGAATGCTCCTTACTGAATTCACTGGATGCTCCTTACTGGATTCACTGGATGGTCCTTACTGGATTCACTGGATGCTCCTTACTGGATTCACTGGATGCTCCTTACTGTACGTGCTTTATTGGGTTCACTGAATGCTCCTTACTGGGTTCACCGAACGCCCCTTACTGGATTCACTGGATGCTCCTTACTGGGTTCACTGGATGCTCCTTACTGGGTTCACTGAACGCTCCTTACTTCTTCTTCTTTTCCTTTTTGGCTTTTCCCTTCAGGGGTCGCCACAGCGAATCAACCGCCTCCATCTAACCCTGTCCTTTGCATCCTCTTCTCTCACAACAACTACCTTCATGTCCTCTTTCACTACATCCATAAACCTCCTCTTTGGTCTTCCTCTAGGCCTCCTGCCTGGCAGTTCAAAACTCAGCATCCTTCTACCAATATATTCACTATCTCTCCTCTGGACATGTCCAAACCATCTCAGTCTGGCCTCTCTGACTTTATCTCCAAAACCTCTAACATGTGCTGTCCCTCTGATGTACTCATTCCTGATCCTATCCTTCCTGGTCACTCCCAGAGAGAACCTCAGCATCTTCATCTCTGCTACCTCCAGCTCTGCCTCCTGTCTTTTCCTCAGTGACACTGTCTCTAGACCAAACAACATCGCTGGTCTCACCACAGTTTTGTACACCTTTCCTTTCATTTTAGCTGAAACTCTTCGATCACACATCACACCTGACACTTTTCTCCACCCATTCCATCCTGCCTGGACACGCTTCTTCACCTCTTTTCCCCACTCTCCATTGCTCTGGACTGTTGACCCCAAGTACTTAAAATCCTCCACCTTCTTGATCTCTTCTCCCTGTAACCTCACTCTTCCACTTGGGTCCCTCTCATTCACACACATGTACTCTGTCTTACTGCGGCTAACCTTCATCCCTCTCCTTTCCAGGGCAAACCTCCACCTCTCTAGCTTCTCCTCCACCTCGTCCCTGCTCTCACTGCAGATCACAATGTCATCTGCAAACATCATAGTCCATGGAGATTCCTGTCTAACCTCGTCTGTCAGCCTGTCCATCACCATAGCGAACAAGAAGGGGCTCAGAGCTGATCCCTGATGCAGTCCCACCTCCACCTTGAACTCCTCTGTCACACCTACAGCACACCTCACCACTGTCTTACAGTCCTCATACATGTCCTGCACCGCTCTAACATACTTCTCTGCCACTCCAGACTTCCTCATACAATACCACAGTTCCTCTCTGGGCACCCTGTCATAAGCTTTCTCCAGATCTACAAAAACACAATGCAGCTCCCTCTGGCCTTCTCTGTACTTCTCTATCAACATCCTCAAAGCAAATACTGCATCTGTAGTACTCTTTTTTGGCATGAAACCATACTGCTGCTCACAAATGCTCACTTCTGCCCTTAGTCTAGCTTCCACTACTCTTTCCCATAACTTCATTGTATGGCTCATCAGCTTTATTCCTCTGTAGTTGCCACAACACTGCACATCTCCCTTGTTCTTAAAAATGGGCACCAGCACACTTCTCCTCCACTCCTCAGGCATCTTCTCACTATCTAAGATCCCGTTGAACAACCCAGTCAGAAACTCTACTGCCACCTCCCCTAGACACTTCCAAACCTCTACAGGTATATCATCAGGACCGACTGCCTTTCCACTCTTCATCCTCTTCAGTGCTCTCCTCACTTCATCCTGGCTAATCTTTGCTACATCCTGGTCCACAACAGTCACCTCTTCTAGTCTTTGTTCTCTCTCATTTTCCACGTTCATCAACTCTTCAAAGTACTCTTTCCATCTTCCCATCACACTGCTGGCACCTGTCAATAGACTTCCATCCCTATCCTTAATCACCCTAACCTGCTGCACGTCCTTCCCATCTCTATCTCTCTGTCTTGCCAGCCTGTATAGATCAGTCTCTCCCTCCTTACTGTCCAACCTAGCATACAAGTCATCATAAGCTTCTTGTTTGGCCTTTGCTACCTCTACCTTCACCTTACGCTGCATCTCCCTGTACTCCTGTCTACTCTCCTCAGTCCTCTCAGTGTCCCACTTCTTCTTAGCTAACCTCTTTCTTTGTATACACTCCTGTACCTCCTCATTCCACCACCAAGTCTCCTTGTCTACTTTCCTTCCAGATGACACACCAAATACTCTCCTACCTGTCTCCCTGATCACATTAGCTGTAGTTGTCCAGTCATCTGGAAGCACCTCCTGACCACCCAGAGCCTGTCTTAACTCCTTCCTAAAGGTCATGCAACACTCTTCCTTTTTTAGCTTCCACCATTTCGTCTTCTGCTCTGTCTTTGTCCTCTTCATCTTCCTCACCACCAGAGTCATCCTACACACCACCATCCTATGCTGTTTGGCTACACTCTCGCCTACCACTACTTTGCAGTCACTGATCTCCTTCAGGTTACATCGTCTACACAAGATGTAGTCTACCTGTGTGCTCCTACCACCACTCTTATAGGTCACCCTATGTTCCTGCCTCTTCTGGAAGAAAGTATTCACTACAGCCATTTCCATCCTTTTTGCAAAGACAACTACCATCTGTCCTTCTGCATTCCTCTCCTGGATACCAAACCTGCCCATCACTTCCTCATCACCTCTGTTACCTGCACCAACATGTCCATTGAAGTCTGCACCGATGACAACTCTCTCACTTCTAGGTATGCTCTGCATCACTTCATCAAAGTCCAACCAGAATTTCTCCTTCTCCTCCAGCTCACATCCTACCTGTGGAGCATACCCACTAACAACATTGAACATCACACCTTCTATTTCTAGCTTCAGACTCATCACTCTATCCGACACTCTTTTTACCTCCAGGACATTCCTAACAAACTCCTCCTTCAAGATAACTCCTACTCCATTTCTCTTTCTATCTACACCATGATAGAACAACTTGAACCCTGCTCCTAAACTTCTAGCCTTGCTACCTTTCCACCTGGTCTCCTGGACACACAGTATGTCTACCTTCCTCCTCTGCATCATGTCGACCAACTCTCTACCTTTTCCTGTCATAGTTCCAACATTCAACGTCCCTACTCTTAGTCCTATACTCTTGGCGCTCCTCTTCTCTTTCTTCGTGCGAACGCACTTTCCTCCTCTCCTTCTTCGACCAACAGTAATCCAATTTCCACCGGCGCCCTGTAGGTCAACAGCGCCGATGGCGGTCGTTGTTAACCCGGGCCTCGACCGATCCGGTATGGAAGTCATATGTTTGATTCGCATCTTTGATTTGGCAAAAGTTTTACGCCGGATGCCCTTCCTGACGCAACCCTCTGTATTTATCCGGGCTTGGGACCGGCACAATAAGACACTGGCTTGTGCCCTCTTGCGGCTACTGAACGCTCCTTACTGGACGCGCTTTATTGGGTTCACTGGATGCTCCTTACTGGGTTCACTGAACGCTCCTTACTGGACGCGCTTTATTGGGTTTACTGGATGCTCCTTACTGGGTTCACTGAACGCTCCTTACTGGACGCGCTTTATTGGGTTCACTGGATGCTCCTTACTGGGTTTGCTGGTTCTTGGTGGTCGTTTCCAGCTGGGATAACTGGGCTGCTATCTGCTCAGCCTGACTCCCCTTCTTAGAGTGAACATATCAGTGCCTTTGTGTTTCCTGTTCCTCATGTAACTCTCACATTCATTTTTTGTACCACTCATCTCAGATGTATTTAGATACATTAGTGGGTACTACTCCTTCTTTCAATGAGCCTTTTAATGTCAAACTGTCTAGTCTTAACAAGTGAGGAAAATTTTAACTAGCACTTGCAGTATGGAGGGGTTTACAGACCATCAACAACAAGCTCAGTTTGAATCAAGTGACTGAAACTCCAACTGAAGCTGCAGGTTCTCTTAAAGGAGGTACTTCCTGGATGTAAGCCCCCTGATGGCTAGCATTAGACATCCAGTAAAGCAAACACAACAGGTACACTGAACAACTTTGTTTAACAAGTTTGCCCTGGAATTCCAGGATTTACTGTAGTGGCAAACACATGAGAAAAATGACATGACGGCTTAAAAGACAAGTTTAAAAAGTTCACTTCAGCAAAGTGGATTTAAACACAGCAACTCTTTAAAGTAGAAAGCCTGAAATGAAATTCTCAGGTGTAACATCAAAGTCAGGAACCTTATCCCATCTTCTGTGTACCAGTGGCAGTAGTGTAAGCCACTCAAATCACTGGAAAAGGTGAAGCGTCAAAGCACTTGCCCAGAAATAAAGTAGGATCAGGCAGGAAACAATTCTCTGAAGCAATAATACAACCAATGCACATCGAGACCAAGACAGCAGTTAACACAGGGTCATTTAATAAAAGACCCATGATCCAACATGTAACTGGTGCATTGTATTTGTCCTGAGGTTTCATAGATGTGTACATAGAAAGGTATAAAATTTAAAATGTGATCTCGACCTAATTTTTCGAGGACATGTTTGTGATCTAATTTTCATCCCCTTGCCTCCCTGAATATTACGCCTTTTGTTTTGTGTTTCTATCTTATCCGGTCCTGAAATATGTGCAAAAAATATCTATCTATCCTGAGTGTTGAAATTTGAGTGTTGAAATTTGACCTAAACCTAGTTTTTTTAAAGGTGAAGGTCATCATCTTATTTTCATCCCCTTTGCTGCCTGAGTAATGTGCTTTTTGTTTCATCGTTCCATCTGCAACGGTTGTGAAGATATTTGGTGGACGGACGGACAGACACACAAACACTGACAATTACAACTAGAACCAAGGCAGCCAGAGAATACAACATCCCGCAACACCCCTACATTCAAAATTTTACCCTGACCTACTTTCATAGGTCAGGGTAAATCAAAGCACAGGTAGATCAAAGCACTAACTATGACCTACGGTCTTACTCACACTGGCCTTCTACCTCGTCTTTCTGTCTTATCCGGTTCCTAAGTGTAAAAAAGTTCAAATTTGACCTTGACGTAGTTCGTAGTTTTCTAAAGGTCAAGGTCATCATCTCATTTTCATCCCCTTTGCTGCCTGAGTAATGTGCTTTTTGTTTCATCTTTCTGTCTGCAACAGTTATGAAGATATTTGGTGGACTAACAGACGGACGGATGGACGGACGGACGGACACACAAACACTGACAATTACAATACATCCCCTTCGCGGGATGTAACTAAAACCAAGGTAGTCAGAGGCTGCAACATCCCGTGACACCTCTGAAATCAAAATTTTGTCCTGACCTACTTTCATAGATCGAAGCATTAGCTTCGATTTATGAAGATATTTGGTGGACTAGCGGACGAACACACAAACACTGACAATTACATCACCGCTTTTCGGGATGTAACCAGTGCTTGTGAAAAACGCTAGCATGTCGTCCAGGTTTCTAAAGTCCTCTAAAATAAAAACATTCACCTTCTGAACAGTTCACACTTTCAGAAAGAGCTGATTACGACATGCCTGCAGCCGTTCAGGAAGTAAATATCAAAATCTACAGTGTAGACATTTGCATGTGTACAAAGAAAACTACAACTATCTCAGGCATGATGCCTTAGCAATGATAAAATAAAATAAATTAAAACTAGCAGCACATTTAATTATGAACATACGAGCATTCTTTAAAGTGTCCTACAATAGTACCCAGCATGCCAGTGGCCCTTATAACATCACCATAGCAACACAACAGCAGCACAAATGAATTGATTAAAAATAAAAAATGCTAATTCCAACCTGTGGAATAATTTTGTGTATTATTTGTAACATAGTGATATGAATAATAATTAATAACTGTTCATTTGTGCAATTTTCTCCGGGATTAATAAAGTATACATCTATCTATCCATCTATTTATCTTATAACTTAATTTTGACGTGCTGCTGAACCACATTAGAAATGTGTCAGCTTGAAATTTAATGTTCAAAAAACCTGCTGTGTGTTCACTATGTATAAGAAAAGCCTTCACTAAACACGCCATGATGGCAGGGTTAGAAGGTCAGAAGGCAGGGTTTTGCTTGACCAACCAACCAACCTACCAACCATCAACTAAAAAACCAACCAACCAACCAAGGAACTAACAAACCATTATTTCATAGAACTAAAAATTAGTTTTATGAAAACTACAAACTAGTCTTTTAATATTTTAAGAAAAAATGCAAGGTGGACTGACTCTCCATGTGTGTTAGGGCTGTTCAGCCATGTTGCCTTGTAAGCCATAATACAAGGCAACATGGCATAATGTGTTTATTTGTGTTTAAAGCCTAAGGAAATGCTGTTGTTTTAATTCTTCTTTCTGAACAATCTGATTTGAAATGTGATTCAGAACCTTGTTTCCATGCCCAACCTCAGTTTCTGGGTGAACAATGAAACTTGTGTGTTCAACAGAAGACGCCAAACCTCAAACTGTTTAACATAGACTGAACTAAACCTGGTGTTAGCTCCTTGGCTAAGCTAGCCTTTTTCTATACATGTGCATGTGAAGGGATATGGTCGACTTACGTTTCTTCAGAAACCGCAACAACACCTGGTTCTCATGAGTAGGTTTTGGGGCGGACTTCATTTTGTTCACCTGTGATAGCGGTTCCAGTCCACACACACCAACACAGTTTCTAAATAAATAAGAAGAACCAATGACTACCCATCTGTGGGGTGTGAACCTTCTGCCTGAAGCAGCAGTGTGCATCCTGAATGTGCCTTCACATCGAATGACGGCATTAAGACAAACACTGTCGTCGTTGCTAGGGCAACCTGTCAGATCAGCCAATAATGTGGCCCAGTCCGAACCAAGCAAGATCCCATTTGAACACTTGCTAAAAACAGTGTGGATGGTCAGACTAAAAATCAGATATGGAAGGAAATGTGATTGGAATCAGATATGCCTGCAGTCTGAACACAGCCTAAGTCCACTACATACCCATCTATGGGAGCAAACTATCACCACTGGTCCTATCAATAATGCTCAGCACTGTCACGTAGTTATTCAACCTATAGCAGATGTCAGTGTGAAATAAAGTGAAAGGAATAGGGGACAATCTAATCAATCGCATGGCAGTGGTAAATCAGTGCAGCACTAACACACTGTCTCCATGGAGCGTTTTTTAAATGGAGTGCTTGCCATTATGTTTTCAACCATTGATTCAATAAGGGGCTCATAATGAAGATGTATGGGAACGGCGGAACCATTTATCCAATACATCAAGCTACATAATTCATACTTCAGTCTTCATTGTGGCACACTCAACAAGAAGGCCTGTTAGTCTGCAGAGGATTAGAGTCTGGGGAACATGCGCCGCTCGTTATTTAGTCTGCTAATGGAATCCCAGTCAAAGGTAGCCGATGACTCGCTGCAGCCGGTCATGGCATGGATCTGATTCTGGCTTACATGTGTACTGCAGGGTTTTTGTTACCAGGTAACAGCGAAACATACAGTATTGGCCAAAAGTTTGGACACACCTTCTCATTCAATGCGTTTCCTTTATTTTCATGACTATTTACATAGTAGGCAGGATGACCACATGTGGAGTTATGTATTTAACAAAAAACGGCGACACAACTGAAAAAACATTTTATATTCCAGTTTCTTCTGAGTAGCTACCCTTTGCACTGATCACTGCTTCGCACACTCTGGGCATTCTCTCAATGAGCTTCATGAGGTTGTCACCTGAAATGGCTTTCACTTCACGGTCACGCCTTATCAGGGTTTATTAGTGGAATTTCTTGCTTTAACAATACGGTTGCGACCATCAGTTGTGTTGTGCAGAAGTCAGGTTAATACACAGCTGAGAGCCTTATTGGACAACTGTTAAACTCATATTATGGCAAGAACCAATTTGCTAAAGCTAGTGGTATCATTACTTTTAGAAATGAAGGTATACCCACCTTAAAATGTTTGCTCCTCTTTAAGAACAAAGATGATACCAGAAAATAATTTGTTCATCAAACAACACATTTCAAAATTGTGATGTCACACCGCCCTGTCCTTATCATTGGTTTGAGAGAGCAGCTTTTGCCAACTGTTCTCACAAGAACAACTTCAACTGCATGAAGCAGAAGGAAATGAAGAAGAAACTTCCTGCTAACCCAACCCGATGTAGATGGTGCTCAAAGCCAGAGCAGTATCAACAGACTGACTGAGCAGGAAGGCAGTAGACAATCCCTGGTGTGACCAATCTAAAGGAAGAGCAGTAGCTCAGTTTGCAGGGACTTCTCTTGGGAAGCAGAGGGTGTTCATTTCAAGACCTTCATGGACCAAAGTATGGAGCTGCACCGGTCACCTCCACCAAAGCTGATGGGAGGACTGGTTCTCCTGGAGGCATCAGCACCCACATTCTGCCTGGATACACAGACCTTCACCAGCAGGACAAGGTTTGAGCTTTCATTAAAAAACGTCTTCCAGCACTAAATTATCAAAAATTGCTCTCTTATCAGTTGTTTGGGCTGAAAAACTGATCACTGGGCTTGCGTTAGCCATTCGCCACTTCGCCATAGGCGAAGTAAATTCCATATGGCTACAAGGTTTTTAGCTTGTGTAGCCACAGTGGCGTTCTTATTTTTAGGAAAAAAAGTCTAAAACTTACAACCTTTTTGGACTCGCGAAAATCCCCGAGCGATTACATAAGAAAACAATAGCATGCTGCTATATCCGCATGCTGACGGAAATAGCCGAAGTGACCCGAACGCTCCCAATCATTAAATATGCACTCAGGTCATGACATTCTCTCGTCCAATAAAAAAAAAACTAGGGCTGTTTAACGCGTTAATTAATTAATTACGCTGCAAATTAACATGCTATAAAATTTAACGCAATTAATCGCGAGTGGCCGTCGTGGTGAAGAAGGAGCTGAGCCGAAAGGCAAAGCTCTCGATTTACCGGTCGATCTACGTTCCTGCCCTCACCTATGGTCATGAGCTGTGGGTCGTGACCGAAAGAACGAGATCCAGGATACAAGCGGCCGAAATGAGTTTCCTCCGCAGGGTGTCCGGGCTCTCCCTTAGAGATAGGGTGAGAAGTTCGGTCATCCGGGAGGGACTCAGAGTCGAGCTGCTGCTCCTCCGCATCGAGAGGAGCCAGATGAGGTGGCTCGGGCATCTGGTCAGGATGCCTCCTGGACGCCTCCCTGGTGAGGTGTTCCGGGCACGTCCTACCGGGAGGAGGCCCCGGGGACGACCCAGGACACGCTGGAGAGACTATGTCTCCCGGCTGGCCTGGGAACGTCTTGGGATTCTCCCAGAGGAGCTGGACGAAGTGGCTAGGGAGAGGGAAGTCTGGGCTTCCCTGCTTAAGCTGCTGCCCCCGCGACCCGACCCCGGATAAGCAGAAGAGAATGGATGGATGGATGGACGGATAATCGCGAGTGGCAAGTCAATGCGCTAGCATTTTAAATTTGGCCCACTGAAGGACCCGTAGGCTGCAGTGACGTCACTTCCTACCTGCATCACTAGTCAAAAGCAGAGTGACTGACAACAGAGATGGACGCGACACAGGAGAGCGAGGCAAGTCCACTCGGACCTTTGGGAGGAAAGTTTATTTCTAAAAAGAACAAAGACGGACTTTCAACAAAAACACAGTGATTCTGCTGTAGACCCTCCGTCAGTCTGCCCCAGGGGCCCCAGGGCAGCTGTGGCTCCACACGTAGTTACCATCACCAAGTATGAATGAGGAGTGAATGAATAATGGATCCGATGTAAAGCGTCTTTGAGTGTCCAGAAAAGCGCTATAGAAATCTAATCCATTATTATTATTAATAATAATTTTATTATTTGTATCTTTTGTAAAAGAGAATTTTCATCTCACCAAAGCAGCTCCAGCCTAACGTATCATTTAAATACAAAACATGTGAAGGACAGAGTTGAACGTTAGCTTACCCTTTTAAAGGAAGAGCCTGTTAGCATCTTGCTATTTAGTTGCCTTATTTAGAGGCATGTTATTCTATTCATTTTGAATTGCTGTATTGAGTCAGCTTTAGTATTCATTTTGATTGAGAGTCTGCTTATGTGCCTATTTGAGACTCAGCCTTATTTTATTTCTGAATTTTATTTATTTAACTGTATTTGTATTACATTTTTGAGAAATGCACCTGGTCTAATTGGTTTGCTGATGTGCTCGGCGTTTTTTCTTTCGAATTTCATTTATAAAGCACACTTAATAAAAATGTGGATTTAAAATCTTCTCTTCTTGGTGTATTCTATTGATTAGTCATGCACTACAATTTTGTAATGTCTTAGAATTCAAATTCTTTATTTGGGGGCCTTTAGCAGGTATGGGATTAAAATGCGATTAATTAGATTAATTAATTACAAATCCTGTAATTAATTTTTTTAATCGCCTGACAGCACTAAAAAAACAGGATTCTAAACCCGTGAATTGGTGACGACAAGGCGAGGACGATCGATTGAAAGAAAATGAGAATAGAGTGTTTTATAGTAGATTTTGTGATAAAATCCTAATTGAACAACAATTGGTGAATGCTGAGGGGGGGGGGGGGGGAGTGGTGACAGACCGATCAGAAGGTCAATGAAAGATATGATCAATGCTTGTTTGTATTCTTAGACTTTTCTATGACCGGCAGGAATAACCAGCGATGCGTGTAAATGTGTATTCACCTCGCTTGATATATTTTTTAATGCCTTTTTAAATTGAAATGAAAAATCATATCGAATTAAAAAAAACAAAAAGCTAAACTGACATACCAATGGTGTTGTCTGAGTTAAATTGTCTTCTAGTCTAAGTAAAACTTACAAGTAAACATTGAGTAATATTTTGTATGATTGTATCTTTAATTTCCCTGCGGGGATAAATAAAGTATACTTCTTCTTCTTCTTCTTCACATAGTGAATGCAAGTTTTCAATAGTTGAATCTCACATTTCTACCTGCATACAGTAGGACAGAAATACAGATAGTTCAGCTTGAACTGTTGACTTTAGTGTATTTTTGTAGGTAAACTGAACAGAAGATTTTGCCCTCAGAATGCAGGAAAACAACCCCATTTTCGAAAAAATTTCCCGGGGGGGGGCCCTCCCGGACCCCACCTGTGGGGGGGGTCTCCCCCCCACACACCCCTGCGACGAGCGTGGTTTTACACCCCCCAACAATTGAAAACTTACCTTCACTATGTGAAGATACAGTCATACAAAATATTACTCAATGTTTGTTAGTTTTACCTGCTACGACAGCGAGACGCTGTCTGGACACAGAATGTGGCTTTTTGTGGTTTACTCAGTTCTTGTACACTGAGCCACAGTGGCTTAGTCACACTAGCTCCTGGTGCAAGCCCAGGATCACATGACCACAAGCCAGGACGTTGATTTGCATTCTGAGTGTTTAAATATGTTCAGTCCTTTCAACAGCAGGTCAGACAGGAAACACATGGTTGTTCTACCTCTGCTCTCCTGGTGATGTCTGCTGGGATAATTATCCCTGATGCGCATTAATGTCTCCACTGAGAAAGGGAACACCCCTTCACCTCAACACAACATCACTGACGTCTGCCAGCACAGAAGATAGGGTTCCCCTCACTAAATTAAAAGTTTATTTAGACTGCTTTCTTACACAAGAGACAAAACACTAATCATCACTGCTTTACACAATCGCCATGAGCTCAGTTATCCTTTAAATTATTAAGGGGATACTTACTGGTTCACTGAATGAATGGCTTTAATTGAACTGAAGATGCTTTCTCTAATGTCCTGCCTCAGGGTTCCTTTGGCCTTCAAGATCTCCACAAAATACTGTGAAAAATAAGAGAGCGCAGGGTGACATCATTGCAGCATTTATATTATTATAATTATTCATTTAGAACAATTCATTATTAATGTTTAATGTAACTCAGCAGATCTTAGGAGAGATGTGACTTAAATATTTTCAGGAAGCACTTATGGAACCGACGCTGTGAGTCTCCCAGAACAAAGAGCTCCTGAACTATCAATGACAGATGGCACGAACAGTCACGACCCTGAACAGCCATGACTCACAGAGTTCTAGAGCTTAGTACGTAGAACCCAACAGAACAGTCACGACCCTGAACAGCCACGAGTCAGAGTTCTAGAACTTAGTACGTAGAACCCAACAGAACAGTCACGACCCTGAACAGCCACGAGTCAGTTCTAGAACTTAGTATGTAGAACCCAACAGAACAGTCACGACCCTGAACAGCCATGACTCACAGAGTTCTAGAGCTTAGTACGTAGAACCCAACAGAACAGTCACGACCCTGAACAGCCACGAGTCAGAGTTCTAGAACTTAGTACGTAGAACCCAACAGAACAGTCACGACCCTGAACAGCCACGAGTCAGTTCTAGAACTTAGTACGTAGAACCCAACAGAACAGTCACGACCCTGAACAGCCACGAGTCAGAGTTCTAGAACTTAGTACGTAGAACCCAACAGAACAGTCACGACCCTGAACAGCCACGAGTCAGAGTTCTAGAACTTAGTACGTAGAACCCAACAGAACATGGCCTCAGTGGAAGGAGATGCTCACCAGAAGTTGGGAAGAGGGGATATCAAAGTATCTACTGTATATTGATACTTCAATGTCCCCTCTTCAAGGCTTCAGGTCATTGATTGATCAATAGGTATTTGTATATACAGGTAGTCCTCAAGATAGGAACATCCGACTTACGAACATTCTAAGATATGAATCTACCAATGTGCCCGTCTGCCTGCTTGTCTGTCTGTCTGCGGGGGAGGATGACTTCAGGAGATTTCGCTTTGGTGTGACTCTGGTGCGAAATGGTTACTGGAATCAACAGAAAAAATAATCTTGTGTGGATCAGGACCCAGTGTTAGGACTGCATGTTATTAACTGATGTTGGGGGGGTTGGACTCATATCCAGTTTGACTGAGCCGTAACAGAGACTATTGTTACTCTGGTGTTAGCTTGAATTTGGTTGATTTTTTCGTACTTGGTGCTTTCTGATACTTGTTCTTTATGAAAGTAAAGAACTTTATATAGTATCAGTGATTTCTACAGTTATTGTATCTAATGAACATTAATGGGAAGCATCTTTCGTTGTTTCTTCTGGAAGCTAATTCCTTATGGTAATGACAGTAGTGTTGGCAGAGGTGGACACTCTCTGGGGACTTTGGAGACATTCGTTTCCAGACTTTAACTAAATGAGATCAAATAAAGGTTGGATTAGAACAAAACCTGAAGCGAGTGATAGGCTGATTGCTGCCCTGTTGCGGCTGCAGAGCGACTCCCACAGACGGTCTCTGACGGTAACGGTCTGGTCGTGCTACACTACGTACCGTGGTGACCAGCTCCAGCTGCTGACAGTAGCGCTGCTCCGTCTGCACCAGTTCTCTGGCCGTCCGGTTGCGTTTCCTCTCCCAGCGCTCCCTCTGGTCCTGGATACTGGTGCCTCCATGGGAACCAGCGACAGGAAGGGAGAAACTCATGCTCACACTGTGAACACACACACATCTGGCTCAGGCGTGGCTTCAGGGGCTTTTCGTGAATGCACCAAACATTATCCTACACACCACTGGGTGTACGATATACAATTATGGGAAACAAGCTAAAGGAAAAATCTTTCCTATTGGTTTGGAGGTGAAATGTTGGTGATGGGGGTTCTCATGTTAGAAAACAGCACTAAACCCCCCCGGGTTCAGACTGAGATCAGGTTAGACTGAACCCGACTTAATACTGAATTCTGGCAGCTTGTGAATAAACAGCTGGACGTGACGGCCGATTATTAGACACTCATTTGAACCACTGCTTCATCGTCTTTATGATAGATCCACTGAATGCTGGAGGAACACACTGAATGATGACATCACAGCTCCCTGGTTCACAGGTGGGCGTAGTTCAAAAGAAATCAGCCAATCAGAACACGGTCCGAAAGAAAAAGAAGAATGATCCGATAAACACAATCTGGAGTAACTGAGGAACAAAAACATGCAAATGGTCTCCATTTGAATAAAAGGTTCATAAAATCATTTCTAAGAAAGGATGACAGATTCAAATTGATGAAAACATTAAAATGTTCAGTCTGAAGTGTAAATATGATAAAACTAATTAGAACATTTAACAGATTTAAAGCGTCTGCTTCAGAAAAGAGAAGGTTCGAAGTTCTGACTCATTAGTTGTTGCTTCCGGTTTAGTTGAGGCATTGATCCGATGACGTCACGTTGGTATGCCGGTAACACTCACCTGATGATATTGATCAGGACTGATCAGGACTTTCGATCCAAACCCCGATCCGTTAAGGCAGAAACGTCCGCTAGCCGTGGACTCTTTCTGTTCGGCGCTCAAAACCTCATCTGTTACGTGACTTTATTCACGTCACGCGCGGTGGATCCACGCAGAAACCCTGTGACGTGACTGACCCACGGAAAACGGCCCCACTTTGAAGAAACGCGCTCTTTTGACAATGACTTCCGTGTTCCGGGAATCTGCGTGTACGCGCGTGCTGATTGGTCAGAGTGACCATACAAGTCCCTCCCTCTAGTCGCATGACCCGCCCTCACCGCCCTGCAATTGGCTTGACGTAAGACGTCAGGAAGTGACGTAGTTCCGAACGCATCCGGCCCACAGATGAAGATAGCATTCTGTCAGAGATGTTCGGACACCGGAAGGAGCTCCTGAACCGGTCTGTTCTGGTTTATTCCTGCTGCCGGCCTTAAAAAAAATGAAAAATAAGACAAATTTAAATCAAAGAAACATTTCTAATCGTTGAGTTTTGATAAAACCATTGATCCTTTCTAGATGGTGATGTAGGGTCAGGATTAGGGTAAGGCAAGTTTATTTGTACAGCACAATTCATACACAGGCAACTCAAAGTGCTTTACAAAGGCAACGAAATACAAGAACTTTTCAAAGCCAAAAGGGGGATTAAAACAAGACAATAAAATATCAATAAATGAGCAAATAAAAGGAAAAAGTCAATTAAACAGGAAAATAAAATATTTAAACTAAAGCTAACGATTTTAAAAAATGCGGATGATTAAAGAACAGATTCAGGAAAATACTGCGGTGAACAAAAATGTTTTTAACCTTGATTTAAACGAAGTGACCGTTTGAGCAGATCAAAGTGAGGCAGTTTGTTCCACAGGTGAGAAGCCTAATAACCAGGGCTTTGAACCAGAATTTTTTGCCAATTGTTTTGTTCCGAACAGAAACGGAATTATAACGTTTCCGGTTTTGCGTTCCACCCATACAAATGGACGTTCCTGAACCGGTTAGAACAAAAAATAAAGTTCCTGAACCAGTTAATAATGTTCCTTGTAAATATAAATATGTAGGTGCCGTATTTTGCGCAATGTAGCCGCAAGAGGGCACAAGCCAGTGTCTTATTGTGCCGGTCCCAAGCCCGGATAAATACAGAGGGTTGCGTCAGGAAGGGCATCCGGCGTAAAACTTTTGCCAAATCAAAGATACGAATCAAACCTATGACTTCCATACCGGATCGGTCGAGGCCCGGGTTAACAACGACCGCCATCGGCGCTGTTGACCTACAGGGCGCCGGTGGAAATTGGATTACTGTTGGTCGAAGAAGGAGGGACCTGTAGAGGTTTGGAAGTGTCTAGGAGAGGTGGCAGTAGAGTTTCTGACTGGGTTGTTCAACAGGATCTTAGATAGGAGAAGTGTGCTGGTGCCCATTTTTAAAAACAAGGGAGATGTGCAGAGTTGTGGCAACTACAGAGGAATAAAGCTGATGAGCCATACAATGAAGTTATGGGAAAGAGTAGTGGAAGCTAGACTAAGGGCAGAAGTGAGCATTTGTGAGCAGCAGTATGGTTTCATGCCAAAAAAGTACTACAGATGCAGTATTTGCTTTGAGGATGTTGATAGAGAAGTACAGAGAAGGCCAGAGGGAGCTGCATTGTGTTTTTGTAGATCTGGAGAAAGCTTATGACAGGGTGCCCAGAGAGGAACTGTGGTATTGTATGAGGAAGTCTGGAATGGCAGAGAAGTATGTTAGAGCGGTGCAGGACATGTATGAGGACTGTAAGACAGTGGTGAGGTGTGCTGTAGGTGTGACAGAGGAGTTCAAGGTGGAGGTGGGACTGCATCAGGGATCAGCTCTGAGCCCCTTCTTGTTCGCTATGGTGATGGACAGGCTGACAGACGAGGTTATACAGGAATCTCCATGGACTATGATGTTTGCAGATGACATGGTGATCTGCAGTGAGAGCAGGGAACAGGTGGAGGAGAAGCTAGAGAGGTGGAGGTTTGTCCTGGAAAGGAGAGGGATGAAGGTTAGCCGCAGTAAGACAGAGTACATGTGTGTGAATGAGAGGGACCCAAGTGGAAGAGTGAGGTTACAGGGAGAAGAGATCAAGAAGGTGGAGGATTTTAAGTACTTAGGGTCAACAGTCCAGAGCAATGGAGAGTGTGGAAAAGAGGTGAAGAAACGTGTGCAGGCAGGATGGAATGGGTGGAGAAAAGTGTCAGGTGTGATGTGTGATAGAAGAGTTTCGGCTAAAATGAAAGGAAAGGTGTACAAAACTGTGGTGAGACCAGCGATGTTGTTTGGTCTAGAGACAGTGTCACTGAGGAAAAGACAGGAGGCAGAGCTGGAGGTAGCAGAGATGAAGATGCTGAGGTTCTCTCTGGGAGTGACCAGGAAGGATAAGATCAGGAATGAGTACATCAGAGGGACAGCACATGTTAGAGGTTTTGGAGATAAAGTCAGAGAGGCCAGACTGAGATGGTTTGGACATGTCCAGAGGAGAGATAGTGAATATATTGGTAGAAGGATGCTGAGTTTTGAACTGCCAGGCAGGAGGCCTAGAGGAAGACCAAAGAGGAGGTTTATGGATGTAGTGAAAGAGGACATGAAGGTAGTTGGTGTGAGAGAAGAGGATGCAAAGGACAGGGTTAGATGGAGGCAATTGATTCGCTGTGGCGACCCCTGAAGGAAAAAGCCGAAAGGAAAAGAAGAAGAGGTGCCGTATTTTGCGCACCATAAGACGCGCTTCAAAGCCTTAATATTTCTCAAAAATCAATGCTGCGCCTTTTAACATGAAGCGTCTTGTGTTCACTGAGTTACAAAATCTGTAAAAATGTTTTTGTGTGACTTTAGTCAGCGATCCGCCAGCTCAGCCATTTTCCACCGACATAAGACGTAATATGTCACTACGTACGCCAGCAGCGATGGACCAATTAGAGAACATGACGCCAGGTTACGTCCGGCACATCTCCGGTAGGTACCGGTATAGGGTATATGACGGTACTGTACCGCAGGTATGCTGTTAACCACATTTGTTTGGCTAAAGACCCCCGACAATGGCGTCAGCGAAGAGACGCTTACGACGCAACATGTAGGTGAGGTGAGCAGGTGAGGCTGGGGGCGATCACCTCAGACACTCGGACAGTCAGCACCAGTGCCCCCCAGGGTTGCGTCCTCTCTCCACTGCTCTTCTCCCTCTACACCAGGGATTCCCAAAGTGTGGTGCGCGAGCTGCAGCTAGGGGGTGCGCCAGTGTAATGGCAGCTGAGCATCTTCCATCCATCCATCCATCTTCTTCCGCTTATCCGGAGTCGGGTCGCGGGGGCAGCAGCTTGAGCAGGGAAGCCCAGACTTCCCTCTCCCTAGCCACTTCGTCCAGCTCCTCCGGGAGAATCCCAAGGCGTTCCCAGGCCAGCCGGGAGACATAGTCTCTCCAGCGTGTCCTGGGTCGTCCCCGTGGCCTCCTCCCGGTAGGACGTGCCCGGAACACCTCACCAGGGAGGCGTCCAGGAAGCATCCTAACCAGATGCCCGAGCCACCTCATCTGGCTCCTCTCGATGCAGAGGAGCAGTGGCTCAACGCTGAGTTGAGGATGACCGAACTTCTCACCCTATCTCTAAGGGAGAGCCCCAACACCCTGCGGAGGAAACTCATTTCGGCCGCTTGTATCCGTGATCTCCTTCTTTCGGTCACGACCCACAGCTCGTGACCATAGATGAGGGCAGGAACGCATCACTGCAGGCGCTGCACCAATCCGCCTGTCGAGCTCCCGTTCCAGCGTACCGTCACTCGTGAACAAGACCCCGAGATACTTGAACTCCTCAACTTGGGGCAGGATCTCATCCCCAACATGGAGAGGGCACTCCACCCTTTTCCGACTGAGGACCATGGTCTCAGATTTGGAGGTGCTGATTCTCATCCCAACCGCTTCACACTCGGCTGTGAACCGTTCCAGTGAGAGTTGGAGATCACGATTTGATGAAGCCAACAGCACCACGTCATCTGCAAAAAGTAGAGACGCAATACTGAGGCCAGCAAACCGGACACCCTCAACGCCTTGGCTGCGCCTAGAAATTCTGTCCATAAAAGTTCTGAACAGAATCGGTGACAAAGGGCAGCCTTGCGGACCAAACTCTGACATCGGTTGTACAGGTACCGAACAGCCCTTATCAAGGGGTTCGGCACCCCATACTCCCGAAGCATCTTGAAATACATAAATAATGAAATAAATAATTTAAGCACTTTTTAATGGAGGATTAACAGTTTAAATATTTAAATTAATTCACGGAAATCATTTGTAATTTTCAATTAAAAAACATTTTGGAAAAATTTTAAATAAAAAAAAAAAACAAAACCCAAAATGCACTTGGCTTTCTCCTAGCTACGTGCTAGCTTGTTGTGAAAGCAACAACAATACTATGCCGAAATGCATAAGTGGTTAAAAACGGGTAGTCTGTCCGGTATTAAATCTGGGAGAAATGAAAGAGGACAGGATACAATGGCCACAACTGAGAGCTGTTCATCTACCAGGATGAAGAAATCAAGCAGGAAAAAGAGAGTGATGATGACGAGTCAGGGGAAACTGAAAATGAGGAGCACAGAACACAGAAAACTCACCCGGACACTTCATCGGGAGAAGGGGGTAAAGAACACAATGAGACTCGTACTCGAAAGAGAAAATATGATGTTGAACTTGGGCCTATGTTATTTTGATTCTTTGTAGCATATTTGTTACCATTTAATAACTGTTACAGTTTTTGTTAAATAGGCCTATTTGTTACATAGTAATAACTGCTGTTCATCACTCATCTGTAGTCGGCTTGCTTGGCGACCATTTTGACTTAAAATATTATTATTGTCATTTTTATATTGTTACAGTCAACTCTCGGTTTTCAAACATAATCCATTCCAGAAGGCTGTTCGAAAAGCGAGTTGTTCGAAATCCGAAACTATTTTTCCCATTATAATTAATGTAAATAATTTTAATCCGTACCAAGTCTATTCTACACCATAAACTGCACCGTATACTGTTTACCATAAATAAAAAGGGGTAGAAATAGACACTGTGTTTTATTTTAATAAAAGATATTCTATCGAACTTTAAACACGAATGCTCTACGGAGGAAGCATCCCGGGCTGTTCGCTCCGCTCCCAAGTGAGTCACGTTCAGGTACGCTCAGCTTCTTTCGGTTTACACTATAAACTGCACTGTATACTGTTTGCCATAAATAAATAAGGGTAGAAATAGACACTGCGTTTTATTTTAATAAAAGATATCCTATCGAACTTTGAACACCAATGCACTACGGAGGAAGCTTCCCGGGCATTCGAGTTCGCTCCGCTCCCAAGTGAGTCGCGTTCAGGTACGCTCGGCTTCTTTCGGTTTGGTCGAAAGCCGAATTTTGGTTGAATTCAGAGACGTAAAATTCTCTGATTTTCTGGTCGAAAACCGATTTGGTCGAGAACAGAAGCGTTCGAAAACCGAGGGTTGACTGTACTATTATTCTCCCCACCGTTTCTAAAGTGAGAGATCATTAGGCCCATTATTGCACAATCTATTCTGTGTTAACAGGAGCCTATATTATTAAACTTGATACCTATATGGCTATAAAGACCACCCCTTTTCTTTCTTTTTTTTCATGTTTCGGGCATTGGGGGTGCGTCAGCTAAGTCGGGAGGTAGAAGTGGATGCGCGGCCTGAAAAGTTTGGGAACCGCTGCTCTACACCAATGACTGCACAGCCTCGCAACCAGCCGTCAAACTCCTGAAGTTTTCAGATGACACAACTGTCATTGGACTCATCCAGGACGGTGATGAGTCTGCATACCGACAGGAAGTGAGGCAGCTGGTGGACTGGTGTAGTCGTAACAACCTGGAGCTAAAAACGCTCAAGCCTGTGGAGATGACAGTGGACTTTAGGAAGTTACCCTCCCCTCTGCTCCCCCTCACCATCACCCACAGCCCTGTGAACTCTGTGGAGAGCTTCAAGTTCCTGGGGACTACTGTTTCCCGGGACCTGAAATGGACTCTCCACATCAGCTGCATCCTCAAAAAGGCCCAGCAGAGGATGTACTTTCTCAGGTAACTGAGGAAGCACGGTCTGCCACAGGAGCTGTTGGTCCTGTTCTACACGGCAGTCATTGAATCGGTCCTGTGTTCCTCCATCACAGTCTGGTTCAGTGCTGCCACCCAAAGGGACAGGACAAGACTGCAAAGGACAATCAGGTCTGCTGAGAAGATCACTGGGACCTCCCTGCCCTCCATCCAAAAGCTATACTCCTCAAGAGTCAGGAGTCGGGCAGGGAAGATCATCTCAGACCCAACTCACCATGGACACCGACTATTTAAAAGTCTACCCTCTGGGAGGTGCTACAGAGCCCTCCTCTCAAAAACCACCAGACTAAAGAACAGTTTCTTCCCCCAAGCCATAAGTCACTTAAACCGCAACTTTTAATTATTTGTCTCCAGTCCTTGCAACCTGTTTACATATGCACTCAGCACTTGTACATTGTGTCCCCCTCCCCCACATACTGCGTTTTGCATCTTGTGTTTTGTATTTAGTTATTTATAGTATTTAAGTATTTAGCATAGTTAAATTTAATGTATGAATGTACAGTTTGAGACACCACCTGCCGGAAACAAATTCCTTGTTTGTTTTTCAACAAACGATGGCAAATTAAACTGATTCTGATTCTGATTCTGATGTAAACTCCAGGCTATCAGTTCCGGTTGTTCCGGTTCAGGTAAAGAGACTGGGGGGCTTTTTTCACGCTTCGCCATCTCTCTTGATCTGTGACTCCATGCCCCCCCACACACACACCACCGCTTCTGTCAAAAACACGTCAAGCGGCTAAATTGGGAGCTTGTCATCATCCTGGAGGATTAAAGAAAGAACTCCCCCCGCTGGACATCGGTGTAAACAGAGCCTTTAAAGTTAAGCTGCGTGGGTCGTGGAGCGATGGATGAGAGACGTGAACACACGTTTACCAGGACTGGAGGCAGTGGCGAGCAAGTTACACTCCCACAATATGTGGTGGATTGGGGATCCTGGACTAACATGTCTGCCCCGACTTTTGTCCGATGTTTCACTAAAGCCGGCATCATTACCGGACAGACACCCGGAAACGTGACATCAGCGATAGAGAGATCACCGAGCTGTTCAATGCAGACCGAAGATGAGGACTTCGAAGGATTTAGCACAGATTTATCAAAAAAATAAAGAAATAAAACACATTTAAAAAATAATATCGGTGAATTTTTAAAAATTTAAATACGTAGTACAACACAGTTCAACCACAGTCACCTTTGTTCTTCCGTTAACTAGCATGTACCAAACAATAAGGTGCGCCGTGTGTAAAAGTAGAGAGTAGAGTATAACTTTATTTATGCCTTAAGGAGGTTCCGTCAGGGAAATAGATTTCTCCGTTGCACACAGCATAGTAAGTACACAAACCACAGAAAAAGCACACAGAAAGCACCAGCACATAGAAAATAGCACATCGAGGTACAGAAATAAACTCCGTTATTTAGACTAAGCCTCTTTATACAATGAGCTGAATGGTGCGCAAAATACGGTAACTTAAGGACTTTTAAATTGGCAACTAAAGTAATTAGTTTATATACTATAGACTATAATTATAGATATATCCCTACCCTACAGTAATCAGTACCACAGCACTACACCTCTGCTTTATGACAGTTATATCACTGTAGGTAAGGCTTATGCCTCCTACTTAGACACTACATGACATAAGACCAGAATAACTTCCACCATGTCATTTATTGCTGACCAACAGATCTTCATTGTTCTTCTCCCACAGCTCAACAATGCTACAAAGCGCTGGCAGTACGGGAACACACTGCTCTGAAAATGACTGCAGCCAATGAGTTCATGTCTAAATCATACATTTTTCAGATTGACATACTGCAGTGTTTACCTGTTATGATTAAATGGTGACTGGGAGACTGCCCTTTTCCTAACTGCTGCTGATAGCCTCTACTTCTCCCTGCTCTCATCCCGTGTCCAGAGATTGACAGGAAGTGAAACATGAGGTAAAATATTTTTTTCAAGAACGAAAAAACCCTCGGTATTAACCGGTTTACAATTATTTTCTGTTCCGGAACATTAAAAAATATAAAGTTTTCGGTTTCATTTTCATTCCATGAACCGGTTCAAAGTCCTGCTGATAACTAAATGCTGCTTCACTTTGTTTGGTCCTGGTTCTGGGAACACACAGTAAACCTGTCCCAGATGACCTAAGGGGTCTGGAGGCTTCATAGGGAACTAATAAATCTTGCATGTATTTTGGTCCAAGACCATATAGAGATTTGTAGACCAGTAGTAAGATTTTAAAATCTATCCTTTGACTCACAGGAATCCAGTGTAGTAATTTAAGAACTGGTGTGATGTGGTCCAGTTTTCTGGTGTTTGTAAGGACTCTGGCGGCAGCATTTTAGATCAGCTGCAGCTGCCTGATTAATTTTTTATGCAGACCTGTACAGACACCATTACAGTAATCTATCCTACTGAAAATGAAAGTATGAACAAGCCTTTCTGTGTCTTGTTGAGACAGAAAACCCTAATGTAATAATAGCAATTTTTTTCAGGTGGTAAAAGGCAGATTTAGTTATAGCTTTTAAGTGGCTGGTAAAGTTCAGGTCTGAGTCTATAATTACACCAAGATTTCTGGCTTGATTTGTAGCTTTCAAAGACATGAACTCAAGGTGAGCATTGATCTTTGAGCTTTCATTTTTGGGGCCAAAAACAATCACTTCTGTCTTGTCTGGATTGAGCTGGAGGAAATTTTGGTCCATCCATTCATTGATTTTTATTAATATAATTGCTTAATGAAAGTAAGGTACTATAGTTTTGAGATGACACTGAAATATAAAGTTGCGTGTCATCTGGGGTAGGGTTGGGTTAGGGTAAGGGTCAGGGTTGGGTTAGGGTAAGGGTTAGGGTTGGGTTAGGGTTAGGACTAAGGGTTAGGGTTAGCCGAGGTGCCCTTGAAAGCGCTGTCCCCCCTTTACAAGTTGCTCATTCGGGGCGCACCAGGAAGGAGCTGCCTTCCACTCTACTGTACCTCCCATTGCATGCCAGCAGGCCCTCTTGTGTGTGAGTGTGCTACAGGGGCCTGTACACACTAATATTTATGCATGCGTTTGATTGAAGAATTTACAAACTAGAATGTGCTCTTAATTTCACCAAAACTATTCAACGATGTTTCCATTTCTCCACTTAAATTTTAGACCCGGAAATCTTCGTTGTGTTTTGATCTTGCGCAAGAAACTCACGCAAGTTTCTCGTCATGAGACTCACCTGTGTGAATCTGCCTTATTAAAACTGACCAAACGACAACTCGACACCTGCTCGTTTTACGCGCTGCAGTGAGAACGAGGAGTTAGTCAGACCCCACAGAGCAACAATAAGCTGTCCCTTATGCTTGGAGAGTCTTGTTGGGTGTCTCTGTCTACAGCGCTTTCAAATGTCTGCTGATGTGATTAAGCTCTATACAAATAAAGGTTGATTGATTGCTTGATTGCTTGATTGATTGATTGATTGATTGATTGATTGATTGATTGATTGATTGGGCGGTACGGTGGTGCAGTGGGTAGCGCTGTCACTGCATAGCAAGGTGGTTCCGGGTCCCGCTCTGTGCGGAGTTTGCGTGTTCTCCCTGTGTGTGAGTTCTGTCCGGGTTCTCCGGCTTCCTCCTACCTCCAAAAGACATGCGCTTCAGGTTCATTGGCCGTTACAAATTGCCTGTAGGAGTGAGTGTGTGCATACAGGTGTGTTCATGTAGTCACTAACAGAACCATCACTTCTCTAACATTTCTTTAGCACTTGCTCTTTTTACAGGTACCTTTTCCTTTAGCGTTAGCTCCTTTCGCAGTCTCACCATTAGTTAGCTTTCTTTCTCCAGTTAGCCTGCTAGCATTCATCCACCGCTTCACAATGCTCGCCCAGCGTAATCCATGATTGGCCAACACAAAGTCGTTATGTCACTACGTAGATTTTTGACTATAATGGGTACGCTTGGTTTATAATACCGATATATTTGTTTTCATATGTTTGGTATGAAGTCTGATATTATTGTTTTATCCTGGAATTTTCACGGGTTCCCGCTAGTAATCAATTTTACGAAGTAAATGCTGTTGTGAAATGATTTTTGCAGTAAGACTTACATATGTGTGCTTTTCTTCCTGTTAAAGACCAAAACCTTTTATACAATGGTTTTTACGTATTGTTTGCATTAGAAGAAACAAACACTCCACCCATCTGCTTCTCAGAGAAGATGGGTGGAGTCAAAACGTTTGACCACCCCTGGTCTTGTCTAGTCTCCAGATCCTCCTGGACACATCTCTGCTTTGCCTCAGCTTCTGTCTAGGTTCATGTTGGAGGCTCTACAGTTGGTCTTTTGTTCCCAGTCCTGAAGGCCATTCATTCAGGTGATCCAGGGCTCGCTGCTGGAAAGCAGCGTACCCTCCAGGCAGGTGGGGTGCTCATAATTCGTCAGGTTGTTGATGTTGTGACTCATAGAGCACTCCCCATTGGGTTGACTCAGAGCTGTCTTGCAGTGCTGCAGGAGTTTCCTGAGTCCACCTCAGGACTAGGGTGTGGTTGGATCTACTGAGTGATGAAGGGCAGCGGCACTGAAGCATGATCCTGCCGACCGATGAATCAACCCGGATGAAAGATACCTGACAGAGATGAAAGGTGGATTGATTTGGATCCCATCACTACATGAAATCAGTTCACATGTGAAAATTTGATCTGACATTCATCACCCAGAGGAAGAGCAATGTGAGCGTGTGAAGTCACTGCTGATTAAAATCTCACGTGATTAAATTTCACCTTTCTAATTTCACATGTCACTTCATCCCTTAATTGGAGACTTAATGGGTTTAGTGTGGCAAACACTTCCTTGGGGTTCCCTTATAGCTCAGGGCTTCATCTTGTGTCCATGTAAAACTATAAGGGCAATCAGAGAGTTCATACCCCCATGGTGGCTGCAGGAAACTCCCTGCATCTGCCTCAGAATCAGAATCACCATAATCCCTATGACATTAATTTAATTTGCTGATGTGTTTTTACATATTCCACCAATTTATTATTATTTTACTGATAATCAAAATTAGATATAAAAAACATCCGAGCAGCCACTGCTCAGATCTCTTTTGTGTTTTGAATTTTTAATGTCAGAATAAAATATACATACATTTAGGAAAAGTCAGGCTCCTACTGGTAGATAAGTTTTTTTTTAAACCAAGTTATGACATTGTAAATTTCGAAAGCAGTCAAAATGACTGCCTTGGGAGTTCTACTGTTAATCAACATTGTTAAACTTTGTGTGAAAAAAAATTTCACACAGAACATTAGGTGGTAAAAATAAATTAAATTAAATAAAAAAATTTTTAAAAGTTTGATCTTAAAAATTTTTTAAAAATGAAAAAGAAAAAAAATGTGTTGAGTACGACGATTCTTGTTCATGCATACTTTGTAGTTCATAATTTCCTATTGCATGCGTTGCATTCATTCATGCACTTAATGTTCTGAGTCCATAAAAAACTTGTTCTGTAAATAGTTCTCCTACTTTTGTGTTCAAAAACATTGATTTGAATGTCAATTTTAAGGCTGCTCTGTAAATAATTTTAAAATAAACAGTAAATGAAGCAACTTCTGAACAATCCGTGTCAATTTCAGACTTAAAATAATCCAGCGGTTGAAGCCCCACCCATATCCGGTCAAACCACACCCATTTCCGGTTTGAGCCCCGCCCATACAGAGTACAGTTACTGTTACAAATAATGTAGATGGTTGAACAGATACAGATAGTGGTGTATTCGCTTATCCCTAATAAGAGTAATGGATTTGAGTTATATACGCTTTTCTGGACACTCAATGTCGCTTTTACATTGGATTCATTCTTCTGCGTAGAAGACCAGCAAAAGTCAGCTAAAACCCGAGCATTTGTACAACAATGGACGCGATTGTTTCCATGGGTGAGACACGTTGATAACGATGGAGAAAACTATATGTATTATGGGGTATGCATGCGACACAATTCAGTCAATAATATGTACAAATTTGCAAAAAATCTAAGAACCGAAAAAATCACAGAACCAAATTTTAACCAAAAAGAACGACCGGCTAAGTATCAGCACCCAAGACAAAATAGTGAGGGTACATCTTTCAAAAGAATTGTGTGTGGAGAAGGTTCTGTCGGCTTGGTACGGTGTCCAAAGAAGAATATATATGAATTAAAGCCAAATAAAACTAGTGAGTGAAAAGCAAAAATGAAAAAAAAACTTTATTTCTAAAACTGTTTTTTTAAAGAATGACTAGGCTTTAACATTTTGATCATAAATAATTTGTAATTAATTCTTTTTTTTTTTTTACTTAATAAAAATTTGTGACATTATTAATAATATCATTAAAATAAACAGTTTGTTTAGTTTTAATATTGTACTATTGTGTAAACTCAATCCTCGCTTACGGCTTTTACCGTATATTCTGTTAATACTTTTGGGATGCATAAACGTCATGCTGGGATGCACAAATTTTTGTTGCAGCGCATCCCGGGGATGCACTACTTTCTGAAGGTAAAATGAACTCTGTAATAGTAATAATAATAATAATAATAATAATAATAATCTTTCTTCTTTTCCTTTTTGGCTTTTCCCTTCAGGGGTCGCCACAGCGAATCAACCGCCTCCATCTAACCCTGTCCTTTGCATCCTCTTCTCTCACACCAACTACCTTCATGTCCTCTTTCACTACATCCATAAACCTCCTCTTTGGTCTTCCTCTAGGCCTCCTGCCTGGCAGTTCAAAACTCAGCATCCTTCTACCAATATATTCACTATCTCTCCTCTGGACATGTCCAAACCATCTCAGTCTGGCCTCTCTGACTTTATCTCCAAAACCTCTAACATGTGCTGTCCCTCTGATGTACTCATTCCTGATCCTATCCTTCCTGGTCACTCCCAGAGAGAACCTCAGCATCTTCATCTCTGCTACCTCCAGCTCTGCCTCCTGTCTTTTCCTCAGTGACACTGTCTCTAGACCAAACAACATCGCTGGTCTCACCACAGTTTTGTACACCTTTCCTTTCATTTTAGCTGAAACTCTTCGATCACACATCACACCTGACACTTTTCTCCACCCATTCCATCCTGCCTGGACACGCTTCTTCACCACTTTTCCCCACTCTCCATTGCTCTGGACTGTTGACCCCAAGTACTTAAAATCCTCCACCTTCTTGATCTCTTCTCCCTGTAACCTCACTCTTCCACTTGGGTCCCTCTCATTCACACACATGTACTCTGTCTTACTGCGGCTAACCTTCATTCCTCTCCTTTCCAGGACAAACCTCCACCTCTCTAGCTTCTCCTCCACCTCGTCCCTACTCTCACTGCAGATCACAATGTCATCTGCAAACATCATAGTCCATGGAGATTCCTGTCTAACCTCGTCTGTCAGCCTGTCCATCACCATAGCGAACAAGAAGGGGCTCAGAGCTGATCCCTGATGCAGTCCCACCTCCACCTTGAACTCCTCTGTCACACCTACAGCACACCTCACCACTGTCTTACAGTCCTCATACATGTCCTGCACCGCTCTAACATACTTCTCTGCCACTCCAGACTTCCTCATACAATACCACAGTTCCTCTCTGGGCACCCTGTCATAAGCTTTCTCCAGATCTACAAAAACACAATGCAGCTCCCTCTGGCCTTCTCTGTACTTCTCTATCAACATCCTCAAAGCAAATACTGCATCTGTAGTACTCTTTTTTGGCATGAAACCATACTGCTGCTCACAAATGCTCACTTCTGCCCTTAGTCTAGCTTCCACTACTCTTTCCCATAACTTCATTGTATGGCTCATCAGCTTTATTCCTCTGTAGTTGCCACAACTCTGCACATCTCCCTTGTTCTTAAAAATGGGCACCAGCACACTTCTCCTCCACTCCTCAGGCATCTTCTCACTATCTAAGATCCCGTTGAACAACCCAGTCAGAAACTCTACTGCCACCTCTCCTAGACACTTCCAAACCTCTACAGGTATATCATCAGGACCGACTGCCTTTCCACTCTTCATCCTCTTCAGTGCTCTCCTCACTTCATCCTGGCTAATCTTTGCTACATCCTGGTCCACAACAGTCACCTCTTCTAGTCTTTGTTCTCTCTCATTTTCCACGTTCATCAACTCTTCAAAGTACTCTTTCCATCTTCCCATCACACTGCTGGCACCTGTCAATAGACTTCCATCCCTATCCTTAATCACCCTAACCTGCTGCACGTCCTTCCCATCTCTATCTCTCTGTCTTGCCAGCCTGTATAGATCAGTCTCTCCCTCCTTACTGTCCAACCTAGCATACAAGTCATCATAAGCTTCTTGTTTGGCCTTTGCTACCTCTACCTTCACCTTACGCTGCATCTCCCTGTACTCCTGTCTACTCTCCTCAGTCCTCTCAGTGTCCCACTTCTTCTTAGCTAACCTCTTTCTTTGTATACACTCCTGTACCTCCTCATTCCACCACCAAGTCTCCTTATCTACTTTCCTTCCAGATGACACACCAAATACTCTCCTACCTGTCTCCCTGATCACATTAGCTGTAGTTGTCCAGTCATCTGGAAGCACCTCCTGACCACCCAGAGCCTGTCTTAACTCCTTCCTAAAGGTCATGCAACACTCTTCCTTTTTTAGCTTCCACCATTTTGTCTTCTGCTCTGTCTTTGTCCTCTTCATCTTCCTCACCACCAGAGTCATCCTACACACCACCATCCTATGCTGTTTGGCTACACTCTCGCCTACCACTACTTTGCAGTCACTGATCTCCTTCAGGTTACATCGTCTACACAAGATGTAGTCTACCTGTGTGCTCCTACCACCACTCTTATAGGTCACCCTATGTTCCTGCCTCTTCTGGAAGAAAGTATTCACTACAGCCATTTCCATCCTTTTTGCAAAGTCAACTACCATCTGTCCTTCTGCATTCCTCTCCTGGATACCAAACCTGCCCATCACCTCCTCATCACCTCTGTTACCTGCACCAACATGTCCATTGAAGTCTGCACCGATGACAACTCTCTCACTTCTAGGTATGCTCTGCATCACTTCATCAAAGTCCAACCAGAATTTCTCCTTCTCCTCCAGCTCACATCCTACCTGTGGAGCATACCCACTAACAACATTGAACATCACACCTTCTATTTCTAGCTTCAGACTCATCACTCTATCCGACACTCTTTTTACCTCCAGGACATTCCTAACAAACTCCTCCTTCAAGATAACCCCTACTCCATTTCTCTTTCTATCTACACCATGATAGAACAACTTGAACCCTGCTCCTAAACTTCTAGCCTTGCTACCTTTCCACCTGGTCTCCTGGACACACAGTATGTCTACCTTCCTCCTCTGCATCATGTCGACCAACTCTCTACCTTTTCCTGTCATAGTTCCAACATTCAACGTCCCTACTCTTAGTCCTATACTCTTGGCGCTCCTCTTCTCTTTCTTCGTGCGAACGCACTTTCCTCCTCTCCTTCTTCGACCAACAGTAATCCAATTTCCACCGGCGCCCTGTAGGTCAACAGCGCCGATGGCGGTCGTTGTTAACCCGGGCCTCGACCGATCCGGTATGGAAGTCATATGTTTGATTCGCATCTTTGATTTGGCAAAAGTTTTACGCCGGATGCCCTTCCTGACGCAACCCTCTGTATTTATCCGGGCTTGGGACCGGCACAATAAGACACTGGCTTGTGCCCTCTTGCGGCTACATTAATAATAATAATAATAATAATAATAATAGTAATAATAATAATAATAGTAATAATAATAATAATAATAATAATAATAATAATAATAATAATAGTAATAATAGTAATAATAATAATAATAATAATAATAATGTTCAGCATTAGTCAGCTCTGCACATACTTTTCCCAGGTGACACTGTAAGAGATTTATCTACATGTGTTTTTTTAACTGACCCCCAACCATTCTTTGCACACCAGGCGCTAAAGAGAGTTATGTAAAACTCTGCAATTTGCTGAACAGATTAAATGCATCTTTAATGAGTAGATTATTAAAATGCATGATATTGGTAGGCAGTCTCTTTATTGTTTTCAATTTTATTGTGTTTGCAGTACATTTGGTATTATAATAATTGGCCCCAAAACAGACCAGTGCAAATTAGGCCTCTTTTGCCTTGAGGCGACACAGGCATGAAGAGTACAGGAGCCGACAGACAAAGGGTCCACTTTTTAACCCGAGGAAAGGAAGAAAAATGTAAAAGCGTCAATGATCTACACAGGTAGAGGAAGTCTCCCAAGGTTCTGGAGCCCTTCAGTGTTTTATTCATACCAGCTATTGCCAGAGGACTCATAATTAACCTCTGCACTCTGTAAAAAAACTTTATGAGATGAAAGAATGCAGCGTTTCATACTTTTCAGTCTCTCTTTCCCCAGTCCGATAGTATTGAATTTCAAGTCATGAATTATTCAAGCGTGGGCTACCTTAGGTGGAGGATGTTATATGAAACAAGATTGAGAGACCAGGAGATATCAAATGAGTTGGCCCGCAGAGAGAAAACAACAAATAAAAGTCACATCAAAATAAATAGTTGAGCTGTTGGACAGAAATCTCTTAAGTGAATACAAAAAAAAAAAATACGTTCCTGTCAAATAGCACTTTTTCTGCAGCGTGCTGGAACCTGATGTGAAAAAATGTTAATTGATGTGGAATCCCATTATCTACTGTTGATGAAGGGGGGGCAAAGGCTTCATTTGTTTGAATGCTTCAGTGTCTGGCGCTTCACTTAACTTCTGAGCTGTAATTAACAATGTTTTAGTCCAACGGTAATCATGGTGTGAAGTGTTGACACTTGAATCATGCTTTGGAGTGGCTCAGAAGGACATAATTATATCAGTTAGATGTAAAACTGGGAGTGTCGGGTATGACTGTGACTGTTGAGAAGTCTTTTTGACAAAGTCTCTTTTGGCGTCATAAAAACAAACTTTAAATCAGTGTAAATATTTCATATCATTCCAAGTCTTCAGCAAAATAAAAAGTTCATTCTTTGGTGTGTAGCTGCAGCACCGACATAAACTCTTATGTGTGGTGATGTTTATATTCACATTTACATAACAGTGCTTTTAATGAAAGCTGTTGTGGTTTCTTTGTATACGCAAATACGTCGTATAACAGCATGAATAGAGAGGTTTACAGTTTCAGTCCCCAAATCATTGAACAGTCTTCCATGAACAAGTAGTCAACATCTAGTAAACACCTGAATGACTTCACTGTTGTGTGGAACGATCATGTCAATGAATATGAAACCAACGGAGGCAAGTCTGGTAGAAATTATGTTCACCAACACATACAACATGGGTCCGCTGTAGGGCAGGGGGTTCCAAACTACGGCACGTGGGCCAACTGTACTGCATAGGCTATTTTTAATTGGCAAGTATCAAATTATAAAAACACTAGCGGGAACCCGTGGATATTCAAGGATAAAACAATAATATCAGACTTCATAGCAAACATATGAAAATAAATGTATTGGTATGCATTGGTATAAAAATCAATGTGGTGACGTATCGACTTTGTGTTGGCAAATCATGGATTGCGCGGGGCAGGCATTGCAAGGCCTTAGATGAATGTTAGCAGGCTAACTGGAGAAAGAACGCTAACTAGTCGTACCCATACTGACTCTCACTGATGCAAAATGACAAGAGGAAGAGGAAAATTGAAGAGTGACTTTGATAAGTTAGGGAGTGACTTTGATAAAAAGTTGGAAGAAAAGCTAAAGCCAGTGCTAGACGCCTTGGAAGAAATGAAGGACGAAATGAAGAAAATGCAGAAAGACGTGGAGGAAAAAGGCCGAAGAATTGTTGTCTTGGAACAGGGACAATAAAGAATGGATGATTTGGAACAAACCTAAATGATGTGATCATCCCCGGAATCAAAATCAAGCCGAGGAATTACAGAAATGCTGTGGATAGCGCTGACATCAAATCTCTGGAGCAACAAGTGAGTTCTCAACTGAGGGATCTGGAGATCACTATAGATCAGACCAGATTGAGACATGTCACCCATTACCATCTGGAGGTAGGAGACCACCTACAGTGCTGATAAAATTCAACAATCGTAAACACAAGATTGCTCTTCTGAAACAAGGCTTCAAACTGAAAGGAAAAAATGTCTACATTAATGAGAATCTCACTAAAAAGAATGCTAATATCGCTAAAAAAGCTCGACAACTGAAGAAGAATGGGCAGATCGACAACACCTGGACCAACACCTGGACCAACAACTGCAGGATCTTCATCAGAACAAAGGGGCTTTATCCAGACCAGATGAAAACAATGGTGATCAGGAGTGCAGAGGAGTTGGTGAAATATGAGCAATAAAGACGGACAAGAATTCTTACTACAGCAAAGATCAGTACAACAGAATCACTTAATAGTGGGAGCTCTACAATTTTGGACATCAACAGGATCAGTGTCAGAAATATGGACTAATGAACAAAACAAACAACAACATGTATTTGTGATAACATGGGATAACATTAACTTTGAGACTTTAAAGAGCATGTTGTTATCTTTTGACAATATAATACCATGTGAAACTGTTAAAATGTCTGTAACAAACTGGTTAATTCTTGTATAAACACTGTCTGCTGAAAGAGGTTAATATAATCATTATATTCTTGTGGAGAACACTGGCAAGGTCAATGTCTAGTTTTGACTATCCATGATGTTAACAAACCTTGTGTTCCTAGGAAGAATGTAAACATGGTTATGCTCTAGGGTAAAAGGCTAATATCTGGAAGTGGATAAGGGTATGAACATCTGTCAAAATTCAATGAGCTGGTTGAAGACTTTTAATGTCTGAGTTTGTTGACAACAGGATGTAATGAGAGAGACATTTGTTGATTCTGGGGGACGGAATTTTACAAGCCTATTGGCTTCTACCCGTCAGCCCTTTTCTTCGGATGTTGTTGTTGATGTTGTAAATGTGATGAAGGTGTGAAGTCTGCTATATTAACATGTCAAAAAAAATAAACTAAATAAATAAATTAAATAAGGATTACTGTTGGTCGAAGAAGGAGAGGAGGAAAGTGCGTTCGCACAAAGAAAGAGAAGAGGAGCGCCAAGAGTATAGGACTGAGAGTAGGGACGTTGAATGTTGGAACTATGACAGGAAAAGGTAGAGAGTTGGTTGACATGATGCAACAGGAGGAAGGTAGACATACTGTGTGTCCAGGAGACCAGGTGGAAAGGTAGCAAGGCTAGACGTTTAGGAGCAGGGTTCAAGTTGTTCTATCATGGTGTAGATAGGAAGAGAAATGGAGTAGGAGTTATCTTGAAGGAGGAGTTTGTTAGGAATGTCCTGGAGGTAAAAAGAGTGTCGGATAGAGTGATGAGTCTGAAGCTAGAAATAGAAGGTGTGATGTTCAATGTTGTTAGTGGGTATGCTCCACAGGTAGGATGTGAGCTGGAGGAGAAGGAGAAATTCTGGTTGGACTTTGATGAAGTGATGCAGAGCATACCTAGAAGTGAGAGAGTTGTCATTGGTGCAGACTTCAATGGACATGTTGGTGCAGGAAACAGAGGTGATGAGGAGGTGATGGGCAGGTTTGGTATCCAGGAGAGGAACGCAGAAGGACAGATGGTGGTTGACTTTGCAAAAAGGATGGAAATGGCTATAGTGAATACTTTCTTCCAGAAGAGGCAGGAACATAGGGTGACCTATAAGAGTGGAGGTAGGAGCACACAGGTAGACTACATCTTGTGTAGACGATGTAACCTGAAGGAGATCAGTGACTGTAAAGTAGTGGTAGGCGAGAGTGTAGCCAAACAGCATAGGATGGTGGTGTGTAGGATGACTCTGGTGGTGAGGAAGATGAAGAGGGCAAAGGCAGAGCAGAGGACGAAATGGTGGAAGATAAAAAAGGAAGGGTATTGCATGACCTTTAGGAAGGAGTTAAGACAGGCTCTGGGTGGTCAGGAGGTGCTTCCAGATGACTGGACAACTACAGCTAATGTGATCAGGGAGACAGGTAGGAGAGTACTTGGTGTGTCATCTGGAAGGAAAGTAGATAAGGAGACTTGGTGGTGGAATGAGGAGGTACAGGAGTGTATACAAAGAAAGAGGTTAGCTAAGAAGAAGTGGGACACTGAGAGGACTGAGGAGAGTAGACAGGAGTACAGGGAGATGCAGCGTAAGGTGAAGGTAGAGGTAGCAAAGGCCAAACAAGAAGCTTATGATGACTTCTATGCTAGGTTGGACAGTAAGGAGGGAGAGACTGATCTATACAGGCTGGCAAGACAGAGAGATAGAGATGGGAAGGACGTGCAGCAGGTTAGGGTGATTAAGGATAGGGATGGAAGTCTATTGACAGGTGCCAGCAGTGTGATGGGAAGATGGAAAGAGTACTTTGAAGAGTCAATGAACGTGGAAAATGAGAGAGAACAAAGACTAGAAGAGGTGACTGTTGTGGACCAGGATGTAGCAAAGATTAGTCAGGATGAAGTGAGGAGAGCACTGAAGAGGATGAAGACTGGAAAGGCAGTCGGTCCTGATGATATACCTGTAGAGGTTTGGAAGTGTCTAGGAGAGGTGGCAGTAGAGTTTCTGACTGGGTTGTTCAACAGGATCTTAGATAGTGAGAAGATGCCTGAGGAGTGGAGGAGAAGTGTGCTGGTGCCCATTTTTAAAAACAAGGGAGATGTGCAGAGTTGTGGCAACTATAGAGGAATAAAGCTGATGAGCCATACAATGAAGTTATGGGAAAGAGTAGTGGAAGCTAGACTAAGGGCAGAAGTGAGCATTTGTGAGCAGCAGTATGGTTTCATGCCAAAAAAGAGTACTACAGATGCAGTATTTGCTTTGAGGATGTTGATAGAGAAGTACAGAGAAGGCCAGAGGGAGCTGCATTGTGTTTTTGTAGATCTGGAGAAAGCTTATGACAGGGTGCCTAGAGAGGAACTGTGGTATTGTATGAGGAAGTCTGGAGTGTCAGAGAAGTATGTTAGAGCGGTGCAGGACATGTATGAGGACTGTAAGACAGTGGTGAGGTGTGCTGTAGGTGTGACAGAGGAGTTCAAGGTGGAGGTGGGACTGCATCAGGGATCAGCTCTGAGCCCCTTCTTGTTCGCTATGGTGATGGACAGGCTGACAGATGAGGTCAGACAGGAATCTCCATGGACTATGATGTTTGCAGATGACATTGTGATCTGCAGTGAGAGCAGGGAAGAGGTGGAGGAGAAGCTAGAGAGGTGGAGGTTTGTCCTGGAAAGGAGAGGGATGAAGGTTAGTCACAGTAAGACAGAGTACATGTGTGTGAATGAGAGGGACCCAAGTGGAAGAGTGAGGTTACAGGGAGAAGAGATCAAGAAGGTGGAGGATTTGAAGTACTTAGGGTCAACAGTCCAGAGCAATGGAGAGTGTGGAAAAGAGGTGAAGAAACAGGTGCAGGCAGGATGGAACGGGTGGAGAAAAGTGTCAGGTGTGATGTGTGATAGAAGAGTTTCAGCTAAAATGAAAGGAAAGGTGTACAAAACTGTGGTGAGACCAGCGATGTTGTTTGGTCTAGAGACAGTGTCACTGAGGAAAAGACAGGAGACAGAGCTGGAGGTAGCAGAGATGAAGATGCTGAGGTTCTCTCTGGGAGTGACCAGGAAGGATAGGATCAGGAATGAGTACATCAGAGGGACAGCACATGTTAGAGGTTTTGGAGATAAAGTCAGAGAGGCCAGACTGAGATGGTTTGGACATGTCCAGAGGAGAGATAGTGAATATATTGGTAGAAGGATGCTGAGTTTTGAACTGCCAGGCAGGAGGCCTAGAGGAAGACCAAAGAGGAGGTTTATGGATGTAGTGAAAGAGGACATGAAGGTAGTTGGTGTGAGAGAAGAGGATGCAAAGGACAGGGTTAGATGGAGGCAATTGATTCGCTGTGGCGACCCCTGAAGGGAAAAGCCCAAAGGAAAAGAAGAAGAAGATCTGAACTTAGATTCTTTATCTACAGTTTTGTAAGAACCTTAACGTAAAAGGAGTTCTATCTGGACTCCAAATTTGTAGCAAGGTGGTAAACACCCGTGAAGGTTCTTGTGTTGTTTCATTTAGAACCCTTCAAATTAGATCAGTTTTTCACAAGTCAGTGCAGTTTCCAACAATTACCAACAGCATGCCTTTACTAGTGTAATTGTGCCACTGATTCTGAAATATACAGTAGATACATTCAGTTTCAAACGGGGCTTTAACCTCATTAAGTTTCAAGTGCATGAATACTGAAAATGATCGTCAAGGAACATTTACATAAACAATTTAAGCCTTTAAAGCCAAGTGTATTATATTTGATACACTTGGATTTACATGATTAAACTACCAATTAAGAATACTCAGCATTTTGCCAACTAACTAGCTAAGTGACTGACCGATTGACTAAATATCTAAGTCAGTGGTTCTTAACCTGGGTTCGATCGAACCCTAGGGGTTCGGTGAGTTGGTCTCAGGGGTTCGGCGGAGACGGAGGTCAAGACAAAACACCCATCACAATGTGTTGGGTGTTCTTGCCAAACATACACGAATCACTGTGTACGTTTGACACATCGTGTCAATTGGTGATGACACACCCCCCTTAGCCATCAATGGCTGCAGGTGATCACGCTACGTCGATTAGCCTACCTGTGGTACAGGGTAGAGGTAAGATGTTAGACCCGAGCTCGAGTTCGGGCCCGACCTGAACCGAAATCTGGGCCGGGCTCAAAAAGTCAGTAAATTACGTTGGGGTCGGGCTTTAATACCATCAGGCTTGGGGCGGGTCGGGCCAGATTTTTTCGGACTCGGGCTCGGGCTTAAGATCTTATGATCCAAGCCCGAGGATCATGATTCAAGATCAGTGGTTCGATTCCCGCTCCCACCCAAAAAATACCCGGAGGTGAGCTGACAGTGGGAGTTGTCAGCTCACCTCCGGAGCACTGCCGAGGCACCCTTGAGCAAGGTGCCGTCCCCTTTACAAATTGCTCATTTGAGGCGCACCAAGAAGGAGCTGCCTGCCACTCTACCCCCCCTGCATGCCTACAGGCCCCCTTGTGTGTGGTTGTGTGTATTACAGGGGCCTGTACACACTAAAAAGCATGCATGTGATTGAGACTAACAAAAAACTAGAGTGTGTGTTCTTGATTTCCCTTCGGGGATTATAACAGTGTATAAAATTAAAATTAAATTAAATTAAAATTAAAATATTATGTCTCTCAAACGATCTATGGATATTAAACTAAGGAATACCCTTATAAAATAAATAATTTAGGTAAAACAGAGAAGGCGCTGTATGAGAAACATCCATCTACAACACCTGCTCCGTTCCTCCGTGCGTCAGCTGTATTTTCTTCTGTCACTTTACCTTTCCGATCGTATACGCACTGAAAGTAGAGGTAAGATCTTAAGCCCGAATCGTTGGATTCAAAATGTCCATCATTACGTTCGGGTCAGGTTGGGCTTTAATACCCTTGGGCTCGGTTCGGGTCGGGCTGGATTTTTTAGGCCCGATCTTACCTCTACTACATGGGATTTTGCACACTCAGTAGTGGATTTCTGCCTGTCATGATGGTACGTCATCTGATGCTTTCTTAATATTTAATTCATAGTAACTATGTTGAGCAAAAAAGGAAATTGGTCGGACGAATATGTACAACGTGAATTTACATGTACTGTATAACTGAACGTGATGGGAGTCAGTGTTCTGCAGGATTTGAATGTCAAGTTGAGCAACTCTAGTCTGGAACTGGAAGAATAAAGGAACACTTCCTTAAGCTGATGGAAAACAACAGAAACAGACTTTGGTGTAAAATGACGTCAGAGTAACACTTGGTGAAGCCACTCATACCTGAACTGGTCTCTAGAACAACAGCAGAAGTCGCACTGATTTACAGGTAGGTCATTTCATGGGAGTTCATGCACTGTCTTGGTTTTGTTCTATGAAAAAGGTGACATTAATTGACAATTCATTAAATACACCAGTGAAACATATACTAATGTCTTAAATTAAAAATGTATTTATTTATTTTATTTTTTTTACTAAAGAAGGGTTCAGTGAGTGAGCATATGAAACCGGCAGGGTTCAGTACCTCCAACACGGTTAAGAACCACTGGTCTAAGTAAATAATTAAATAAAAATAAATGAATACATATATCAATAAATAAATGGAGTCAATGTGCAATGACTAACATGTAACCAATTTAAAATCCTGTGGACATCTGCTGACCAATAAGATACTAGAATTTGTTTAGGGTCAGAATCCAACGAGTTCAACTGCACGACAAACAGTTTCAATATACATTTTCTTTTTGTCTAGACAGAGCGAAATATCGTTCTCTTTGCAAGCTTATTATTTTGAAATGGGTAATCACCCTCAGAAAGAAATTACTGGGATATAATCACACATTACTGTCATTACTAATTAGCAATTTACTGTGAAATTGGACTGAGGTGACAGCCAGAGTCTGTAGCTCTTGTTGAAATGATTTTTGTATGTTTTTATCACCATATGCTAATTTTTTCACATTTGTCAGAGACATAGCTATGGATGGAGGCACATTAATGCCACCAAGGGTGTTGTAATATAATAGAAAAAGTCTCTTCTTTAAATCAAAGAATTCTTTTCACATTTAAGCAAAGGCAGTCAAATGAAACCTGACATTTAAGAGGTAATTACTAGGGATGACCGAGTACACCACTATCTGTATCTGTATCTGTATCTGTTCAACCAACTAGATTATCTGTATCCGTATCTGCACACAAAATGGGCGGTGCTTAAACAGGAAATGGGTGTGGTTTGACCGGAAATGGGTGGGGCTTAAATCTGTACATTATTTTAAGTCTAAAATTGATATGGATTGATCACAAGTTGCTGTATTTATTGCTTGTTTTAAAACTATTTATAGAACAGCCTCAAAATTGAGATTCAAATCAATGATTTTGATCACAAAAGGAAGAGAACTATTTACAGAACAAGTTTTCTATGAACTCAGCACATGAAGTGCATTAATGAATACAATTCATGTAATAGGAAATTATAAACTACAAAGTATGCATGAACAAGAATTGTCATACTCTTGCTGTGTAATTTTTTTCTAATTTTTCTATTTAATTTGTGTTTAAATATTTTTAAATATTTAAATATTCTTTCGGCACTGTCCCAGACTTCCACGCAATGTTAAAGAGGCGTCATCCATGACAGCCCCTCAACACCCAGAGCTTCAGCATTTCCGGGCAAATCTCATCAACACCCGGGGCTTTGCCACCGTGAAGTTGCTTAACTACCTCGGCGACTTCGCCCCGAGAGATTGACTCTGATCCCCCATCATCCTCCAGCTCTGCCTCTGCAACAGAGGACGGGTGCCATCCAAAAGTCCTTCTCCATGGCCATGGCCCAACTCTATCCAAAGGTTTCCCCCGCCAACGGACCCAACTCATCACCAGGTGGTGATCAGTTGACAGCTCTCCCCTCTCTTCACCCGAGTGTCCAAAACACGGTCGAAGGTCAGATGATATGATATGATCACAAGATTGAGTATTGACCTCCGACCCAGGGTGCTCTGGTACCAGGTATGAACAATGAATAATCCATGACTAGCACAGAAGTCCAACAACATAACACCGCTTGGGTTTAGATCAGGGAGGCCATTCCTCCCAATCACGCCCCTCCAAGTGTCTCCATCATTGCCGACGTGTGCATTGAAGTCCCCCAGGAGAATAATGGGGTCCCCTACAGGGATCCTGTGAATGAACCCATTTAGGGACCCCAAGAAGGCCAAATTCCGCCGAGTTGCCAACGGTCAGAGTTTTCCCTCCCACAGCCTTAAGGCGTAGGGAGGCGACCCTCTCATCCACCAGGGTAAACTCCAACACAGCGGCGCTCAGCCGGGGGCTTGTGAGTATCCCCACACCCGCCCTGTGCCTCACACCTGATGCAACTCCAGAGTAAAACAAGGTCCAAACCCCTATCCAGGGAGTTTGGATCCAGACCGAGGGCTATGCGTGGAGGTAAGCCCCCCCAGATCCAACTAGTAACACTCCACCTCCAACACAAGCTCTGGCTCCTTCCCCGCCAGTGAGGTGATGTTCCACGTCCCCAAAGCCAGCTTCTGCCGTCCGGGTCTCGTCCGTCGTGACCCCCTGTCGTCACTGCCCCCCATATGGCAGTGCACCCAACCCCATCACTCTGCCCTGCAGGTGGTGGGTCCACAGGGGTGGGAAAAATCTGTGTTGCCTTTTCAGGCTGAGCCCCGCCGGACCCCCTGGCAGACCAGGCGCTCGCTGACGGGCCCTCCATTTGGTTGACTCCAGACATGGATCCCGGGCTCTTCCTCCGGGCGGGGTCACTTCATTTCCTTTCTTGGTTTTCACAAGGTCTTCTGAACCATTCTTTTTTTTAATGCTTTGGAATTGAATCCAAAGTGTGAGTCATTTACAGGGGAAATGTGTCAGGTGACTCTGTACATCATGAAGTCCACCCCCCATTTAATCCTACTTTAATGATTTCTTTCAGACTCAGTCTCCCCAAATCTTAATCCTTCAATGGGCGCAGCGCCTTCAAACTCAGCAGAAAACCTGTGTACCCACAACTTAAAGCACTGCATTGGTGTGAGCCTGGATGTGTACTGGTAGAAAAACATGGCCGCATGGAATGGGCCGCATCCAGAGAATAGGTGTGGCATGCACTCCAGCCTTGTATTTGATTACAAGCAGGTTGAGGGTGGGGTAGGAGGCGACGGGACAAAGACAGGGGTGGGGTGCACTCAAGAAACTTCCTCTCTGTATTTTTAATCCAAAGTGAACTGAAACATGATCCCAGAGTGAGGAACGGAAACAGAAGCGTTTGCCGTTTCCTTACATCATGGTGCTCGGTGGATAAACAGGAGACGCATGCAAGCAGGCAGGAATGGCCGCTCTCCAATGAGGGTGGCTTTGTTGTCATTGTTTGGAGTGTAGATTGACAGATGTGTGAGCAGCAGTGGGGGAGATGTTTGTGTGTGTGTGTCTGTATTCGTCTGGGTTTCAGCTAAAGAAAGAGTTCTTTTTATTAAACCTGTTTTACATTGGATTCTGCACCTGTTCAAGGCAGCATCCTGGAGACGCGGCGCGCATAAATGCTGGTGAAGTGCGTCTTCCCTTTGGAAGTGTTTGCCTGTGGGGAACTCTCAACATGGAGGCAACAACAGAGATGTCAGTCGCCGAGGGAACGGCGGCGTCTTGAAAGAGGAGCTGAAGTTGTGACCTTGGGTGTGTGCATGCATCTCATTCAGACTTCCTGCATCGCTTGAGGACTGCAGTCGCCTGAGAGGCTGTAGCTTCTGCAAAATATAAATTTAACAGAATAGATGTTTGTTTTCTGACCTCTCAGTAAACGTAGTTCTTCTGGGTCAGAAGGGCTACATTCACAAAACAGGGTGCTGATGTCTGTGGGTTATACAGGAGTTAGATTGGCTTTTATTCAATGTTATCCAATCATCAGTGGTTCCATACACTTTATTCTGTTTTATAGCTTATTAAATAAACTGAACTGGTCATTTGTCTGTGTCTGTATAATAACACCGGGCCGCACAATGCTAAGGATTTAACTTCCATGCATTTTTACAACGTAAACATCCATATTTTTTCACATGTAGAATTTAATAAAAATAACATTATGGAGTCATTGACATAAATAAAAACAGACTGTATTACAGCAGATGCAGAGAACACTCAGAACTGGACCATGGTACAGGTCCAACTTGACTCCAGATCTTCAGTGTCTTAACCTGAAGACAAAATGACTTGGCAACAGACATTTCAAAGCGCTTCAACAGACAGAAAAACCCAACAGAACCCTTCAGACCATAAGCGACAGCGGTGAGGAAAAACTCCCTCATTGAGGAAGAAACTCCGTGCAGGACCCAGACTCTTTTGAGCGGCCATCCACCTTGACCGGTTGGGTGGAAAAAAATACAGTGAAGATAAGGACAGGGTCAGAGAAAGAGTGAGACAGAGAGAGAGTGTCAGATAAGCCAGAAAGAGTCAGTGTCTTTATGGCTAAGGTTAGGCGATTTGATGCAGCCACTGAAGTGGGGACGAGAAAGTCAGGCTGTGTTCATCGACTCCTGGGATGTTGTCTTCAATGCATGTTTCCCGTCATGTAGTTGTTTAATTCAGAGCACTATTAAAGCTGTAGGGATGACTGTATGGTGGCACGGAGGAAGAAAGGCAGCAGGACCCCAACTGACGGTTAGATGAGGGGTGAACCTGAGAAAAACCTGTGAGGACTTAGAGCAGAGACTCCAGGGAAGACGTCGAGTTAGTAAAGGTGTGATTGAAGACTTGAAGAGAGGTCAGAGGAGGAGTAACAGAGAGGGTCAGAGAGAAGAAGTAGGAAAGAGGAGCTCAGTGAGTCTGGATGTTGAGTCTCCAACAGAGTAGGACTATGAGAAAAAGAACTAGCAGCCTAAGCCACCTTAATTGTTACATTTTTGAAGAAGAAATGTTTTAAGCCTAGTCTGAAATAATGAGAGGTAGGGAGGTGGTTCCACAACAGGGGGCTTGATAGCTGAAAGCTCTATCCTCTGTCCTACCAGGGCTAGAGCCACCAGTAGGCCAGTATGTTGAGAGCGTAATGCTCTAGATGGATAATAAGGAACTAAAAGTTCCTTCAGATAGGTCGGTGCCTGGCCATGAAGGGCTTTGGAAGTGAGGAGGAGTATTTTAAAATCTATCCTAGCTTTCACAGGAAGCCAGTGCAGAGAAGCCAGCACAGGAGAAATATGGTCTCTGGCAATGGTCCTGGTCAGAACCTGGTCTCTGGTACTGGTCCTGGTCAGAACACGGGCAGCAGCATTCTGGATTAGTTGAAGAGTCTTCAGAGACTTTTTGGGGCAGCCTGAAAAAAGTGCGTTACAGTAATCTAGTCTGGAAGTAATGAAAGCGTGGATTAATTTCTCCACATCTTTCTGTTTTAAAATATGTCTGATTTTAGCAATGTTTTGGTGAAGGAAAAAGGCCGTTCTAGACGCCTGATTATGTGTGAGTTAAAAGGCAGATCCTGATCAAAGATGACACCTAGGTTCCTCGCAGTGGTTTTGGCCTCAAAATCCCTGCCTTTGCAATTACATATGTGCTAACCCAACTGCCCCTCATTCAGATGGCGCTGGACTGTAATAAATTGGCTCCTGAATGGAAGCTTCATAAACGGTTCTTTAACTGAGATCAGGTGTTGGTGTGATTATGTTTAAATTGTAACTTGCAGAATGTATTAGCTGTGACCTACAGCTTCCATTCAATATGTATGTGCATTCAAATGGCCTGGGTTTAGAAAGGTTAATGAAGCTCTGGTGGCAGACCTTTACTCGCCACTCAACTTGTTCTATGTCCTGATAGCACCATTAACTCACGGCCCAGCCTCTTAACCTCCTCTATAATTATAGACGTACAAGCCATTAAAACATCCTATTGATTCTTTTCCCTTCTGCTTCTACATTTTCAGTAGAGCCCTGGTAGTTTTCATATTTCACATATATAGCATTATGCTTTTAAAGGCACCAAGGCATATGGATGTGCCCCATGAGGATTTAAAGAATAGATGGAAAATTATTAATCCAATTAGCGGAGACACAATATTTATCATTCAGATCTTGTTTAAGAAATTAAAGAATATGATATGATATGACATGAAGTTAAGCTTCTAACCAAGGAGTGTGAAAATGACACAGATAGGAAGAGGTGCTGCCAATACAGAGTGCAGCAACTCAAACAGAATGACGTGTTTCACATTCATGGTAAAATATTTGAGGTACAACTAAAAGATAAAAAAGAAAAAGATTCAAAAGAGTCACATTGTGTTGTAATGATTTCAGTGTTAAATATGTGTTTTAGGACATCATAGCAATTAAAGTTACCCCCCCGTTGAAGTGAACTTGTCTTTAGATAAGCTCATATATACAGTATATATATATGAGAGAGAGAGAGAGAGTCGTGATACTCTATCACATCTTAACCATTACATTGTCTTCTAGCTAATTTTTATTGGAAGCCTTCATTTTAAAAGTTGAAACTACAGCTGTCTATCTAATGGCTTTTTGAAGAAGGACGTGGTTGTGACGTTTTGACTTTGGCACATTCCTGATACTGTAGTTTTTCGCATTTTCATAAAAATTGAGTGCAGTGACAACTTTTAGGAATGCTCTGGAAGCATATCTACAACTCAAATGAAATGCGTTGATCAAAGTAACCAGAGGAAAGAGGTTCCACTGACCATGTGTTTCTCTGCCCAAACCATCCTCTCCTGTTTGAATTGGTCAAACATTATCAGCTCCTGCATTATTGACAGAAGATCTCGTCTCGGCTCAGTGTGATCACCCCATTACTTCTTGGTGTGGTCCTCTCCTGCTTGACTTTATGTGGAACTCCCCGAGGATGACTTCAAGGCCCTCTCAGATCATGAGGCTCCCAGGCAGTTGAGTTTCACCTCTCACACCTGTGAACCTTTGAAACTTCAACCTTAAATCAGCAATGCTGTTTGTGCTACTTTCTCACCTGCTGCTGCTTCTTGTTTGTCTGAAGAGAGAAGGAAATTCAGCAAAGACTCTATCTATCTATCTATCTATCTATCTATCTATCTATCTATCTATCTATCTATCTATCTATCTATCTATCTATCTATCTATCTATCTATCTATCTATCTATCTATCTATCTATCTATCTATATATCTGTATTTCTGTCTGTCTGTGTATACACACATATTATATATAGATGCATATATATGTATGTAGTGTGCATATTTGCATATAGGTGTGTATATTTCTATTTGTATTTGTATATTCTTGGTGGGTTATTTATTACTCTTTCTGTTTGGTGTTGGTACTACTTTTTGTGTGCTTTTTCTGTGTTTTTGTGTAGTGGGACGGAGAAGTTAATTTCCCTGATGGAACCTCCTTAAGGGATCAAGTTTGCATGTTCTCCCCGTTTTTGCGTGGGTTTTTACCTGGTTCTCCGGCTTCCTCCCACCTCCACAAACATGCGCCTCAGGTTAATTGGCCGTTCCAAATTGCTCGTAGTGTGACTGAGCATGCATGGTTGTCTGCGATCGCTCAGCAACAATTGCAACTCCACCTCATTGCGGATTTTTGGTCGGCAGTCATGTGATACCGTACGGAATCGTGTGATACCGTACGTGTATATATATGTACAGAGAGGCAGAGAGAGACTCACAGAACATGTCTATGTCGTCGCTGTAGGTCCTGGTGGTGTGGATCAGTCAGTCGATTTCTTGCTCATTCTTGGCGTACAGCTTGATGTCATCCATGTAGAGGAGATGGCTGATTGTTGTCCCGCTTCGGAATCGGTATGTGTAGCCACTCTTTGTGATGATGTGACTGAGGGGGTTCAGGCCTATTGTTGTAGTGTTCTTTCTTCTCCTGGCCTCTGTCTGCTTGGTGTATCTCTTCAGTCGGGTAGCCAGAGCTGTTAGTCTCTGTTTGGCAGTTTCGATTGCTTCAGGTATGGAGAGCTTGTTGTATTTCCTGGGTACCCCTTTATTCACCATGTTCCCCTTCTGCAGCTCAGCTAGCTGGCTGACTTCTCTCCGTGTCGCCTTTATCTTGGCCTCTGCGATTGAGATGGTTAATAGATCTTGTTCTGGAAGGTTACTGAAGTCAGCTCCTAGGTCCACTAGCCATTGGGTATTGTTGTGTGAAACCTCTCTCTCCAATAAGTATTTCCAGTATTTTTCCATCTCTGCTATTTTAAAGGGACCCTATTATGAAAATCACACTTTTTCAGGTCTCTACATATACATAGTGGTCCTCCCTAACCCGACCAACTCCTAGAATCTGGTAAACAAACACTTCCTGTATCAATAGATATTTGGAGTTTTAGGAAGTCATGGCTCTGAACGACTCAAATCGATCATATTCCGCTAAAATCCCCGTTCTTGACGTCAGACTTGGGACTCTGTGCTATTGGACAGAGTATTGGACGACATGGATTGGTTGACACGCCCAAGGGCGTGGCCACCCCTGACAAAGAGTTCTTTGCGTCGGACGTGAGGCAGCAGTCTGTTGAAATGGCGTCCGTCAGAGGGAGACATGAAAGTTGCTCAGTTGTTGATTGTACAAATCAACACTAGTGTTTATTTTTAATCCCATCCAAAGAAGAACAGAAGAGATCGTGGTTACATTTCATTTTAATGGCTATGTGCGGCTACATCGCCTGGTTTGTTTGTGTGGAACCACTTCACTCCAGCCTGTTTTAGCAATGAGGGTCAGTCCAGACGGGGCTCTGCCTGAGACTGATCTTCATTCAAGGATCACTCCCAACTATACGGGACCAAGGAACTCCACCCTGGTTACAGGTAAGTCTCACCACATTTATCTTTTTAGCAGTTGTTTGTTAGCATGAGTGATCAAGTGCTATTTGGCTAATTAGGTAGAACTGCTTTGTTTCGCGTTTGCACGTGTGTGTGTGTGTGTGTGTGTGTGCGCTCCAACACGTGTGTGTGCTGGACCTACAGTATCTAGGTACAACACACATAAGTTGGGCTCACATTTTATCTTTTTTCATGTTGTCTGTTAGCATGAATGAAGTCATGCTATGCTAGGCTATGTAGGGAGGTCTCCTTTGTTTCGCGTTTGCGTGTTGTGTGCACTGGACCTCCAGTATAAAGCTAAAACGCACATCAGTTGGTCTCATGTTTTCTTTCCTATTATCTGTCAGCACAAATAAAGTCAACTTATGCTAGGCTAAGCAGGGGGTTGTGCTTTGTTTCTATTGTGTGCGCGCGCACGTGTTGGAGTCCATTGTTTGTTGGTCGTCATAGCGACAACGCACACAGGTCTGTCCTCCTTATCCAAAATCAGAACATTGGTGTCCTGAAATTAGTGTCTCTCTTCCTTGTGCACCCTTTCAGCCTACAGCTTCAAAGGACGTGGCGCCAAACTGACCCAGTGGACACCCATACTGTTGGTACACAGCTGTCCTTCAGGACTCTTCATTCCCTCTATAGAAGTAAAGGTATGTACAAGTCATATCCCATACAATGTTTTAATAAAATTGATTAAATAGACTAATTTTCTAAACATTGTCTACAGGTGTTCAGGCAACTGCGTCCTGTAAAGATTTTAGTGTTGGAACATCCCCAGCAGACCCATCCTTTCTTTTTTTCATCAACACCTATAAAGAGACCCTCAGAGACCTCGTCTGGACCTTGAAGAGGAGCTGGAGGAAGATCCATGAGAGGGCAGCTCTACTATGTCAGCTTCAAAGGGGGAGGATCGCACCTATGATCCTGCAGAGTCCATCACAGCACTGTCAGAGTCAACACTCGTGTCGTGAGTTACTGTACCCATTATGCTGTTGTGTGTGTGAATGCACATGTGTTGATAGAAGTTCAGTAAAAAATAGGTTTTGTGTATTAGAATATTCCAGCAGGACAGTAAGTGAAGTGTAGAGTTTAGTATTAATTATTTGAGACAGATTCCTGTATGTCATGATGTTGTTTTGGCTCCTTATTTCGTTACGTTTCTATAGTACGGTTTATATTCACAAAACTTGAGCCTCTATGGAAAATGAAGTTCCTGTCCTGCAGATCTTCTGTAACTTTTGACTATATTTGCCTTTTTAATGCTGCTGTTATTTACATCAGTAGTTGTACCCAAGTTAAAGTTAAGTGTATACAACTGAAGACAACTGTTTAATTTCTTCTTGTGTTCTCATTTTCTTTGATATAGGCAGGAATCATCCACTCCCACCCAGATCAAAAAATACATGGTGTATGAAAGCTGTCTTCTGAAATGATTTGCTGAGTGTCCTGTCTGCACCTGAAATGTGATGTAAGGACCACAAAGCTGGGAACATTCCTGTCTGTGGAGCAGAGATGCTCTCATTACGAGTTCCCCAAGCACTGGAATAGCCAGCCTGTCCTTAGGAGTACACCAGCTGGGAACCTGCACCTCTCTGCAGGTGTGTACCTCAGTGGAGCTTCATTTGTAAAAATTGCGCAGGTAAATAATATGCAACTGCATTGCCTTCAATTCAAATTACTATTCTCACTGTAGAGTAACTTCCAGATTCTACCTGGCTGCGATGTACTTCAATGAAAATGCAGACAGACCACAAGCCGAGACCCAGGAAGGTGTACCCCTCTACAAGATCCACTTTCCAAAGGCTTTTGAAGGGACAGTGCAGACTCAAACCTCACAACACAGAGCCAACATTCTGTTAGTGTTGCAATATTTTAATACTTCAAACAAACATGTTGTGATATTCTGTCTGTAACTACTCACAACAAAATACAGTAAAAAGTAACCATACAAATAAATTAGTAGCAAGTACCAGGATGTATTTTGAACAAAATTTTTCTAAACAAAGAAATGAATCAAACAATATCAATAACAGTAAAGATATATCTTTGTGTTTTATTGAACAGGTTTTGTAGCTGACATGTTGGACCTCATATTTGACAAAGTCTTGGTGGACCCCATGCCATACACCAATGAGATGTTGTCCATTCCTCTCCCCGAGAATCTGTCTGCCCAGTATGAGTGTCCGGATAAGGAGGAGGTCATTACCAGCTACATGACCAGGTTCAACCCAGACTCGGTCTAAATCCAGGGTAGTGGTCTGTGTCTTCAGGAAACTCTCGGCGTCTGTGAAGGACCACACAGGCTGGGATGACGACCCGGATTCTGCACCCTAAGTAGCCCCAGCACCAGCCAACAAAGGTGCGATAGGCCAGATGTCTGCAGAAAAAGGACAAAAATTATTTATTTCACAATGTTTGCAAACCTGAGTGTTACAACTGTTGTTGATTTCCTGATAGGATGGCCCTGTGTTCTCATTATTATTGGATGTAATGTTTTATGTAAATAAATGCTTGTATATGTTAACAGAAATGGATTGTGAATACCAAAAAATGTTCAACATGTCTATTAATGAGACAAATCAAGGTGTCACAAATACAATATATTAAACTTTATTGTCCCTATATTTGTCATGTGTTACTGCCTGATGAAGCAAAATAAGACATAACTGTAGTTTTTATTCTGACGTTTTTCAAAGAACGACTTACCGATGTATTGGTCTCAGACGTGAAGGTTTAGCTGTGAGCTTGCTACCTGTGGTATCTCTGAACAGATGTTTACTGCTGTTGGCATCCGTTCCGTGTCCACAGGAACACCTGTACAACAGGTGAAGACATCTCAAAATAGAGTAGATAAATGCATCACTGCAATATGGTTACATTATTTCACCATTAACCTGGTGTGATGGTGGTAAGTGTTAGCTCCGTGTGTCTTGTCACAGGACTGCCTCAAATATTTAGCAGCTTAGTAACGGATTAAATCAATGTGATATAAAAATAAAGTAACTTAGCCGTGAGCAGAAGCTAGCATTAGCCACATGGTAATAACTATCAGAACCACCATCAGACTTTACTGTCACTTATAGAAATACAGCAACATTTTAGCAGTCAACACGTCCGCATATATACAACATACAAAATACTTAATAAGACATATGACAACTTTTTTATCCTCCTGGCCTTCACCTCCTTGTTGTGTCTCTTCAACGGGCAAGCTAAAGCTGTAATTGTTACGGTTTCCAAAGGAACCAGGCGCAAGAGTCAAAGTGTCACAAAATCCAAAACCTTTAGTCAGTCCGTTTCAAAACCAGAAAAGCACAGAGATTGCAGCACCAGAGGGATATCCAAACTCATAGTAAATTCCAGGCAGTGGTCAAAACCAGATGATCAGAAGCAGGACAGTACAAAGGAGACAGACGAAACCATAATCCCACAGACAGGCCAAAGGTCATACACAGGGCATCAAAAGACGAAAATCGTGGTCAAACAGGCAAGGGTAAAAATCCAGAAAAAGACAAATTAGGCAATATAGGCTATATATATAACATACAAACATAGCCCTAATATATATATATTATATATATATTACTGTATATGTGACGTGCGGTGAGGCACCGACATCAAAGTCAGTTCTACTAGCCAGACAAAGTGACATATAATTACGCCACATTAAAAAAACTGACATTAAAAACTAATTAAATTCAATACGAGTGGACCACTCAGTTCCTGATCTGAAGTTTGAAGCAGATATTTAAGCTCCGACATTCGTCTTCTTTTATTAATTAAGTCTTGTTTCAATCGATTGGTAGTCCAGTCGGAGGTGAGGCTGCTGCACTCTGTGTCCTAAATAACTTTTAACCAGTTTTTAAAGTCAGTTTTCTCATTTATTGGAAAATGCAACTCATAGAACTGACTTCAGCGTCGGTGCCACACCACCGTGAACCTCACCATATATCAGACGTCATCATTTCCGACCCCTCCTTCCATGAAGCAAGCCTCGATAGGGACTTCGCGGAAACGCCCCCTCCCCTACTCGGCACATGCTTCGAAGCCTCGATACGAAACGTCACATTACTATGTGGCAGTAACAGAAAACCAGAGGTGAACTGGAAACCAATAAACAGGAGGAAGTCAGGAACGTCTGAACGAGGCCAAACAGAACACGGCAGATGATCACAGTAATGTCATCACTTCTGTCAAGAACTCAGGACTTAATTTCTTTCATTTCGTTATATTTTATGTGTCAAAGTATTTGAGGCAACTCTTTCCAAAAATTCCATTAACACTATTTTCAGTCTTCTTCATTCTTAGTGTTTACCTCATTTTAGAGCTTCTCCACCTCCTGCACTCAGTTCATTCCCTTCACCTGCCTACATAAACTCTACCTTCAGTTCTCGGCCAGATTGCTAACATTTTTTTCTACTTTCTAGCATTTCATTCTTCTGTCTCATTACCCTGGTCTGATTTTTCCTGATCCCTAGATTCTGCTTTTTGCCTGCCTCTTATCAGACTTGTTTTCCTGCTGGACTGACTACTTGGTTTTTTGACCTCTGCTTGATTAAATCTGAGCTTTGGTTCCTAATCTTCTACTCTTTTGTCATGGTTTTGGCTTCTCTCTGCTGGTTTGTTAAAAATCTGATAACAGTGTATTTCACTTTGCAATTTATTTACTCATGTCGTATTTTCATATGGACAAAGAAAATACTCTCCACACAATAAGTTAGGCATATTGTTACATGACTGTCTTTCCTATTTGGTCTGAATTTTAATGAAATAAGTTTCAATAAAGTTTCCTTTGATATTATTTATAATGAAGGACAGGAAACACCATTTTCATAAGTTTAATATTCATTATCCCAAAAATTTAGACAATGTCAAGGATAGCCTCAAACAACAAAAGTTGACAATGTCAGAAGTGGGTGTTTCCACCATTTGCCACAATGACAGCTTGACAACAATGTCTCATGATCCTCGCCAGCCTCATGATGCTGGTCTGAGGAAATGTGTTCCACTTTTCCACAAATGCTACACACAGCTCTGCCAGGTCACATGGAGGTGGGGTACGATCTCCCAGTCTCTGCTTCAGATGGTCCCAGACGTGTTCTGTGGGGTTCAGGTCAGGAGACATTGCTGGCCAGACCATATGAGGCACCCTGACTTCCTGAAGTCGAACTGTGACAATTCTGGCACGATGTGGGGGAGCATTATCATCCATGAACAGAAAGTTGGGGTGTGCTGGTGGAATTGGGGGATGACGATGGGTTCTATGTCTCTAAGGTAAGAACGTGCAGTTACTGAGCCATCTACAATAACCAAATCTGTTTTACGCTGGCTGGTGACGCCTGCCCAGACTGTTGCACCTCCTCCACCAAAGCGAACCCCGGGGACCATGTTGACCTCGGTGTATCGCTCACCTCGCCTTCTCCAGCAACACTGACGACCATCATTTCTGTCCAAGGTGACCCGACACTCGTCAGTGAACAGGACGGTGGACCACTACTGCATTTTCCAGGTCACATGGTCTTGTGCCCACTGCCAGCATTCACGGTGGTGTCTTGGTGTCAGTGGAATCACCTGCAGCGATCGTCTGGCATTCAAGCCAAAGCGGTGGAGTCGGTTACGAATGGTTTGTCAGGCAGCTGCATAACGATGTCTGAGTGCGTAGGTCCTGAGGTTCTGGTGATCGTTGCAGTCTGTCACTCGAGGGGCTCCGCTCCTGGGTCTGTCACTAACACTGCCAGTAGTTCTGTGATGCAAGTCTGCTTATGACACTTTGAGACACACCAAGTTCACGAGCAACATCTGACTGCCAGCCACCAACCCATAGGCGCGCTATGGCCAGGTGGCGCTGCTCATCCATTAAGTGATGTCGTGTGTTCATGGCTGTTTGAATGATGAACTTGGAATGACTTACTGACAATACCAGCTTTTTATAGCCAAACTATGTTGAAATTGATGCCACATTGAAAAGGGTTGTCTTTTTGTTCTCTTTGGTATTGGCCCCAATATGTAAGACACACTGCACACAGTGAGACCAATACGTGGAAAACACAAAATAAGGTGCGTCTATCACCCAAATACAATTGCCTCCCTATCCCACTGTGGTCATATTTACACATGAAGACGGGTTCAGTGGGTTTAATCTCTACATTTAGTTACCGTGTTGCTGTAATAGTTGACACTGAAGACAATGCCAGGGTTCCATATGAGGGTCCACAGTTTTGACCAACCAGGTAGTTTTGTGTCTGTCCCACATCTCCTTCAAGTCACATGGGATCACGTTACAGTGAGGATGAGGATGGGGATGAGGATGAGGAGGGTAACATACTGAGAAACATGTGAAGGAGGGCTGAGTGGACTGATGTGTGACCTGAGGCAGATTGGATGTGGCTCTTGGCACTGGCAGATGGTGGTACCCCCCACACACATGTATGTGCATACAGACATGCCCCTCCCGTTCACCACATTTCCATCTTATTTTCCACAAAGCATGAAATTAAAACTATTTATAACCTCGCTGATAATCACATTACACTGATTCATAATGATTAGGTTTCTGCTTTTTATGATACAATTTCCAGCTTTAATTAATCCCTGTCAGCCTGCTTGGCTGGCATGTTGTTTGATCACTTCTCATTCGCTCTAAGAGCGTCTGAGGATTGCGACGACCACCTGATGACCACCTGATGACCACCTGATGACACCCTCTAGTACAGCTAGCTGATGGACAGCATCGCAGCTTCAGCATCGTTTGTAATTTCACTGCTAATCACTCAAATTTAATGTGGACATATTCCCATTTTCTTGTGAACCTTAGAGGTTGATGTGAGGTTTGACACATATGGATGCCACCTTTAAAATGTTTCCTTGTTTAAAGGCTAATTACATAATCAAAGCAACACTTAGACTGGTGGACGTCCTCTGTCACCTTGATGGAATTAAAGATTGAATTATGAATCTGAAAGACCCTGAGGGCAATAAAAAAAGTTGAGATGTGATGTTAACAGTGATACTTTGGGGGAAAAAAAGCAGAAGAAAATGTGAATGTGAAAAAGTACCCTCTAGATATTGTGCACTGAGACCTAACTTATGGGAAAGAAAGAAGTTATTGAATTATTTAACAGTGGTATATACTCAATAATAAATAGGTGATAAATAAAATATACAAGCTTGTCTTGATGAAGGTGTGTGCATTCCCCTCCCCTGGTGCCAAAAGGCCTTTGATTCATGTATCTGTGTTTGTGCAGTCCTCCTTCCTCCGATATTCAACATTTCCACTTTGTGTAACACACTTGAAAAGGCTGCGCGTCTTGGCTGGAGGTGTGCTGTACAGGAAGAACGCCTCGCCTGTGGCAATGACTCAGGGCATCATTAGAAGATGGAACCACCCTGGATGCTCATTCATGTTTCAATGCGGAGGGGGCCACTGCCAGTGGAAACCTGTCCCACTTGAGTGAACTGTGGATATGGCAACAGAAAACTGTGGAGAACGGTAATTAATACCTTGTGGATGTTTCCTGCGTTTTTCTCTGTTGATCGATTAAATCATGCAAAACACTCCTAATTATAAAACTCCCCACAGGATAATTTGTCTGTGAGATGACTGCAAATGTCACAGATGAGTGTTTGTGGCACCAACAATGACTCCTAACTCTGCTGGAGACAGATAGGACTGAATGTCCCCGTCCACATGGCCATAAAACCGCTGTTGGAGCCGTTTGCCTTAAGTTGATATTGGTCTCTCTATAAAAGACATGATCAGTGTCCATACCTGAGTCAAACTGAGGTATGGACACTGTAAAGAAATGAGCTGAAGACCCATCAACAAGCACATCTTAGAATTCCACAGCTAAAAGTTTGTCCAGGATTTGTAGTCGGTCCTTTTCAAGGTGGACCTTCAAGATCCACTGGGCCGTGTCCTTCTTTTCATGCAGAATCCTGTTCAGAAATGCCACAGAAAGTTCATTTGACTAGTTAAACAGTTAATAATGTGAGTGCACATCCAGGTCCAACACATAAAGTAATGCTATTTGCGCCTTTAAAATGTACAGCAGGACAGTTCCTGAAGCCACCATGTGACCTGTGCCTATAGTTTTGTCATGTGGATGTTTTCGGGTGGTACTCTTCCACCTCATTCCAGTTCTTCTTCTGAAGCCTACTGCCTGTTCTTCAGGGGCTCCTCATTATTTTACTCAACCCTCTTACAGGGATAGTAAAGATAATTACCACAGACATTCATACACTGTTAAATAACCCCAGCAGTCAGGTTTGTAACCCCCCCCCCCCCCCCACAGCGCTGTGACACTGTGTTTCTGTTCTGCTTTGAAAACATGAATCTACTCTAGTTCTATACAAACCTGGTACTGCTGATTATCAACTAGTGATAAATCTGATCTCATTTACACAACAGAAAAAATAATAGGTGAAAATAACAGTTTAACTTTAGTTTCTACTTCGTTATTTTGCAGCTCCTTTTGGCCCTTTTTTGCACATTAAGCCAAACCCAACATTTCTCCTGAACGTTAACTCATATGTGATGTTCCACGCGGTCACTTCACACAATCATCTCCTGTTGCCTTTAGGTCATACAAGCTTTTCACAGAAAACATCATCTATCTGTGGCATTGATAACACTTTTGGACCTTTTCCATCTTACATATGTGATTCTTCCTCAGTTCGTCCAGCTAATGTATATACTTTATTTCCATTTACATATTTGCAAGATTTCCCAAAAGTCCTTTGAATCAAAATCACCTGACAATTATTTAATTGGAGGGAAGTCAACCAAAAAAAAAAAAGAAGATACTGAGTCAGTGAAGATCTGTCCTGCCTCTTGCACTGGAGAATTTTACTAAAGTTTTACAAGTATTTAAGTTGCTTCAAATATGTGTGTGTGTGTGTGGGGTGTGTGTGTGTGTGTGTGTTATGAAACAACCACAAGAAGTGTTATGCAATAGTAAAAAACAGATTGTGAAAATCACACTTTTCAGGTCTCTACATATACTGTACATAGTGGTCGTCCCTAACCCGATCAACTCCTAGAATCTGGTAAACAAACACTTCCTGCATCAATAGATATTTGGGAAGTCAAGGCCCAAACCAAATCAAAACAACCGGATTTTGCTAGAGCGAAATTTGTGACGGAACAAATTGCACTCTATGATTGGACAGAGTGATTCACGATATTGGTTGGTTGACAAGCCCAAGGGCGTGGCCATCTCCGAGGGGGAGTTGGTTCAGGCTACAGTAGCAGTGTGTGGTAATGTCCTGGCTCAGAGCTACACACTGAAAGTTCCTCACAAACTGTTGAAGTCAGCTAGCATTCGGCTAACTAGTTAGCCCCTCTCCAGTCAGATGTGTGTGTGTGTGTGTGTGTGTGTGTGTGTGTGTGTGTGTGTGTGTGTGTGTGTGTGTGTGTGTGTGTGTGTGTGTGTATGCGTGTGTGTGTGTGTGTGGGGTTTCTGTACAGTCTACGGTAGCATTGTGCGGTAATGTCCTATCTCAGAGCTACACACTGAAAGTTCCTCACAAACTGTTGAAGTCAGCCAGCATTTGGCTAACTAGTTAGCTCTGCTTCAGTCGTGTGTGTGTGTCTGCTAAAGGCGTATCCTCATTGTTTTAGCAAACACAGCTGCGTGTATATATACCGCTCATTAACAAACAGCCTCAGCCTTTATTTTCAGCCTAACAGTGATCCACTGTCACCAGTCAAGGGTGACGTTCAGCTGACATGAAACCTGATGAGAAGTAATTCAGGCAGAAATCAGGAGGTGAAATTATCAGTTTTTTCCAGCCTTGTGAGAGACAAAGGGTGGATACGGTCACACACACACACACACACACACACACACACACACACACACACACGTAAGAAGTCAAGGCCAAACCGGTGATCAGACCGAGACAGAAATGACTGTATCCATTACAGGATGTAACACCCCTGCATTTTCCTTACTGTAGGTTAGTGGATCCAGAATAGGCAAAATAGGGACGGCGCTCAACAGCCAGTTCAGTATACAGTACTCAAACGCTTTGGCTAACCTTTCCCATGTTTCATTTAGACTGCGATAGTTTTGCTCCCTGTGATCGATCTTTCATATTCCACGATGATTGTCAAGAAACAACGTCCTGTCTGTAAACATCTGTTGTCGTCGCCATTGATTTTTGTCCCATTTGCAAACACTGTGTGTTTGAAATTCTTCGCAATGTTTACCGTTGATCTCAATAGGATCAGCCCATGTAGTGTTTACACAATGAACAATGGAGTCACGTTCGGCTGAGTGAGGAAGCGGCTCTACGCTCAGCACAGAGAAAACAACAGTTATGAACAAGAGAGACAAACACGAGAGAAATAAAAGCGAAATACGCAGTAACTAAGTTACTGAAAGTTAAGAAAGTTCCAGACTGAACACTAGTGCGCGCTTTCAAGTGGCTCATGCAAACAAAACGCAGGTGAACGCGAAGGGGGAGGGAGGTGTTAATAGAGGCAGCTCAGAGGGGGTAAGAGTGTGAAGATAGGGGGCTCAGAGCCACGCCCCATTAGCACTGAGCGTTTGGGGGCGGAAGTTATTTTATCAATATTCAATCAAAGATATTGAGGACCACAGATCACTTTGGGGCGAGACATTTCTAATACAGTGTAGTTGAACATCTGGCAGCTGAATGACAGGAATTAAAAAAAGCAGAATACGGGAGCTTTAAATTTACCAATACGGCGCTTTATTCACCATTTAATTATCAACAGTGAGTGGCTTATTTTTAAAGTCTAATAGCAGAATTATTTACACAAACTGTAACACACAAATAAGCACCTTTGTTTTAAAACATACATTATGTTGTTTCCTACAGGTTTTTTTATATGTTATGTTTACTTATAAATGACGTCCATTCGCAGCTCCTTTTGGATTAAAGCATCAAAAACATTCTGAGTGTAGATGTAATCCTCCATTTTTATAGTAAGGCCAGGCGAGCAGAAAACAAATGAATGGCTGTAGTTTACTGACACTTCTTCTACGGCGAGGAAGAGGAATCCTCAGCTGAATCCCTGGGGTCACCAGCGCCCCCTACCATGAGGCAGGAGAACTGCGTGTTTCACTGTGTCTTTTGTGTCTTTTCCCAGCGGTTTGAGGACCGCTCAACTCCAGAAAGACGTTACACACATACAGTTGTTGACAAAAAAACACTGTATATTATATACGTTGACTAAATTATGGGAGTTTAGTTCATAGAGCAAACGTGTTTGAACATTTTAATAGCGACATAGAGAGATAGCAATACGGTCTGTTTAGCTACCAGCACAGCTAGTGGAGTCATTGATCAATCCATGGTGATCAATGTCTCACCGCAGGTCTCTGATCAGTGTTTCAGAGGTAAATGTGAAAATTCAGCCATTTTGAGTAAAAATAACCTAAAATTGGTGACGTTAAATGGAAAATAAATTCATAATACACATCACTGGATAATGCTACATGCTACAGTACCTACAGTCGATCATCAACAGAGGACTCTGACTGTTGTTGCTGATGATCTTAAAAACTGGTGGAGAATTCCTTGAAGTGTTTTCTTCTTCTTCTCCTCAAGGATTGAATTTAAGGAGCAAACGCTTTGTAAAGTCAAGCAAAACAAACAATGTTTAATCAAGAACGATTTAACTGGAAACTGTAAGTCGAGGTTTCCCTGTATATATTGTTATGGATTGAGTGGTTGCTCAACAATATGCCGGTGACACTTCTGGTGAGAGACAACAGACCAAAGTGTAAATGTAAAGTGTAAATAGTACAGCTGGCCTTTAAAACAAAGTTAAGCTCAGAGAGCTGCTGCTCCTGCAGACCAGGGCACTAAAGGTTGCAAACCTCTGCGTTGGCAGAACACTCATATTTCTGACAGTCCCTCAAGACCCACTCCCCCCAGTGGCAACGCCAAGCTGACCTTTTCTCATTCCCTCAAATCATGTATGTGTGTGTGTGTGTGTGTATGTGTGTGTGCTCCATTGGCTGTGGATCATAGGTGTAACTGTAAAGTGTGGGCCTCTGATGTGGAGTGTGGTGGGTGACGTTTCCCTCTCCTGACACTGGGGCTTAATTCCCAGCGTTAGCTTTGCGTCCTTCAGTGTGCCCTCACCTCTTCTCTACTACGGTGCTTCCCTTTCAATCAATTAATCAACCTTTATTTATACAGCGCTTAATCACATCAGCATACATTTCAAAGCGCTCTAACAGACGGAGAAACTCAACAGAACCCTCCAGAACAAGCAGAAGCGACAGCGGCAACATCGTCATTCACTGTTCTGTTGGATCGCTCACTCCACTGGAGACAATAGAGCGTCTTTGAAGCCAGAGCAGGTAATCTGTGGAAGGAAGCACCGAGAGTTCATGTGGCAGTAAGTGGACAACCCCCAAGCAATTAATTCTATTATAATCCCTGAGAGTTAAATCCAAGCAGGGAAGTAGTACTTTCAGAATAAAGGAGTGTGGACTAGAGGAAATGAGGGACTTTGAGGGAGCGCCTGCAGGAATGGATGCTACAAATGAACCGTTTCACACACTCAGGAGGTGTTAGAACCGGTGAAACACTCACAGAAGGAAATTAATCAGCTGGCTCTAGTCATTGAGCTGTTTGACTTCAGAGTAACACAAGTCTGCACCGAGATGAAGCCTGACTTACTCGTGTCAGAGTTCGGGGAGCGACTTCTTTGTAAGTGCTTTTCAATCTGAAAATGATATATGAAAGCTTCTGTTGTAAAAGGCGTCCAATAAACGCTGGTGTGGTTGTTGAATCCCAAGAAGCCCAGATATGTTTAATCAATCAGAGAGCCTTCATATCCCAGAACCCCAGTCAGCAGCACTGCCGTACAGTAATGACATGGGACAAGTCTGACCAGAGGGGCGGCGCTGGAGCCACAGACGAGACTGGCTCCGTTCTCTCAGTGCTGTAGAAATCCAAATCCAATTATAGATCTGATGTTTACTGAAATGAGACGCTCACAGGATATTTGAATATGTATCCAGACCCTCTGTCATATCAAGCATTGTTATAAGGGGAGGGGTCAAAGGGTCATCATTGAGGACCATGTGAGATTGACTGGACAGTCTGTTGTTAGAACTGTGGAGACAGGAACATAATGAAAAATCAAAGTGTTCACCAGCATCTGCTTTCTTTGACGTGGAGAGAAGAATGATCCCAAATCAATACCATCCAACGGACGGATGAAAGGAACCTCTGGCCACCGGCCTCACACCTTCATCCTCTCTAAATTCATCTTATAAGTATATTCGGTACAAAATAAGATTCCTTTGTAATTACAGTGATTTGATTAAAAAAGTCAGCTGACAGAACTGAATTCTGTACTTCTTAAGGCTGTTTCTTCTTAACACAACATTTTACTAGAAAATGTGACAGTAGTGAAAACTGTTAGTGGAATCCAGTGATCCCTCATTACTCGTGGTTGATGCGTTCCAGGAACCACCTGCACAAACAAAATTCTGCGATATAGTGACAAACTATTTATCTTTTTACTTGTTCATGTCTCAGTCTTGGTATTTGTTGAATCAGATGAGATAATTTCTTCATTAGAGTGATTACGTAGATCTACATCCAGCACAGATACTGTAGGTTGCGATGTGGATGTTGTAGACCCCTTTGTCTACATGCAGTCATGTCAGAGGTGTTCTGTGTTCATGAAGCGTACCTGTAACATCATAATCAAATGACATTGTGCTGGTTGAACTAAAGTTGACTTGTCACCAGCAGTTCCAGTCAGAGAAGGACGTAGACAGTAGAACAAGGTTACGAGGCCACAGGCGACAGGACTGCTGCAGGGCCACAGAGCAGATACTATTGATAAGATAGGAAACGTGATCGCCTTTCGTCTGCACTTTATCATGTGTGAGTGGGTGAGGCGAATAAAGAACTGAGTGAGAATACGGTGTGTAAGGGATCCTGCCACTGTAGCCTTGCAGTCTGCCATCAGTGAACTGCAGCAGCGACAGCCGTCCTGTCTTACGGCTGCTTGGCAGCCACTCCAGAGCCTATCGATTGGCGTTTGGGGGGCCAACCCCAGTGCCTATCGATGGGTGTTTGGGGGGCCAAGCCCAGGGCCCATCGATGGGCTTTTGGGCTGGGACTCATGTTGAGTTGGTTGGGTTTCTTGGATACATCTTTGGCAGCGGGCAGGTGAAACCAGATCCTTCAAAATTCAAGCAGTGTCACAGTGGCCAATTCCAGAGAACCGTAAACAATTGCAAATATTTCTTGGATTTGCTAACTTTTACCGCCGTTCTATCAGAAGTGACAGTTCTGTAGCAGCTCCGCTAACTCGTTTCACCTTCTCCAAGATTCCTTTTGTGTGGTCTTCAGACTCAGATGAAGTCTTTCAGCCTCTTAAGAAGAGTTTTACATCACCACCTGTCCTCACTCATCCTGACACAACCCTGCAGTTCATCATCGAGGTGGTGTTGGGGCAGATTTGTCACAGCAATCTGCGTCTCACCAGAAGCTGCATCCTAGTGCTTTCTTCTCACGTAATTTGTCCCCCGCTGAACGGAATTATACTATAGGTGATCGAGAACTTCCTGCTGTAAAGCTAGCTTTGGAAGAGTGGCTGCACTATCTGGAGGGAGCTGAACACCCATTTGTTGTTTGGACTGACCACAGACACCTGTCCTACATCCAGTCTGCTAAGTGGCTCAATTCTTGTCAAGCTACATGGGCTTTGTTTTTTGGACGCTTTAATTTCACTTTAACCTATCGACCTGGTTCAAGAAACACTTAACCAGATGCCCTTTCTTGACAGTATTCCACAGCAGACTCATCTGAAATAGCTGAAACCACTGCCCTATGTGGAAGCAAAATAATCCATGCGTAGGTCACACTTCAAATCAGAGGAAACACATTTTTAAGTTTGGCAGCGAATAACCAGATTGTCAAGAAAACAGGAAGACAGGAAGCGGGTCAAGCTGACATGGGGTGGTTACCTAGGTGTGGATAGTCATGTTTTCTCATGACTAGGACATGTACAACTCTCACATACACACAAATAAAGGACTGTGACTATAAAAGGGTCAGGAGACGTGCATCCAGGGGCTGTTCCTGATTGATCTGTACTGATGATCTGCGTCAATCAATCAAAAAAATAAAAGAATTCATCAATATCAATAAAAGAATTCCCGTTTTGGCTGTAAAAACACGCTCATTGTACTTTGGTTTTATTTTGGTATTTTGCTGGATAAAACACTCTCACCACACCTACCATCTTGTGTTGTAGCCATTGTTACCTGGCAGATAGAATCCTCCATCAGAAGGCCCAAGAGACTGATCCCGATCCTGGTAATGGTCCTCCCAATCGTTTGTATGTCCCTCAGGCTGTCCGTTCCCAGGTTATCCAGTGGGGGCATATGTTCCGGTTTGCCTGTCATCCTGGAGTTGGTTGAACCCTAGCCCTCCTCAGACGTCATTTCTGGTGGCCAACTGTGGAGAAGGACACCAGGGAACATGTTCTGGCCTATACTGTATGTGCCCGGGATAAAACATCGTTGACATGTCCAGTGGACATTGTTTAGGACAGAGAACCACAGTTCATCTCTCATGTATGGAGGCAGTTCTGTGAAGTCTTGGGTGCTCGAGTCAGTTTCTCCTCCGGTTTTCATCCTGAAACCAATGGCCAGTGTGAGCGAGCCAATCAACACTTGGAGACTGCCCTTCGTTGCGTTGTGGCACAAAATCCTGGAGACTGCAGTTTGTATCTTCCTTGGTTGGAACTCTCCACCATCAGCTGCTACTGGAATGTCACCATTTGAATGTGCTCTTGGACATTTGCCCCAGTGTTCCCTGAACAAGAAGCAGAGATTGCTGTCCCGTTCGTCCAAGAGCATGCCCAGTGCTGTCGGGAGATTTGGAAGTGTGGTTCTTCAGTCTTACTCCACACTCCATCAGGAGGGCCCAAGAGACTGATCCCATCCTCAAAGCAAATACTGCATCTGTAGTACTCTTTTTTGGCATGAAACCATACTGCTGCTCACAAATGTTCACTTCTGCCCTTAGTCTAGCTTCCACTACTCTTTCCCATAACTTCATTGTACGGCTCATCAGCTTTATTCCTCTATAGTTGCCACAACTCTGCACATCTCCCTTGTTCTTAAAAATGGGCATCAGCACACTTCTCCTCCACTCCTCAGGCATCTTCTCACTATCTAAGATCCTGTTGAACAACCCAGTCAGAAACTCTACTGCCACCTCTCCTAGACACTTCCAAACCTCTACAGGTATATCATCAGGACCGACTGCCTTTCCACTCTTCATCCTCTTCAGTGCCCTCCTCACTTCATCCTGGCTAATCTTTGCTACATCCTGGTCCACAACAGTCACCTCTTCTAGTCTTTATTCTCTCTCATTTTCCACATTTATCAACTCTTCAAAGTACTCTTTCCATCTTCCCATCACAATACTGGCACCTGTCAATAGACTTCCATCCCTATCCTTAATCACCCTAACCTGCTGCACCTCCTTCCCATCTCTGTCTCTCTGTCTTGCCAATCTGTATAGATCAGTCTCTCCCTCCTTACTGTCCAACCTAGCATACAAGTCATCATAAGCTTCTTGTTTGGCCTTTGCTACCTCTACCTTCACCTTACGTTGCATCTCCCTGTACTCCTGTCTAGTCTCCTCAGTCTTCTGTGTCCCACTTCTTCTTAGCTAACCTCTTTCTTTGTATACACTCCTGTACCTTCTCATTCCACCACCAAGTCTCCTTATCTACTTTCCTTCCAGATGACACACCAAGTACTCTCCTACCTGTCTCCCTGATCACATTAGCTGTAGTTGTCCAGTCATCTGGAAGCACCTCCTGACCACCCAGAGCCTGTCTTAACTCCTTCCTAAAAGTCATGCAACACTCTTCCTTTTTCAGCTTCCACTATTTCATCCTCTGCTCTGTCTTCGTCCTCTTCATCTTCCTCACCACCAGAGTCATCCTACACACCACCATCCTATGCTGTTTGGCTACACTCCCGCCTACCACTACTTTGCTGTCACTGATCTCCTTCAGATTACATCGTCTACACAAGATGTAGTCTACCTGTGTGCTCCTACCACCACTCTTATAGGTCACCCTATGTTCCTGCCTCTTCTGGAAGAAAGTATTCACTATAGCCATTTCCATCCTTTTTGCAAAGTCAACTACCATCTGTCCTTCTGCGTTCCTCTCCTGGATACCAAACCTGCCCATCACCTCCTCATCACCTCTGTTTCCTGCACCAACATGTCCATTGAAGTCTGCACCAATGACTCATCACTCTATCTGACACTCTTTTTACCTCCAGGACATTCCTAACAAACTCCTCCTTCAAGATAAACTCCTACTCCGTTTCCCTGCTCCTGGACACACAGTATGTCTACCTTCCTCCTCTGCATCATGTCAACCAACTCTCTACTTTTTCCTGTCATAGTTCCAACATTCAATGTCCCTACTCTCAGTCCTATACTCTTGGCATTCCTCTTCTCTCTCTTCCTACGAACACACTTTCCTCCTCTCCTACTTTTTCCAACATTGTCCAATTTCCACCGGCATCCTGTAGGTCAACAGCACCGATGGCGGTCATTGTTAACCCGGGCCTCGACCGATCCGGTATGGAAGTCAGATTTGATTCGCATGTTTGATTGGGCAAAAGTTTTACGTCAAATGCCCTTCCTGACACAACCCCGGGATTGGCACCGGCACAATAAGACACTGGCTTGTGGCCTCTTGCGGCTACATTCTTTATCTGTGTAAAAACTAAAATAAATGATTGTTGTGAACAGACATCAGGAAGTTCACTGACACACATTAATGAAATACACAAACAGCATACTATATAATGTCTTGGTTGGTAGTTGGTGTTATCAAACTGAAGTGAGACTTCAGCTCCTGGCCCAGATCATTTGTCATTAACCTTCAATTCCACTTCACATTATCAATTGTCCCTCACCATGGAGAGAATGGCTTCCACTTATTTGAATCTGTTTGATGCATTTTGTCTCTAACTACTATCACTTAAACTTCTGTACTACAGTATTTTATTTATTCTGTGTTGTTTTAATGTCCATTAACTGTTTTTGGTCAGTCTTAGGGGATAGAACTTTAGTAATTAGAGTAGTAATGACCAACGTCTAGGCACCAGTTGTGTTCGTAGGTTGAGAACTACCTGTTTATAGGTTGAGGTTTACCTGTCTGTAGGTTGAGGACTTCCTGTGCTGTGTTTGATTGACAAATATTGAAAATGCATGTGACAGTAAAGCTCATTCTTCACTCTTCTCCTCAGAGTTCTGCTGTCTCCCCCTGTAAATTTAGTCAAACTTACAAAATGAAAAGTTAAATGTTGGTTTTTGGGATGTCTGCCCCCCATTTCTTTTTCTCAACTTTGTGAGAACCTTCAGGGGCCATTCTTGAACGAAACATCTTTTATGTAAACTCTGACCTGTAATCCCTGTAGCAAAGTGATGAACGAATCTAAAGTCTTGGTTTTCTTGGTTCATGCTCAAACAATCTCCAGTGAATGCATATGAATGAATGAGACCCTGAGAACAGGACCCTTGGGAGGAATTCTCAGCCCTGCTGGAGAATCACAGCCCCCAAACAAATGAGCTTAAAGATCAAAACTCTTCAAAACACTTTTCATTTGGGTGTGAGAACTGACTTTAATGTGTATTTAAACTAATAGGAGCCAGTGAATTTGGGCACATCCCTGATTCCCTTGAAAGCACAGTAGATTAAGCGTATTCAGACAAATAAAATGGTGTGTTTGCAGACTTTGCAGTAATGGCCTTTTTCTCCTTTAAAAAAATGCCCTGCAAATTGGACCATGGTGGGTTTCCTGGCTGCACACATGCACATTAGCTTCACTTTTAGCATGGCCGCAGTAACGCTTAAATAATGAGGTAGAATTTGACTCAATTAGGTGATGCTTGTGTTGATAGTTATTGAGTGTGTGTGTCGCTGGGCTCTTTGGCCGTCCCCCGGGACTCCCCCAGGCCACAGTGTGGATAATTAGAGTTCATGTGAGAGGCTTAACCCACCTCAGTGGGCGCAAGAGAGCAAGGCAGTCAACGGCTTCAGCTCGCTTTTGATGTCTGGCCAGCTCACTCCCCCCACAATCTACCTGAATGTCAACCAATTGGGACGGTGCAAGGGCTTGACATTATGTCTGCAGGTTATCATTATATGTATTTTTTTATTTTTTACACCTGATCGATCGACTCTGGTCTGCAGTGGTGCTTCTGGGGGTAACTGTCACTGCTAGTTAGGGATTGACCAGTGGGTATCATTAGGAGCAAGAGTGCCTGCTTGGGGAAGGCTTTGTTGTGGGGAGGGGCTGTGAAGAAGCCAAGCCTTTCTCTTTTAGCCTCCTGGACTTAGCTGACCTTTCACTTAGGGAGCAGCTGGAGCTGAGAGATATTTAATTGAATGGAGTCTTCAGATGTATTTTGGCGAGTGCAGTGGAGATACTGTCTTCACCAGACCAAACAAGAGTGGGGAAACAGAGCGTGGGGGGAGAGTTTGCTTGACCTTCAAAGCCTAATTGATAGGCTTTTCATAGACCTTGTTTGAGATGTGCGTGGTCCCTGTTGTTCAGCAGACCCTTACAACTCCTGCAGAAGTACAAAGTCAACCGCAGGTAGGGAGCCCCCAGTGGCCTACCGCAATCAATAGCCGCCAGCCTGGCTAACGAGAGCTCAGTCACTCTCAGGCTTTCACAGGCCCCATTAGCGGGCAGTGCCCAGCGTAATTGTACACCCTGCACTCATTAATATATAGAAATACAGAACAAAAGTGATATTATGAAATAGCTCGGAGGATAACCAATTCTAGCATTTGCTAAAGGAAGTCAAAATAGAACTCAAATGATGTTTGTGGTGCTTGATTGATTAGGAGAGCTGAGCTAACAAACGAGGGGAGGCTTCACAACAGCAAACCCACAGTGTTCACTGCTCCACTCCCCACCTGGGCCTTCTTCCTCCATTTTTGCTGAATTTTGATCAAATGAAGAAACGGCTGAAACATATTAATTACATTTAATATCCTTCCTAGCACACAGCTTTGTGGAAAATAGCAGAAGCTTAGTGGCGGTTAGGAAGGGGTTTAGGAGAAGGAGGATGGTCTGGCCTTATTGTCTTTGAAAAGTGATTTAATTAGAGCCTCCTCCATCCCCTGCCTCCACCAGCCGCTCTCTGTGGAGCTGGCTGGGATTCAGTGCTCTGGTAACGGCAGCAGCCTTGGACTCACACAGAAGATTTCTGAAGGATCATGTACAAAGATCAACTGATAAGGAGCTAATTTTGTGTACTTATGGGAGCAAACGATTGCATACCCCCTTTACCCTTTAGGAATTTCTCAAGCCGAAAGGGATGAAAGCAGGGAGTGGAGCCAAGATCTGAGGCTGTTTCGGCCCGTTAACGCTGATCTCCAAAATTAAAGATTTATACCCGTTGATAAAGCTCACTAACAGCAGCACACACACACACACACACACACACACACACACTGGATAAAGAAGGATGGGTGGTGGGAGGGGGCTTTCTCCTTTAAGGATTGCTTTTAAGTATTGTAAAGGAAGACGGGGTGGGTTTGGGGAACGCAATCACTAAGAACCACTTTTCAGCTAATTGGAATCTCTTGAATAAGTTACCAGTGAAGGGTGTTTAATTTGGGAGTGAGTGATCTCCCTGACACTTTGATAGGAAATGAAAGCAGATAGGACTAATCAGCTGAGCCACCATCTAAATCAGACATTTTTCCTCATTGTCTAGAGGAGTATTGATTCCACACACCTCAAGGCCAACACACACCAATGAGCCTTGACACACTCTAGTCTGTTTAGATCACGATTTCTAAGAAAATGTTTAGGCCTAATTATCCTACTATTGCTGAACCTTTTCTATTTTTAAATAAATGGATGGTCTTATGTATGTGTGAACAAACTGCTAAAATCACGAGACAGGAAGGCTTTGACCGTGTCAGCGTGAAGCTAACGCTGCTCAGAATGTTGGGGCATTGTAAGAACAACACACTGAACTAGACGGGAATCTTAGAGCTCCACCAGTCAGAGCTCAGAACAGAACACACATGACACAACCAGAAACACTGGTTTGACACTAGTCAAACCCGCTTCAGTTAATGGGTTGTGTGGTTTCATGGTCGGTCCACAGACTGGAGAGCACAGAGCAGAACAAAAATCAAACATTTGAAGAACCGGTGTAGTGTGAATTAGGAACCTTTGTTATTTGATTGTTGCTGGGGTTACAGCCTCTCTCAGGACAACCGGAGGCTGTTCGGACGTCATTTATATTTGGTGAATTGGATGGGCGGGTTATAGGAGTCCATGCCTCCTGATATCTGAGTTCTGCATGTAAATATAAATACAGTAAAGGTCCAGTGCCGACGACACATCAGCGAGTCTCTGGTCTTACTGTCCTGCTGCCCCGACGTCTCTGAGCCCAAACCGGTTTATGTACCTCTGTAACATAAAGGACAGACTCACTACTGTATGCAGAAACATACTACGGAGACTAGACTACGGCGCATCTAGAGCAGGACCACCAGGCTGAAAAACAGCTTCTTTCCAGAGGCTGTTAGACAGCTGAATTCCAGCGGTGCTCTGTAGTCACCCTCATGACGCCACGACGCCCCGTATGTCACCACAAGCGCATGGGCATTTAGTGCAATATTGTGCAACAGACTAAATACTCACGGACTTGAACGTGTCACTTACATTGTACATAAGAATTGCTGTACAAAGACTGTATATATTTTACATACTCAGTATTTTTTTATCTTATATTTATCGGACGTTGGGCTAACTGGGACCTTCAGAGAGGTAATTTTGTACTGTCTAATGTGAAAATGTGTGTCAGCATGACCAATACAAAGATTCTGATGTCTGATGATACAGTAGTGCATCATACATCAGCATCATGTGCTGTAGTGGAAATGTTGTGTGTTCTGGATAATGACCTCAGACTGTGTGTTGTGTTGTGTTGTGTTCTTGTTTTATCATCGTTTTGTGCCATTTCCTTCAACGTACCAGCTCACATACTATCAAGGATCCCACCTGTGCTACCCGATAGATCCATGGCAAACATGAATGAACAGCAACCTATCAGGAACGACCTATGTTTGTGCAGCGTGCCAATCAAGAGCCAGTCCCACATTTTCTCTTTTCATTAGCTCCTAGACAAAGTGAATATTCCCCATCCAACCTTCAAAGGGTGGTTCAGCAAATAAAATTAATTAGAACCTGTTCAAGGTTGTGGCCTCAGTACTGGTTGGACAATAGGGGGCAGGAGACTCAGTGCTGGTTGGACAGCAGGGGGCAGGAAAGTCAGTGCTGGTTGGACAATAGCAGGCAGGACACTCAGTGCTGGTTGGACAATAGCAGGCAGGACACTCAGTGCTGGTTGGACAATAGCGGCAAGGACACTCAGTGCTGGTTGGACAGCAGGGGGCAGGAGACTCAGTGCTGGTCGGACAATAGAGGGCAGGACACTCAGTGCTGGTTGGACAATAAGGGGCAGGAGACCCAGTGCTGGTTGGACAATAGGGGGCAGGAGACCCAGTGCTGGTTGGACAATAGGGGGCAGGAGACTCATGGCAGTCCATGAAACCAGACAGAGCAATGGCTCCGTCTTTGGGAGGTAGTCCTCCAGCACTGATGTGGTACAGGAGTTGTGACTGCACTCGTCTGACTCCACCATTCTTAAGAGTTCTGTTGTTCAGGAAGACGACAATCATAGGACATTGTGATCCATTGCCAAGTTTGATAATGACGATCTACAAGGAGTTTAAACCAGTAAGTGGAATTCTGGATAATGAATAAAGCATTCACCTAATAACCCTAATGTGATGTCTAATTAGGTTCTTGAGGGGGCATTCCAGAGGTCAACAAGCCCTGTTCACTCAAGCGTTAGTGATTAACATTGAGGTTCAATTTAAACTAAAGCACATTGTCTAAAGTCCTCTGTGAATTCAGGGCCTTTATGGTCACATGCTATCAAGATGAGGGCTATTGTATCAGGATGAGGGTTAGCATGTCAGGATTAGGGCTAGCATGTCAGAATGAGGGCTGGCGTGTCAGGATGAGGGCTAATGTGTCAGGATCAATCAATCAATCAATCAATTAACCTCTATTTATATAGCGTTTAATGACATCAGCAGACATTTCAAAGCAGACGGAGAAACCCAACAGAACCCTCCAGAGCTAGCATAAGCGACAGCGATGGAAAAAAAACTCCCTCATTGAGGAGGAAACTCCGGGCAGGACCCAGGCTCTGGAGGATGGTCATCACATTGATTGGTTGGGTGGAAAAGGAAATACAATGGGGACAGAGACAGAGAGACAGAGAGGAGCAGATAGAATTTACATTGTGCTGTAGTTGAGGAAGTGAGGGAGGGATTTCCAGGCCTTTGGACTTCCTGTCTTCTATACGTGTTCCCCACCTGTCGAGCCTCCATTCCGGACTATTTAAGGTTACTTGGTGAACTTGTTTCTTGTTATGTTTAGTTGCACGAACGTAATGCATTTGACCAGACAGAGCTGGAACCTGCTGGTGTTACATCGGTCACTGACTCCACTACAGTCCAGTCTACTCCACTCTAAATTAATAATTTATATACTGCAGGGATCCCCAAGCAATGGGCCGCGAACCGGTACCGGTCCTTGGGTCATTTAGTACCGGGCGGCAGAGCATGTTTGCCTTTTTCTTTTTTTTAAAATGATCAATCTAAAGATGTTTTATTTTGAAAAGTGACGTCTGTGCTGAATGACGCACAGACGAATTCGTGCGTCTGTCCCGCTTGACAGGTCTGGGTCACGTGACAGGTTACCAGCTGTTACCCCTAAATTAAGCACCCACAACTGCTCCAGTGTTCTGAAGTAAAGTCAAGACAGATTATCCTGAGATCACCCTAAAAGTATCTTAATCCCTGCTTCCATTTCCAACCTCCTGTCTCTGTGAAGTGGGATTTTCTGCAGTGACCGTAAAGAAAACCAAACTGGAGTAGACCGAACACACTTCAGGTGTCATTGTCTCCGTTTCCCCTAGATCAGCGGTCCCCCACCACTAATTCATTATTGCAATTATTATTATTGATTGACTTTTTCACCCTTTTATTGAATTGATCAGTATTTCACCTACGTTGAATGAACTGATTGTAAGTCGCTATATTTAAAACAAACCTCATCAGTTCAGTCACTCCAATCGAGTTTTTAATATAATTATTTCTTACAATTATTTCGTTTACAGAAATGTTGATTATAAATTTATGAAAAAAGGTTGTTTATCTGTTGATGTCTGCCTTTTACATAAAACCACTGATTTATGATGATTTATTATTAGACTACAGCTGTCCTGGTGTCATGAACGATTATCCAGCAAACAAAGACCGGTCCTTGAAAATACTGTCTCAGATGAAACCGGTCTGTGGACTAAAAAGGTTTGGGACCGCTGATAGACTGTATAGATATTGTAACTGTTACATTGCGTGCGCACACACACACACACACACACACACACACACACACACACACACACACACACAAACGTATGCACGCGCACACACAGACACACACACACATGCTCTCTCTCTCCCTACATCTCTCTCTCCCTCTCACGCATTCATTCAATCACACACACATGCACAACAAACAGAGACACAAACATGTGCACACACACCTTGCTCAACATTGTTTAACTTTGTGTGAAAGAAATGGCAAGAACATTAGGTGATACAAATTAATAAATAATTGAAAACAAACAGTTTGATCATAAAAATGAAAAAAAAAATTAAAAAGAAAAAAAATTGTGCTGAGTACGACAATTCTTGTTCATGCATACTTTGTCGTTCACAATTTCCTATTTTATCTGTTGTAGTCATTAATGCGCTTCATAAAAAGTTCATAAAAAACTTCTGTAAATAGTTCCTTTATTATCATGTTCAAAAGTTATGTATATCAGTTCTGAGGCTGTTCTGTAAATATTCATTCATACACTTCAGAATATTCATGTTATGAGTTCATAAAACTCTTGTTCTGTTAATAATTCTCTTACTTTTATGATCAAAAACATTGATTTGAATCTCAATGTTGAGGCTGTTCTGGAAATAGTTTTAAAATAAACAATAAATATAGCAACTTCTGATCAATCCGTGTCAATTTTAGACTTAAAATAATGTACCAATTTAATTCACACCCATTTCCGGTCAAACCACACCCGCTACCACTCGGAATGGGCGGACCTTACACCGGAGTTTAAATTACAGATCATTTAGATGGTTGAACAGATACAGATAGTGGTGGACTCGCCTATTGCAGCTTTTCTAGTGGGATCTGTGTTGTTTTTAATTGCAGGCTCTATCAAATAGGAAGGTTTTTAGTCTAGTGTTAAATAAGCCAAGAGTATCTGTCCCCCAGACCGAGGCTGGGAGACAGTTCCACGGTAAAGGAGCTAGATAGCTAAAGCTTCTGCCTCCTGTTCCACTCTTAAAGACCTGATGGGTCATCAGAAATCCTGCATCCTCAGATCAAAGAGCCCTGGGAGGGTGATACACTTCAATAAGTTCTTCAATGTAAGATGGAGCCTTACAGTGGAGAGCTTTATATGTGATCATAAGGACTTTGAATTTTATTCTTTATTTTATCGGGAGCCAAATGTAGCCGCAAGAGGGCACAAGCCAGTGTCTTATTGTGCCGGTCCCAAGCCCGGATAAATACAGAGGGTTGCGTCAGGAAGGGCATCCGGCGTAAAACTTTTGCCAAATCAAAGATGCGAATCAAACCTATGACTTCCATACCGGATCGGTCGAGGCCCGGGTTAACAACGACCGCCATCGGCGCTGTTGACCTACAGGGCGCCGGTGGAAATTGGATTACTGTTGGTCGAAGAAGGAGAGGAGGAAAGTGCGTTCGCACGAAGAAAGAGAAGAGGAGCGCCAAGAGTATAGGACTAAGAGTAGGGACGTTGAATGTTGGAACTATGACAGGAAAAGGTAGAGAGTTGGTCGACATGATGCAGAGGAGGAAGGTAGACATACTGTGTGTCCAGGAGACCAGGTGGAAAGGTAGCAAGGCTAGAAGTTTAGGAGCAGGGTTCAAGTTGTTCTATCATGGTGTAGATGGGAAGAGAAATGGAGTAGGAGTTATCTTGAAGGAGGAGTTTGTTAGGAATGTCCTGGAGGTAAAAAGAGTGTCAGATAGAGTGATGAGTCTGAAGCTAGAAATAGAAGGTGTGATGTTCAATGTTGTTAGTGGGTATGCTCCACAGGTAGGATGTGAGCTGGAGGAGAAGGAGAAATTCTGGTTGGACTTTGATGAAGTGATGCAGAGCATACCTAGAAGTGAGAGAGTTGTCATTGGTGCAGTTGTCATTGGACATGTTGGTGCAGGAAACAGAGGTGATGAGGAAGTGATGGGCAGGTTTGGTATCCAGGAGAGGAACGCAGAAGGACAGATGGTAGTTGACTTTGCAAAAAGGATGGAAATGGCTGTAGTGAATACTTTCTTCCAGAAGAGGCAGGAACATAGGGTGACCTATAAGAGTGGTGGTAGAAGCACACAGGTAGACTACATCTTGTGTAGACGATGTAACCTGAAGGAGATCAGTGACTGCAAAGTAGTGGTAGGCGAGAGTGTAGCCAAACAGCATAGGATGGTGGTGTGTAGGATGACTCTGGTGGTGAGGAAGATGAAGATGGCAAAGGCAGAGCAGAGGACGAAATGGTGGAAGATAAAAAAGAAAGGGTATCGCATGACCTTTAGGAAGGAGTTAAGACAGGCTCTGGGTGGTCAGGAGGTGCTTCCAGATGACTGGACAACTACAGCTAATGTGATCAGGGAGACAGGTAGGAGAGTACTTGGTGTGTCATCTGGAAGGAAAGTAGATAAGGAGACTTGGTGGTGGAATGAGGAGGTACAGGACTGTATACAAAGAAAGAGGTTAGCTAAGAAGAAGTGGGACACTGAGAGGACTGAGGAGAGTAGACAGGAGTACAGGGAGATGCAGCGTAAGGTGAAGGTAGAGGTAGCAAAGGCCAAACAAGAAGCTTATGATGACTTGTATGCTAGGTTGGACAGTAAGGAGGGAGAGACTGATCTATACAGGCTGGCAAGACAGAGAGATAGAGATGGGAATGATGTGCAGCAGGTTAGGGTGATTAAGGATAGGGATGGAAGTCTATTGACAGGTGCCAGCAGTGTGATGGGAAGATGGAAAGAGTACTTTGAAGAGTTGATGAACGTGGAAAATGAGAGAGAACAAAGACTAGAAGAGGTGACTGTTGTGGACCAGGATGTAGCAAAGATTAGCCAGGATGGAAAGTGGAAAGTGGAAAGGCAGTCGGTCCTGATGATATACCTGTAGAGGTTTGGAAGTGTCTAGGAGAGGTGGCAGTAGAGTTTCTGACTGGGTTGTTCAACAGGATCTTAGATAGTGAGAAGATGCCTGAGGAGTGGAGGAGAAGTGTGCTGGTGCCCATTTTTAAGAACAAGGAAGACGTGCAGAGTTGTGGCAACTACAGAGGAATAAAGCTGATGAGCCATACAATGAAGTTATGGGAAAGAGTAGTGGAAGCTAGACTAAGGGCAGAAGTGAGCATTTGTGAGTAGCAGTATGGTTTCATGCCAAAAAAGAGTACTACAGATGCAGTATTTGCTTTGAGGATGTTGATAGAGAAGTACAGAGAAGGCCAGACGGAGCTGCATTGTGTTTTTGTAGATCTGGAGAAAGCTTATGACAGGGTGCCCAGAGAGGAACTGTGGTATTGTATGAGGAAGTCTGGAGTGGCAGAGAAGTATGTTAGAGCGGTGCAGGACATGTATGAGGACTGTAAGACAGTGGTGAGGTGTGCTGTAGGTGTGACAGAGGAGTTCAAGGTGGAGGTGGGACTGCATCAGGGATCAGCTCTGAGCCCCTTCTTGTTCGCTATGGTGATGGACAGGCTGACAGACGAGGTTAGACAGGAATCTCCATGGACGATGATGTTTGCAGATGACATTGTGATCTGCAGTGAGAGTAGGGAAGAGGTGGAGGAGAAGCAAGAGAGGTGGAGGTTTGTCCTGGAAAGGAGAGGGATGAAGGTTAGTCGCAGTAAGACAGAGTACATGTGTGTGAATGAGAGGGACCCAAGTGGAAGAGTGAGGTTACAGGGAGAAGAGATCAAGAAGGTGGAGGATTTGAAGTACTTAGGGTCAACAGTCCAGAGCAATGGAGAGTGTGGAAAAGAGGTGAAGAAACGTGTCCAGGCAGGATGGAATGGGTGGAGAAAAGTGTCAGGTGTGATGTGTGATAGAAGAGTTTCAGCTAAAATGAAAGGAAAGGTGTACAAAACTGTGGTGAGACCAGCGATGTTGTTTGGTCTAGAGACAGTGTCACTGAGGAAAAGACAGGAGGACAGAGCTGGAGGTAGCAGAGATGAAGATGCTGAGGTTCTCTCTGGGAGTGACCAGGAAGGATAGGATCAGGAATGAGTACATCAGAGGGACAGCACATGTTAGAGGTTTTGGAGATAAAGTCAGAGAGGCCAGACTGAGATGGTTTGGACATGTCCAGAGGAGAGATAGTGAATATATTGGTAGAAGGATGCTGAGTTTTGAACTGCCAGGCAGGAGGCCTAGAGGAAGACCAAAGAGGAGGTTTATGGATGTAGTGAAAGAGGACATGTAGGTAGTTGGTGTGAGAGAAGAGGATGCAAAGGACAGGGTTAGATGGAGGCAATTGATTCGCTGTGGCGACCCCTGAAGGGAAAAGCCGAAAGGAAAAGAAGAAGATTTTATCGGGAGCCAATGTAGTGACGCTAGGACAAGAGAGCTGTGTTCTCTCCTCCCAGTTTGAGTCAGTAAGCGGGCAGCTGCATTCTGAACTAACTGTTGAGTCCTAATAGAGGAGCTAGAACAGGCCGACACAGACTTGATATGAGAGTTGAAGCCAGATCTTGATCAAAAATCACTCCCAAGTTCCTGACATCATTGGTAGACGATAAAGCAATGTTCATCCATCCATCTTCTACCGCTTATCTATGGTCGGGTCTCGGGGGCAGCAGCTTCAACAGGAAGCCCCAAACTTCCCTTTCCCCGGCCACATCCACCAGCTCTGACTGGGGGATCCCAAGGCATTCCCGGGTCAGTGTTGAGATATAATCCCTCCACCTGGTCCTGGGTCTGCCCCGAGGTCTTCTCCCAGCTGGACGTGCCGGGAACACCTCCCTAGGGAGGTGCCCCGGAGGCATCAGCACCAGATGCCCAAACTACCTCAGCTGACTCCTTTCCTCGCATAGGAGCAACGACTTTACTCTGAGCCCCTCGTGAATAGGAGTGTTTTTCACCCTATCTCCAAGGGAGACACCAGCTATCCACCAACTATCCGAGAAAGCCCATTTCCGCCGCTTGTATCCGCGGTCTCGTTCTTTCGGTCATGACCCATCGCTCATGACCATAGGTGAGGGTAGGAACAAGATTGAACAGTAGATGGAGAGATTTCTCCTCAACCCACCAAACTGTAACCCCTCCTCACCACGACTACGCCTCAATATCCTGTCCATGAAAATCACAAACAGAATTGGTGATAAAGCGCAGCCCCAACGAAGGCCAACAGCCACTCGGAACAAGTCCGACTTACTGTCGATAACCCAAACGCAGCTCTCACTTTGGGCATACAGGGATTGGATGGCCTTGAGGAGAGGCCCCCTCACCCCATATTCCCGCAGTACCTTCCACAGTATATCCCTGGGGACCTGATCGTACGCCTTCTCCAAGTCTACAAAACACATGTAGACTGGATGGGCTTACTCCCAAGCCCCCTCTAGGATCCCTGCAAGAGTAAAAAGCTGGTCCGTTGTTCCACGACCAGGATGGAATCCACATTGCTCCTCCTAAATCTGAGGTTCAACAATCGGCCGGACCCTCCTTTCCAGCACCCTGGAGTAAACTTTCCCAGGGAGGCTGATGAGTGTGATGCCCCTGTAGTTGGCACACAACCTCTGCTCCCCTTTTTAAAAAGAGGAACCACCACCCCAGTCTGCCACTCTTTCGACACTGTCCCAGACTTCCACCTGATGTTTAAGAGGCGTGTCATCCATGACAGCCCCTCATTTCCTGGCTCATCTCATCAACACCCGGGGCTTTTCCACCATGAAGTTGTTTAACTTCCTCGGTGACTTCGCCATCATCCTCCAGCTCTGCCTCTGCAACAGAGGACGGGTCAGTTGGGGTAGTTGGATTCAGGAGTTCCTCAAAGTGTTCCTTCCACCTACCAACAACCTCCTCAGTTGAGGTCAACAGTGTCCCATCCTTGCCGTATACAGCTTGGATAGTCCCCCGTTTCCCCTTCCTGAGTTGTCGGACAGTCCTCCAAAACAACTTTGGTGCCGTTCAAAAGTCCTTCTCCATGGCCTCTCTGAAGTCTTCCCACACCCTTTGTTTTGCCAGGACCCCAGATGCAGAGTTCAAGAGCGAAACATTTATTAAGCACAAAGTAACAACAGAAAATCACTTTCTAGAGAAAGGCAAGACTAACAAAGTAACAACAGAAAATTACCTTAGAGGGAATAACTTAACTATATATATACACTATACATATACATATATACTGCATCAGGGGTCAGCTCAGAGCTGATCCCTGATGCAGTCCCACCTCCACCTTGAACTCCTCTGTCACACCTACAGCACACCTCACCACTGTCTTACAGTCCTCATACATGTCCTGCACCGCTCTAACATACTTCTCTGCCACTCCAGACTTCCTCATACAATACCACAGTTCCTCTCTGGGCACCCTGTCATAAGCTTTCTCCAGATCTACAAAAACACAATGCAGCTCCGTCTGGCCTTCTCTGTAATTCTCTATCAACATCCTCAGAGCAAATACTGCATCTGTAGTACTCTTTTTTGGCATGAAACCATATTCAAGAATAGACAAAAACCCCTCCTCTTTGAGCCTACAATTAGAAATAACATAGATTCTACTAGATAATCTGCTATCGGCCCAGGCTACTGAGGGTGTTTTACTGTGTCTCTCTGCTTAAAGGGAGCTTTTCTTTTCCACCCAACCGGTCAAGGCGGATGATCGCCCTCCAGAGTCTGGGTCCTCCCGGAATTTCTTCCTCAATGAGAGAGTTTTTCCAGGCCACCGTCACTTATGCTTGCTCTGGAGGGTTCTGTTGGTTTTCTGCCTGTTAAAGCGCTTTCAAATGTCTGATGATGTGATTAAGCGCTATGTAAATTAAAATTGATTGATTGATTGATTGATTGATTGATTGATTGATTGATTGATTGATTGATTGATTGATTGATTGATTGATTGATTGATTGATTGATTGATTGAATGAATGAATGAATGGAAGATAAACTAATTCCTGTCAGAGAAGGCTCGTGAGCAGTTGTGTGCTATCACACCACCCTTCTAGGGATGCTAGTCCTGCGCTTACAGTCAGCCATCTTGGCTCAAAGTGGACATCCATGATGGTGCTGGCTCTTTGGGTGTGGATCCCTACCTGTGGCCCACCTGACACCCACATTATCATGTCCTCCTGTGGCCAGTGGCTGTTTGGGGTTAACCTATCAAAAATCAGAAATCAGAAATCAGAAAAGGTTTTATTGCCAAGTACAGTAAAAATTACTATCGAGGAACTTGACGCGATGTCGGTGCATTGAAAGGTGGAAGAGAATAATAGAGAATTAGGAATAGGAATAGAAAAACTATTTACAATTCACATTACGGTGAGTTGAGATATGTTGTATAAGGATGGTGTAAGCCGGCGAAGAAAAGAAGTCCAAACAGTAAACTTTCTTTGCAGACTGGTGAGGGGCGGATGGTTACCTGGGGGGGGGGCATTGTTCATGAGGCCGACTGCAGTGGGGAAGAAGCTGTTTTTATGGCGTGAGGTCCTGGTCCGGATGGACCGTAGCCTCTTGCCAGAGGGGAGGGTCTGGAAGAGGTTGTGGCCGGGGTGAGAGGGGTCAGCGGCAATCCTGGCTGCACGTCTGCGGGTCCTTGTGTGGAACAGTTCCTGGAGATGTGGGAGGCTGCAGCCAATCACCTTCTCCGCAGAACGGATGACACGCTGCAGCTTGGCCTTGTCCCTGGCCGTGGCAGCAGCAAACCACACTGACATGGAGGATGTGAGGATGGACTGAATGGTGGCAGTGTAGAAGTTGACCAGCATCTTCGCAGGGAGGTGAAACTTGTTCAGATGCCGCAAGAAATACATCCTCTGCTGAGCCTTCTTGGTGAGGGAGCTGATGTTCTGCTCCCATTTGAGCTCCGGGTGATGGTGGTGCCCAGGAAGCAGAAGGACTCTACAGGGGTCACTGGAGTGTCACAGATGATGACGGGGGGGAGGGCAGGAGGGTCTTTCCTGAAGTCCACTATCATCTCCACTGTTTTGAGGGCGTTGAGCTCCAGGTTGTTCCTGCTGCACCATGATACCAGCCGGTCCAACTCACTTCTGTAGGACGACAAGGGACAGAACTGACAAGGGACAGAACTGACAAGGGACAGAACTATCAAGGGACAGAACTATCAAGGGACAGAACTGACAAGGGACAGAACTATCAAGGGACAGAACTATCAAGGGACAGAACTATCAAGGGACAGAACTGCTTCAGGACACTGACAGAGGCTGTAATCACTGTAACACTGCCAGACTGTCCATGTACTCTCGAAGCTGTTACCTTGCTGAACATCCACTGTCCTCTGCAGACCGGGGCGGCAGTGGCTTTGGAAAGAGAATTTCTCGTATTTGGGACTAATAAGGGATTCTTCTTCGTCAGACAGCCTTCACACACACACACACACACACACACAAACACTCACAAACACACACAATCACACACAATCACACACACACACACACACACACACAGCTGGAGAGCAGAGGTGTGTTGTAGCATAGGGATGGGGGAGGGGTCCTGAGGGGGTGTCCCACTCACTACAGTGAGTCATACAGAGAGTCATTTATTTCGATTGGTTTTGACATTTGGTGAACGGCTCCATGCAGTGGGTTTGCAGGAGCGTCTGTCCATTAATTGTTCAATCACACTAATTATGGCCCCTCATTCTGTGTTATGGGTTCAGTAACAATAAAAACGCCACTCTACCGTCTGCTGAACGAAGCTGCTTGTCCTCCTGTGTGCTTAGGGCTGCACAACAATAGTTGTTCATCATGTTTTTGATGGCAGCTGTTGATTGTAAGTGATTTTTTTTTTTACACCAACAAAGCAGCAGCGCTTCAGAACCGCTCAGCTCCTGATCCATTGTTTGGGTGGATTCATGAAGCACCATCCAGAACTAATGTTCCACAACACGCTGTTCACAACAACAACACGTCTGAACATGGGGGTGTGACCATGGGGGACACCATGGACACCTAAATATAGGGGTCTCATCACAGAGGGGGACACCGTGGACACCTGAACATGAGAAATGGGCATGGGTCCAGAGGTGTGGGTCCAACAGAAGAGTGGGTGTAAATCAATCAGTCAGTCAGTCAGTCAGTCATTATCTTAACTCGCTTAATCCGCTGACGCGGGTCGTGGGGGAGCTGGTGCCTATCCCGGCAGTCTCAGGGCGTGAGGCGGGGGACACTCCGGGCACGACGCCAGTGTACCGCTGGTAAATCAATCAATCAAATTTTACTTATAAAGCGTTTAATCATGGCAACAGACATCTCAAAGAGCTTTAACAGACAGAAAAACCCAACTGAACCCTCCAGAGCAAACATAAGCGATAGCGGCGGAGGAAAACTCCCTCATTGAGGAAGAAACTCTGGGCAGGACCAGACTCTTCTGGGCGGCCATCTGCCTTGACCGGTTGGGTGGAAAAGAAATACAATGAAGATAAAAACAGGCGTGGGTCCAGAGGAGTGGGCATGGGTAACGACTGCCCTGTTTGAAGCTCTAGTTTTATTGTCAGGTGTCTTCTATTCCTTGTCTTTTTGTTTGTCCATCAACAGGTCATCAACAGGTTTGTAGTCGGCAACGCCACACCTAAGCAGACAGGAAGTTTTCTATTTTGCAGCTAAATGTGAGTTTGATGCTCCCACATTCGTCTTTGACATCTTTGTCTCCCACACAGTTTTAATGACTTGGAGAAAAACAGCTCTTCAAAATAATAAATCACAGGATTTCTGCTTGTGTTAATTGACATTTGACAACATCATTTGCATAATGATTCAAAACAGCCTCAAGGAGGATGCTTAAGAGGAAGGAAACATTATGGATCTGCTAATTAGTCATCGTCACTTCGTCTATGTTGTTGGAGTCGTTAGTCTTGGGAAACTAACTTGATCAGACATGCATAGCTTTATGACAGTCATCATCACTATTCCATCATCATTATGGCTGCTTTGTCTGGGCGGCTGGAATTACCGTGTGGTGATACACCTGACAAAACATCCTGATAAAATTTTAAATCAGGATGTATCGCCTAATGGAGCCTCCTCTATTCCATCCATGTGACTAGTAACAAATCACTGGAGGAGGACAGTCGACACACGTCAGCTGAGGAGAACTGTCCTGAAGTGTAACGGAAACACCTAAATGAGAAACCAGTAGAACACCTGGACCCTGATCCATGGAGATAAACAGATCAAGTTTGGTCTCAAACCGTTAGAACTGAAATCATGTTGTACTCACTCCGTCAGTACCGACAATAGACACGTCCACCCCTGAACACCTAAACGTCTTTTTAACCCATCACCTTGAACCACCTCCATCGCTGGTAGTTGGTGTGAACAGTTCAGAGGCTTTGGTAGAAGCTACTGTTTGGTAGACGGCGCTGCTCCAACACTCAGGTCATTATTTAATTGTTGGATCCACTCTACAACTGGAGCATGGGGATTTGTTTTTCATTTTAAAGTGTGACTTTACAGAACAATAGACAAAGAATTTCATGAATACCAATCTGACAAAAACATTGATGGCAAAATTCCTGAACGGAGACAGAAAGACGAGTCCTTCCTTCAGTTCACACAACAAAATTTTTTGCCGGACACAGGTTAGGGTTAGGGTTAAGGGTCAGACTTGACTGTCTTCATGCCCTGTGATTGGTCAGTCACGCACAGCACCTGCCCCTCCCTACGGAGACACGACAGAGACATTCTGTCCCACTCTCACACACACGGACATTGACTGATCTCTCTGTTCACGGCTTAAGATAATGTAGCGATTTAAGCCCCACCTATTTCCGGTCAAACCACACCCACTACTACTCGGAATGGGCGGAACTTGCACCGGAGTTTAAGCCCCGCCCATTCCGAGTACAGATACGGATACAGATAGTGACGTACTCGCTCATCCCTAAATACAGCCCCTTTAAAAGCCTCATTGGAGGACAACAGTCTGGAATATTTCACTGTTGATGTGTTGAGTGGGTAAAGTTTAGTTCTGTTTGATGGTTTAACTCTGGATCAGATCAGTACCTGAAATGTTTCCATGACAGCGACAACATACCCCAAACAATCTCTGAGTGTGTGTGGGGAAAGGTAATACAGAGAGTAGGTGGTTTAATATCAGTATGGGGAGGGTTCATTAACGTTTAAATTACCATAAATCATAAAATAAATAGTTTGTTGCTATATCATGGAATTTTGTTTTTTACGGGTGGTCCTGGAACGCATTAACCACGAGTAACGAGGGATTAGTGTGCCTCCCTTCCAAAATGTTTGAAATGCATGCAATCCATAAAGCATGTGGTATTTATTTTATTTATTTTAAATTTTAAATTCTAAAATAATTAAAAGATTTTTTTTTTTTCCAATGCACTTAGACACTAAAGAAACACGTCACGGGTTAGTGAGGCCTGTGGATTGGTCGAACCTTGGGCTCCTGCTCTGTTTGGGGTGGTGGGGTCCAGGTGTGATCATTCCGTGTCATTCCAGGTGTGATCATTCCGTGTCATTCCAGGTGTGATCATTCCGTGTCATTCCAGGTGTGATCATTCCGTGTCATTCCAGGTGTGATCATTCCGTGTCATTCCAGGTGTGATCATTCCGTGTCCAGTCAGATACCAGAGGGCCGTTCCATTCTGTGTTGCTGCTACAGAGACCGATTAGTCAACAGACACTAGAGTGAGGCCTTGGAACACGAGGAACCGGTCTGTTCATACTCTGTATGAGAAGGCCAAGTTATTTGGTGGGGTTAGGGAAACATAACCAGTGGAAAGAGCAACAGCTTGAGAAGCTGTGAAATAATTTCCTGTCGAGGGCATAAAAGGTTTCTCATTTGAGGTAAACATTTCTACTTTCCAAAGCAATTTATTTTCCAACAGCCACTGAGAGCAGACAACATATCTCATGTTCCCTTTCCTTGAATTTTCATTTTCTCGCCCTCCCTTCCACTCGTTTCAGCGGTGAGTGTTTGCTGCCCGCTCAGAGCCGCGATGGCAGCCGGGGTCTGCAGACTGACAGTGAGCAATGGCCTCGTTTCTGACTGGATTTGGATTAGGGTCTATGCGGTGTGTTATTTTGGGGAGAAATACCTTCATAGCTTTCAAATGATTTCCCTCCCTCGTCTCTCATATCAATTAAGGCTGCGGAGCTGAAAACTACTCTTAGCATAGAATGACCGGTGTAGAGCCAGCATCATTCTGCTCCATGCTGTTTAAGAATCAGGAAGTTAAGAAAACATGTTGATTCTATATTAAAATTAACTGAACTTTGCATTTTTGTGCTTAATATTTTGTATTGGTGTATCTGTGGAGCTAAATAATTACAGAACTTGCTTTGTGCTCCAGACGGCGTCTGGTTCTAAGACCGACCAGCCCATGGACAGGCATGACTTACAGAAGAAGAACGTGTGTTTGAAACACACTCATCAGGAACTAACAGTGACATGCTGAGTGGTTTTGTGAGGAATATGAGACTCCTGGAAGATGAAGATGGCCATTTGTGTCATGCATCACAGTTGCATGCTGGGTACACAGACATGAATACAGTGGTACCTCTCCTTACGAAATTCATTGGTTCTGGAAGAAATTTCGTAAGTAGAAAATTTTGGACGTAGAGACATTCGTAAGTAGAGGTACCACTGTATCATAAATAGAAGACTGTCGCCCACCCGTCCAACATCGCCCTGCCACAAACTCATAGCAGCGTAAAAATCCCTTTTTGTTAACCAGTTACTTCCTACTTGGCTTAGATAATCACACACTTATCCTGCTTCTGAAAGTCTTTCCAGGGTAATTGTTGTGTTGATACCCAGAAACCCCAACGGTAAGAGTTTAACAAATAAGTCCAGTCAAGCCAACCAGAGAACTGGAGAAAACACCCTCCCTCATGCTCTTACTTGACTTTCACCTTGAGACTTTGTGAGCACCTGAACAGCCTTCATCAGACTCCTGCCATTCAGCCCAACACCAACACGTTATCAATGCCAGAATGTCCATTTTAAATGGAAGCGTGAGCAACAAATAGATCCGTGGTAACAGGTGCTCAGCCTGGGGTGAACTGCTGTAAAGCCGCTATTATCGGTTTCTCATAAAGCTGTCACACGTTGCATTGCTGCAGCTCCACACACACTATTCTGACAGTAAATGTAGAACTCAATTATTGGCACAGGAAGTGGTGTAAAGGCGCACAATGGCATGCAGAATAGCTTCTATCCAGGGTACATCTGCAGCCTGTGAAATAATCTTGATAAAAGTAATTGAATTTTAGTGTGATAAGATTAAGTTGTGTAATTGTGAGTAGTAGCCTTGAGTGTGCACAAAAGAAACTCAGTGTATGACAGTTGGGAGAATCATTCCATGTCTCCCTCCCTGCTTAGAAACTGCAGGAATCAGGTCTGAAATCAGGCTCTTATGGCCGCTCTACCAAACGGCTATGGATGTCCTGATTACCATGCACACTCTCACAGCCCTTTAAATGTGCTGAGATGGGCTTTAAACAAGATTCAACACTTTAAACCCCAACAGACTTAATTAAGGGTGGGACCGAGCACATAGGAGACGGAGAGGGGAAAGAGAGGAAGGAGAGAGGACTGGCTGTGGACGAAAAACAAGCCGTGGAAACGGAGACGGGAACAACGCTAGAATGAGAGGAGAGGTTTGTTCTAAATTTTTTGCTCACACACATCCTAACGGAGTGGCGAGCCTCGATCCACGGCTGCCCACAGAACCGCTTCCATGAACAAACAAAACGGCGTGTTTTAAACTCCCATTACTTTGCAAAAACTGCCTAAAAATATCAAACAATGCACAACCATGGGAGGGCTGCATGCACCGTTTAAGCAGCCCAGTCTCATTTCCATACAGCTTTAACGTGTTTCCAAAAGATATGCATAATTACAGGGTTTGTACATAATTGCTCCAACACATTGCTGGGAAAAAGCCATGTTTGTTCTTTTTTTTAGCGCTGGCTGTTAGAAGACAGAGCAGCGCTTCCTCCCTCCGTTCTCCAGTGGAAACAATTAGAACAATGCGACTGTGGTGGGAAGTTGTCCCGCTCTCGTACCTCTATCTTCATCAGGACCTTCATCAAACAGGCCCAGGCACCTTGGCAGTGAAGCACTCTTTCTCCTGCCGGTATTTCCCTCGCTCCTTCCTTCCTTCTTCTTGCGCTGCCTCTCTGGCACGCTCACTGTAAAAGGACGGATTATAAAGGGAATGTAAATGAGATGGAGTCTGCAGCTCATTCTGTTCTGCTGCAGGAAGGAGCATCCAAGGTGTCAAACAATCAAGAGAACTGCAACGTTGAGCAGACGTCAGGTTGGGAAAGATGCTTTGTTCAGCCTCACATGAGCAGAACCATCGGTTAACGTACGTGGAAACGATCAGTGAAGGTCAAAGGCTTCGTTCTGGATGACTCATTTCACTAAAATATTATACTCTATGTTTAGAAGACTGTATCCAGTCCCAGATTTCTTATTCCAGATGTGTTGAGCTAAATGGTCAACAATCCAGTGCTGAAGCCACAGTGGAGCTGAAACTGGTTCCCTAGTCATCCAGATGTGTTTTGAACCAATCAGTCTCTCATTCTCTTTAACAACCTGGAGAACATTGCTGTTGTTCTTCTTCTATGGTGGTCACCTGTGGACCACCCATCCAACAAAGATCCCCGTTTACATGATGAAAGCTCCCACAGATTCCAGAATGGTTTTCTCATCCACTCAAACAAAGAAAGTCAAACTAGACTTTGGTGATCAGACCGTTTTGGGGCAGAAACAATGTTTTTGAAGAGTTTATGTGAGATTATTCATCATATATTTCATGGCCAACATTGATCTCAAACGGCTGCCAGTCCACAGATAGTGATTAGATGTGAGCAGTAAGAACAACACACGCCCCAGTGGAGCTGAAAAACACACGCCTTCAGAAGATAAAATTACTTTCTCCTGCAGAAAGTCAGAAAAATTATAGGAATAATACACCATTTACGCATTGGACAGAAGGGAAGGGGGGGAAGCACTTTTTAAATGCTATTCTCATACACATAGACCTCACTGCTGACCAGTGCAGAAATCCCAGGTACCCTAATGTTTAAAAAATAACACCATTATTGGTACCTATTGAATGTAGTTGCAAGCAATGCAACTTGTAATAGATAAGGACCTGATGGAATCTGTCTTTGCTCTATCTGTGCCAAAATGGTCTCCATATGAGGGGAATGGAAGAGCCACATTGACAATTCTAATGGAATGGCGCTTTGCAGGCGCTTCACCCCGTAATCTACATGCCTCCCTCCCCAGCTGCCCCGGCTAGATTGTGTTTTATGCACAAAAGACTTTCTTTTCTAAATGCCAGTGTATTAAATCACACATGCACATCGCTTCATTCAAGTCCTTTAATATTAATAATTAACCAACAAACTTCTAAGCTAACATTTAACCCCTGTGTGACATTTAATGTACAAAAAAAAAAAAAAGGAAGCAAAATATTTTTTCACACACAGCATCCACACTCATGCAGGTGCACACATAAACATTTACACTTTTTTTTTTTTCTCAATCTGCTAGATTATAAAGATGTGTGTGAATTGTAGAAATCGTTGAAATCGTAACTTTGGTTCTTACTTGTACGGACGTTTAAGTCAGAACCTTCACTTTTTTAAAGCGAAAAATGTATGTCGGGTTCTGTGTGAACAAGACACACAAACATTCAGATTTGAAAAACAAACACAAATACCTGGAACCCCTTTTACAGCAATCCAGGTAATAAAGATAGAATAAAATAAAATACATTTAGTGATAAACCAACTCAACTGCCAGGAGGGCAGTAAAAGACTCGAGCACGGTTGATTTACGCTGCTAAATAAATCCCATGTATCTCACTTTCCCCACTGTGAAATCAATTAAACCCTCTGCACACTAAACATATACAGTAAAGTTCAAGCACGAAACTCTTAACAGATATCATTTGTTTTTCTGTGATTGCCGTAGGGATAACACCGACCTCTGACCTCTGCAGCCTGGAGGAGGTCCCACGATAGCCTCTTCTTCATGAATCTTTTAGGCCAGGCGAGTCCTCAGTTCAAAGTTCCTGTGAACCCGAGAAATAATAAGCTCCCTGATTAGTGGGACTAAAAATACCCCTGGCCAAAAAGGCTCTGGGTCAGATGTGCTCGCTGCTCCACCATTTACATGCTGACAGGCTGCTAGCGAGCACCTCCTCTGGCTGGAGGGGATGAACACATCAGACGGAATGCTCTGACATCCACAGTCCAGGTCCAAACAACCCTGTTCAAGTGGTTCTACTTCTTTCTTTTTTTTTTGGAATTATGAAAATCTTAATACTGGAAAATATCATAATCCAATCAAACACTTTGGAAGACACGGAGCAACGGGAGCAACGCAGAGAATTCGTTTGAACACAAGAACCATTTGAGCACACGGATTCTGTCAGATTGGACATGTTCTGTTCTGGTTTAGTGATGGTGCTGAAACAAATAGAAAACATTCACTGCCATTAAAGTTAAAGCAACCAGTTCATAGTTTCAGACCAAACCACAGCAAAAATCTAAAAAATGGAGAAAAGAATGGAGAAAGATGAATAAAAAAGGACATTACACTGTCTGTACTAGACAATGGTTCTAGTCCTTGCTGGATAACATGGAATTCCACACATGTTTAAAGTTCACACAGGAAAGCTGAGCTTCCAGAGGTAGGGGAGAACCGGGAATGTGGTGCTGACCTGGCAGAACCAACGCTGGTTCCTGTAAGGTGTGATTTGACTGGTTTACGTCTTGGAGACAAAGTTAGAGAGAGCAGACTGATGGTTCGGACCCGTCCAGAGGAGAGATGGTGAGGATGTTGGTGAAAGGGTGATGAGGATGGAGCTACCAGGAAAGAGGACAAGAGGAAGACCAAAGAGAAGGGTGATGAGGATGGAGCTACCAGGAAAGAGGACAAGAGGAAGACCAAAGAGAAGGTGGATGAAGGTAGTGAGGAAGACATGAGGGCAGCAGGTGTTAGAGAGGAGGATGAAGAAGATAGGCTGACATGGAAAAGGATGAGACGCTGTGGAGACCCCTAACAAGACACGCCCTGATGGGACACACCCTCACGGGACACGCCTAGACTGGAAGAGGAAGACTTGTCCCTGTCCTACCGTTGGTCATGTGTCATCACACGGCATTCACTCTCCGCTTAAGATGAACAGAAAGCTGCTGCCCAGCAGCTCCACGACTCCAGTCTGGAATCCAACTCAACCAATCCAGAGAGCGTCAGGGACAACACGTCTCGTTTTAAAGGTAACAACGCATAAACTGTCAAAGGGTTCAGCAGTTAAAACGGTGTTTGACCAACACACACACACACACACACACACACACACACACACACACACTGTCTTTTTGGTCTGAGCTACCGCTGCCGGCTGAATCAGTACTGCCTCATGTCTGACAGGATCACCAGGACAATAGGTTGACGGGCAGGGAGCATGTGTGTCCATCCTGGATGTGACCTGAAATGTTTAGGGTCAGGATGCCCCCATCCCAAACAGGGTGTCCCATTGCAAACAGGGTGTTCCATCCCCTCCCAAACAAAGTGTCCCATCCCTTCCTATACAGGGTATCCTCCAGGATGACCAGGAAGCATGTGTATTGTTAAGTCCATCCTGGCTTTAATTTGAAATGTCTCATCCCGGACAGGGTGTTCCATCCCAAACAGGGTGTTCCATCCCAAACAGGGTGTTCCATCCCAGACAGGGTGTTCCATCCCAGACAGGGTGTTCCATCCCAAACAGGGTGTTCCATCCCAGACAGGGTGTTCCATCCCAGACAGGGTGTTCCATCCCACACAGGGTGCCCAGACAGGGTGTTCCATCCCAGACAGGGTGTTCCATCCCAAGACAGGGTGTTCCATCCCAAACAGGGTGTTCCATCCCAGACAGGGTGTTCCATCCCAGACAGGGTGTTCCATCCCAAACAGGGTGTACCATCCCAAACAGGGTGTTCCATCCCAGACAGGGTGTTCCATCCCAGACAGGGTGTTCCATCCCACACAGGGTGTTCCATCCCAGACAGGGTGTTCCATCCCAGACAGGGTGTTCCATCCCAGACAGGGTGTTCCATCCCAAACAGGGTGTTCCATCCCAGACAGGGTGTTCCATCCCAGACAGGGTGTTCCATCCCAAACAGGGTGTTCCATCCCAGACAGGGTGTTCCATCCCAAACAGGGTGTTCCAGCCCAGACAGGGTGTTCCATCCCAGACAGGGTGTTCCATCCCAGACGGGGTGTTCCATCCCAGACGGGGTGTTCCATCCCAGACAGGGTGTTCCATCCCAGACGGGGTGTTCCATCCCAGATAGGGTGTTCCATCCCAAACAGGGTGTTCCATCCCAGACGGGGTGTTCCATCCCAGATAGGGTGTTCCATCCCAAACAGGGTGTTCCATCCCAGACAGGGTGTTCCATCCCAAACAGGGTGTTCCATCCCAGACAGGGTGTCTACCTGGTCCCCCCTTCTCCGTGGGTGTTGGAATGTGGTTTCCGGTTCCAGTTCATCTTGTGAATAAAGAACTGAGACCGCCGCCCATGTCCTATCAATGGAATTGTTGTTGTAAATATGTGTGTGTGTGTGTGTGTGTGTGTGTGTGTGTGTGTGTGTGTGTGTGTGTGTGTGTGTGTGTGTGTGTGTGTGTGTGTGTGTCTCCCTTCTTAGCAGGAATAAATTATTATTACTTACATGAAGATCTTCAGAGACGATTCATCAACGCTTGTGGAGCAACGGTTACCGTGGACTTGTTCTTCTACGGGGTTTGTGAGAAGGACAGCTGACGTGTTCGTCCAGAGCTGACCCGAGGGTGGTGCGTTCAAGTCTGTTCACCAGGCTGGGATTTTATATGATTTAGAAGTACCACCAGTGCTTTGAACAGTTTGTTCACCCTCCTTCCCTCCACCATCTTACACACACACACACACACACACACACACACACACACACACACACTTCTTTCTTTCTTCCTATTTTACATTTAACTTCAACCTGTCAATTCCAGAGTGAGAGGGCAACGGAGAAAAAAGGCGAGGGGGGGGGGACGGAGACAGGAGAAGCACAGAACTAATTAGGCGACTGTGTAATTTTAATTAGCTGTTTTGATAATTAAACTAATTAGTTCCCCTGTGTTTCCACAACATGCAGCTGACTGGAGCTTTTTTTATTTCTGTGGGGGCTTCAGAGCTCCACTCTGTTGGTTAATTAGTCGCGTTTGCATCAGAAAGCTTTATTGATATCCTTAATTTGCAGTTGAAATGAGAAATCTGCTGTCAATAATTCAGATAATTGCCCGCTGTTTGACTGCAGAGAACAAAAGTAAGCAGCCTGCGCTCGACACATCCTCCAGTCCCCCGGGGGGGGGGGTTCCTGAACGCCTCGGCTGCCTGATCTACATATCAGTAAATAACCCCCCCGCTGCCTGCTGCTGCTTCTTGACCTGACTAACTAGAGGAGAACCCACTAAAGGAGGCAAAGATTGACCCTCCACGCCCCAAACGCCTCCTTCAAACGCCCCCCCCGCCGCCCCACGTGCCGCCCCTCCTCCTGCGCGCTAACTTTAAGCGTCCTGTGTGTGTGCTAATTGGAAAAGGAGGCAGAGGAAAGTTAGCTTTGTAGCTAATTAGTGTCCTTGGAATGAAGCGAACAGCTCTTCCCCCCCCCCAGCCCCCCCCCAGCCCCCCCCAGCTCCTGGACGTGTTGGTGGATTGAATAATTGATTCTCCTCCACTAATCAGAAAGCGACATAATGAGCCAGTTTAATTAAATGGGGATCTAACCTGGTGAACACTGGGAAAATATTTGATCGTTTACGGTTAATCAGGAAGAACACGGTGTGTGTGTGTGTGTGTGTGTGTGTGTGTGTGTGTGTGTGTGTGAGTGTGTGTGTGTGTGTGTGTGTGTGTGTGTGTGTGTGTGTGTGTGTGTGTGTGTGTGTGTGTGTGTGTGTGTGTGTAGGGGGGTGAAGTGTTGGTTTGTGTGAGTGGGTTGTGGTGAACGTGAGCCGGGGGGGTTGGTCAGGGACAGCCGGTACTGACGTTCATGGTGAAGGACAGACATTAATGTCTGTAGACCAGTGACACAGGAACGTCGTCTGTTCTCTGCCTCCTTCCATCCATCTCTTATTGTCCTGCACTGCAGTCTTCTTCTTCTTCTTCTTCTTCTTCTTCTTCTTCTTCTTCTTCTTCTTCTTCTTCTTCTTCTTCTTCTTCTTCTTCTTCTTCTTCTTCCTCTTCTTCTTTTCCTTTGGGCTTTTCCCTTCAGGGGTCTCCACAGCCAATCAGTGTCCTCCGTCTAACCCTGTCCTTTGCATCCTCTTCTCTCACACCAACTACCTTCATGTCCTCTTTCACTACATCCATAAACCTCCTCTTTGGTCTTCCTCTAGGCCTCCTGCCTGGCAGTTCAAAACTCAGCATCCTTCTACCAATATATTCACTATCTCTCCTCTGGACATGTCCAAACCATCTCAGTCTGGCCTCTCTGACTTTATCTCCAAAACCTCTAACATGTGCTGTCCCTCTGATGTACTCATTCCTGATCCTATCCTTCCTGGTCACTCCCAGAGAGAACCTCAGCATCTTCATCTCTGCTACCTCCAGCTCTGTCTCCTGTCTTTTCCTCAGTGACACTGTCTCTAGACCAAACAACATCGCTGGTCTCACCACAGTTTTGGTGAGACCAGCTGTACTTACAGCTCCACTGTAAGTACAGTGGAGCGTTCATGGTGTTGTTGTCCAGAGACCGTTAGCCTCGTACAGGTCAACAACAGGAACTATAGAGGTGTGTCGTGTGGACGTGGACATCTCACACTTCCACTGGAGGACGTGGACGAGCTTTTTGAAGGTAAGTCATCCTGTCCAGAACCCACCCAGCGGTCTGTGCAGGAAACCGAACTAAACTGACTGGTTAGATGAAGCCAATAAACAGGAAGTAGCGTAAACAGTGAGTGGACATGTGATTGACGTGTCACATGATCAGGGAACACGTTCAAGGAACATAGGAAAGACCCTGACGAGGTAACCTCCAATCACCAGAGGGTCACTCACAGGTCACTGACGTGTGATACTGTCTGTCGCTCTGACCACCTGTCTGTCGCTCTGACCACCTGTCTGTCGCTCTGACCACCTGTCTGTCGCTCTGACCACCTGTCTGTCTGTTGTGGGTGGGTGTGGTCAAAAATGGAGTCTGTACTGGACACAAGCTGTACTATTTTTATGATAGTCTGAATAACTTAGAAGTAAACACAGACATTAACAGACAATTGTTGACTGTTTCATGAAGTGAAACAGTCTTGTCCACCAAGTTTAGCTGAAGTCAGACTCTGACCTCCAGGTTCTGGTGTGAACGTTCTGGACTAGGTGTGTTCCTATGAGCAATCAATGATAAGTATTCACATGTACATGCACATGATATCTGGGTCTGAATGTCACGCTGTCATCATGTGTGTCATCAGTATGTTTCTGATGATGTTGAAACCTGAACTACAATGACTTTTATAACACTGTCATTATCACAACTCCACCATTTGATGATTGAAACGCTTCATATCGTCGTTTCTGCAGTCAGATGTGTCCACAGCCTCCAGCCTGGACTCGACCTTTCCTTATCGGCTCAGGACCCAGAACCAGGGTCTCTGTCAGCGCCCCCCCAGGGTACTGAGGGCCTGATAACAGAGCTGGCCCACGGTGACCCAGGAGTCCTTCACGAGTCTGTATCGATTGGTCCAGGGGCTCCGAGAGCTGGATGGGATCAAGGCTGGACGGTGAGGTGGATCCGTGTTAAAGCTGTTCAATCACACGTTCATACAGAATGTACAGTTAAGTTAATATTAATAGCAGTGTGTCTAAAACTGTGAGTAAACCTCAAAATTCTTCAAATATTTTTTATTTTAATGCACACAAATGCATTGGGGACACTTCACATTCTATTTCAAAGCAAGAAATGGTAAAAAAGTCATTGAATATGACACTATTTTACAGAAAGTCAATAAACATAATGTTAAAAACAAAAAAAAGCATTGGCATCTTTCTTTAAAATTCAAAAATGTACTGCATAAAACTAAGAAATACTTGGAGATTCAATGTTCTTAATTTCCCTTTGGGGATTATAACAGTGTATTAAATTAAAATTAAAAATTCAATTAAAATTAAATTTTCCTGAGAATCTTAAATTAATATTTAGTTGCATTAAAACAAAAATGATTTGAAGAATTTTGAGGTTTACTCACATTTTTAGACACACTGCTATTATTATTATTATTAACATAACTGTGTATGTAAGTGTAATTTAAATGACAAATGATTAACAAATGACACCCAGAGATCCGTGTGACATGAGCGCTTTCAGGGTACAACTCCAAAACTTAGCATTTTTTCCTGCAAACTTTATAAACACATCCGTCATATACTGGAGAAGTGTCTTGGCTTCCAGTGTGTGTCTGTATCCATGGTTACCTGTCCTGTTAAATCCACTCCTGCAATGAGCACATGATTCCCACCTGAGCACATTCAGGTTTAGCATAACTTTTAAAGAAGCTCCTTTGTATTTGCTGTGGAATTCTTAGGGCACAGAGTTGCCAGAGATTTTATGTTTATCTTAACTCATCAATGAGAAGGGGCGGGGGGGGGGGCTTTCAGAGGCTGCAAGAGAATCATTGGGAAAAAAAAAATTCACGAAAAAAATTGTTCACCAGAAGAGGGAGAGAGGAGAGGAGCTTTGAAAGCTGTCGTTTGTGGTGTATCTGTGAGGAGATGAGTGAGTTCACTCTTCCTCCCCAGAGGGGGGGGGCAAACCCACTGCACAGGTGGGAGAAAAGTTGAGTTTGTGGACTTAAAAAGAAAAAAAAAAACAACAACCCACCTTGCTTTTTGAACTTCCAGAACAGCAACATACACAACATCGGCTCCTGAGCAGAGTCTGCACGGGAATAAGAATGTAAAATCAAGCAGTGTGAAGTGAATCACACCACAGAGGACAGCTGGTTTACACTTTACTTCACTTCTGCAGCTGTAAACTTCTGGCACACATCTGGCAACCGGAAGGACAGCTGGAACTGAGGAATTCACCTAGAACAGGAACCCGAACCCTAACCCTAACCCTAGCCCATTTCTCACATGACTATAACTGTTATGTCATGTTTGTTTGTAACTTATTAGTGGTTCACAGTTGAAAGCAGTGTAAAACATTAACAGGAAATACTCCCAAATGCTTTGTTGAAGGTCAGATCCTGAAGGTCACATGAATGTCAGCGGCTGTTCCTCTGGCGACAGCCTTGAAGGCTGATCCAGCTCCTAACGGGCACCGTGTGAACGTCCCCACTGTAGGAATGTGTGTGTGGGTGGATGAACACTGCAGGTGTGATAAAGCTTTTATCGTGGTCACCCTAGGAAGAGACCATTTAACATTCAATATGGAAATTATATATTTTTTTCAACCAAGCACATCAATTTAATCTTAAATTGAAATGACACTACATGATTGTTTTCTTAATATTTATTAAAAATGTATCGTTATCGATTAAGATATTTACCATTACGATTAAAAGTAACAATAAAAATGCTAGAAACAGGTAGCGTACTATATAAACAAATGCTAGGCACTCGCAATAAACAATGAAGAGATAAAGTTGAGCCTTTAAAACAGCAATTAGACAAAAAAATTCAAACAACCTGTTCAAAAACGGAGAGAAACCAAAAGTGATTTAAAAGCAGACGAACAGAAAGAGAGGAGCAGGAGAATCTCAGTAACCAGAAGAACAACCAGTCAGTAACGCACCAATAGCACAGTAAGAAACAAACACATTTAGCAATGATGAAGAAGCTAATTACCAACAGTAGCACCAACACACTACTCACTAGACTCTCCTCGAGGTGCAGCTTCCAACGGAGTGTTGTTTTGTTCTGTTGTGGGCAAATCAACACCAGTAACTTGTTTCTTGAACATCCTGGACATTCTACGTGCTGACAGGACAGGTCTCCTCTTGAAGCAGAGCAGATAACAGTTGCTACTTAATAAAGCTGGTGAAGCAACTCTGGGTATTTGTGACACAGAGAACAGAAGGAGGAGGCTTGGGGTGTCCAGTGGCTCCACAGCACTGGTAGGACAACTTTGATAGAAGGTGTGACTGCAGCTTTGCCACCTGAGGGATGTGGTCTCTCATGTACTACCACTGCCTGGGAGATTCTACATTCATCGGGCATTTATATTAACACCAGGCTTATACTGGGGCTCCCTAACACAGACTGGGAATTCATTTTTTGTTTCAAGCATTGGACCATGTGACCTAGTATATGGACTACACCTCCGACTGATAACAGCAATGAAACGCTATCTCTAGATATTTTATCGGAGGTCTGTCCCAGTTGTTTGTCTTTATGGTGGTTATCGTCTCTGCTGGGTGGTTCCAAGTATGGAAATTTGCTCAGTTTCAACAATTACAACTTGGTTCTGAAAAACAATGTGGTGAAGAGACAGTGTCTTCATGAAAAGAGCAGTGGTCATTGACTGACCTACTGTGTTTTGCTGTATTTTGTACTGAATCTATCACCTCACTGAGCCAAGTATTTGTATGTAAAGGGACATTGTAAGAGACATCGTGAAGGTGCATTGCAGTCGTTGCGCTCCCAACCGAACAACAGCTTCATCGTTCGTTGTGTTTGACTTTCCAGGGTTTCTTAACTCTGCCTGGTTCAGACCACCCGTCCTGTCCAGATCCTGGATTTTGCTTTTGCCTTCTGTTCCCAACTATAAGTTTGCCTTTCCCTACCTGGATTCTGCCTGAATCTCATCTGTTCTGTGTTTTGCTGAACCCAATGTGTGTGTCAATGAAGGTCATTACAGCGTACCTACCAGAGAGTGCTGCTTTTGGGTCCCAGAAACACTAAAGTTACAAAGAAGCTGAAAACCTATCACTTCCCTACAGAATGAGAGGAGGACTTGTTATTTTCAAGGTCATATTTGTGCATTTGTCTCATCTGTTAATCTATCATTACGATTCCAAGGAAGGGAAATGTAGAGTGGCATTTCTGGACTATTAGTCAAAACTATTACATTAACTGTCTTCCTGAGAAGCAAGCTGAGAAAGGAAAAGTTGAAGGAACTAAAGTCTCAGCTGTCCAGACGGTGGTTATTTGTGTCACAGGTAACCAAAATCGACCACCAGAAGCGTCACTCTGTGTGCGTGACTTAATCGTTAAATACAAGAAGTTCTTCCAAGAAGGAGAGATGATGAAGGAGGTATTTGTTAAAGCAGCTGAGTCGTTTCAAGACTTTACTTCTCTACTATCAAAGCCATCCAGATGTCAAGACATTCACCTACACGGAGTTCTGAAGCCACCACTGAGGATTTGACCGAGAACTTTGGAAGGATATTGTTTGTTGACAACACTTCTAAGGGGTGCTATAGACTATTCAGCTAGTCAGGTGCTGGCTTTTTGTTGAGATCTTGAGATACTTGCAACCCTCTTGTGCCATGAAAGATCAACTTGCTTTGGATTGTAAGCCTATAAGAAAGTTTTGCATTGGATAATGACCTACAAGCATACAGACCACCTTGTGGACCAGGGTAGCCCTGGTGCACAGCTTAAGACCTTTAACTAAGTAGAACAAGGACTGTTCAAATTTCAATTTTCTTTTCCCCACGAGATCTGGTCTCAGCAGAGTGTGCAAGCATAACACTGAGTTAAAGGCAGAATTGAGATGCAGTATCCCATCATCTGGTATTAGATAGCACAGGGTCAGATAGAAATAGGGGATCCACTTCCCCAACTCCACAAGCTGTCATAATAGCCAGAAAAAAGTCTAAATGCTAATGCTAAACGAGCTGTACTTATACAGTGCCTTGTAGTCTGAGGTCCTGACAGTATTCTGTCCATCCTTGGTGAGGGACACATCAGCATCCCCTGAGTCTACTACCATCCCCAGGAATTGGATTAGCTGACAAAGTCTTGATGTATCTTCCCAAGGTTGAGACCCTGGATGTTTTAGAGGAGCAAGGACATGTAGTTGAGACACACTTCACCTGTTTGTGCACATCTGAACCAGCCATTCAATTAAAAACCCCTGAACCTTCTCGTCGCATGGACTCATGCACCTGCTGAAGGTGCAAAAGACCGAGTAGCACAAAGGGCATTGTGCAGAACCTGAAAGTCCTGCCATCACTGGTGAAGTGCATGAACCCTTCCCAGATGATAAGTTGACATTAGCCATCTGTCAGATCTGTTATAATGAAGCAGTTGCCCTGACCGATCTGTTTCACCTTGTAAGCGGTTGCATTACTGCTTTGAACTGTCGGGGCTGCAGCATCAGGATTGACTATCAGGAATGATGAATGATTCAAAAATTATTTTTTTTTGTTTCTATGTATTATTGTGTACAGTAGAACCTCGAGATATGAGCTGCTCCACAGTTATTTGAGACACAAATCGTCCCTTTTTCTGTCTGACATACGGGTGAAAATCCAAGGTAGGAGCCATGCTTCAGGACACTTCCACGTGTTGGATACAACATCAATGAGACCGGATCTCCTTCTTTACCACGTGTTGGTGGATGGATACGACATCAGTGAGACCGCATCTCGTTCTTTACCACATGTTGGTGGATGGATACGACATCAATGAGACCGGATCTCCTTCTTTACCACGTGTTGGTGGATGGATACGACATCAGTGAGACCGCATCTCGTTCTTTACCACATGTTGGTGGATGGATACGACATCAGTAAGACCGGATCTCCTTTACTACGTGTTGGTGGATGGATACGACATCAGTGAGACCGGATCTCGTTCTTTACCACATGTTGGTGGATGGATACGACATCAGTGAGACTGGATCTCGTTCTTTACCACGTGTTGGTGGATGGATACATCAGTGAGACCGCATCTCGTTCTTTACCACGTATTGGTGGATGGATACAACATCAGTGAGACCGGATCTCGTTCTTTACCACGTGTTGGTGGATAGATACAACATCAGTGAGACCGCATCTCGTTCTTTACCACATGTTGGTGGATGGATACGACATCAGTGAGACCGGATCTCGTTCTTTACCACGTGTTGGTGGATGGATACGACATCAGTGAGACCGCATCTCATTCTTTACCACATGTTGGTGGATGGATACGACATCAGTAAGACCGGATCTCCTTTACTACGTGTTGGTGGATGGATACGACATCAGTGAGACCGCATCTCGTTCTTTACCACATGTTGGTGGATGGATACGACATCAGTGAGACTGGATCTCGTTCTTTACCACGTGTTGGTGGATGGATACATCAGTGAGACCGCATCTCGTTCTTTACCACGTATTGGTGGATGGATACAACATCAGTGAGACCGGATCTCGTTCTTTACCACGTGTTGGTGGATAGATACAACATCAGTGAGACCGCATCTCGTTCTTTACCACATGTTGGTGGATGGATACGACATCAGTGAGACCGGATCTCGTTCTTTACCACGTGTTGGTGGATAGATACAACATCAGTGAGACCGCATCTCGTTCTTTACCACGTGTTGGTGGATGGATACGACATCAGTGAGACCGCATCTCGTTCTTTACCACATGTTGGTGGATGGGTGCAACATCAGTGAGACCGCATCTCGTTCTTTACCACGTGTTGGTGGATGGATACAACATCAGTGAGACCGCATCTCGTTCTTTACCACATGTTGGTGGATGGATACAACATCAGTGAGACCGCATCTTGTTCTTTACCACATGTTGGTGGATGGATGCAACATCAGTGAGACCGCATCTCGTTCTTTACCACATGTTGGTGGATGGATGCAACATCAGTGAGACCGGATCTCGTTCTTTACCAGAACGGATTCCAATTATTTTAGCTATTTTAAATGGGGAACTATAGTTTGACTTACAAGTTCACTCACGAAACGGATTAAATTCTCAGATTAACCCTACTGTATTATTTATTATCTGAGGTACTACTGTGTTATTATCTGAGGTACTACTGTGTTATTATCTGAGGTTCTACTGAATTATTATCTGAGGTTCTACTGTATTATTATCTGAGGTACTACTGTATTATTATCTGAGGTTCTACAGTATTATTATCTGAGGTACTACTGTATTATTATCTGAGGTACTACTGTGTTATTATCTGAGGTTCTACTGTATTATTATCTGAGGTACTACTGTGTTATTGTCTGAGGTTCTACTGTATTATTATCTGAGGTACTACTGTGTTATTATCTGAGGTTCTACAGTATTATTATCTGAGGTACTACTGTATTATTATCTGAGGTACTACTGTGTTATTGTCTGAGGTTCTACTGTATATCATGGATGAACACCTAAGGACTACACTCAAAAAAATAATACTGCATGTTACTTAATTCAATCAGTGAAACATTTTTACACTTACAAATATTGAGTAGATATGAAAGCTCTCAAACCTGTTAAAACAAAACCTGAGTTGAGTAAAATCTAAGTAATATTTTCTAGTACGTCTGAACGAATTGATTTGGTTCAATTACCTGCACAAATTGAGTAGATGTAACCGAATTTGGGGGGATCGCACCCCAATATGTAGGGGGACAGCACCTTGCTCAAGGGCACCTTGGCAGTGGCTGGGCGATGAGCTGACACACAGCTCACACTCTGAGGAATGTCCTGGCGGGAGCAGGATTCGAACCACTGATGGCTGGGCGATCTGTCTTCAAGACATCTGCTCTACCGCTGAGTCACTGCCAGACTGAGGGACCAGCACCCCAAAATCCTAAAAAGGCAGAATCGGTTCTTTTCTGTTTACTTGATGTTTTTAAGTTGTTAGTTACGTCTCCAATAAAATTGAGTTGACTTGTTTAATAATTACACTTATTAAAACTAACTGATATTTGTTAATATATTCTCAAAAAGGTTGGTGAAACATACGTATTATTACAAATATTTAAACCATGTAATCTGTGAGTCAAATAATACTTTATTTTAAGTGAGTAAACTTAATTTACATGTGTCTGTTTCTCACAAATATTCCTGTTGGAGTTTTACTAATTCATTTTGATGTAGTCAAATCAAATGCTCATCATGATGATATTGAGATTTTTTTAATCGAGCATGCATACCTATATATTACTGTCACTTTTACTAGGTCCTTGAATCATTTTTTACAGTGTATGGCAATGAAGCACAGAAAAGAGAACTTCTGACTACCAGCTCTTGTAAGGTGAGTCGGTTCGTTCTATTTTCTAGTATCTTTGCTCGCGCCACTTCCTACACATGTTGATAACAGTAGTTCACAATGCTCACATTCCACCTCACACAGCTACAGCAGGGAACAGAAAATCATGGTGACCTGGTGAACGAATGGTTTTGTAGGCTCGAGTCTTGCCCAACCGTGTGAACCCAGCATGGAAATGTCTCACATTTCAGCCACTAAAGCGTGGAACAAGAAGATGACTGGATAGAGAGACTCTTCACTCACAGAAATAAGGTGACTGAGCAACCCTCACATCCATGGTGACATTTGTGGGTCGAGTGTTTTGTTATTATTATTATTATTATTATTATATTGTAGCTGTTTAACAGTTCATACATACATAATGTCAGTATTTGGGATAGACCACTCTGAGTGATGGTCACTGTTAGAGCACTAATGACTCAGTAGACTAACTTCTCACTAGTCTAAGCACTACAACCATCCAAACAGTGAGTGTTCACTGACAGTCCTGACCGTCTACATTTCTCTCAACTCTTCTGTAGCAGCCCCTCTCAAAAATCTATAAGACTGAAGCAATTTGAAAGGAAACAGAAGAGCTCAAATGCACGTGGTGGCCTCCTGAATCATGGGCAGCAGCACGTAACGAGCCTCGTCCTCCAGCTTCATTAGAGAGGAGGAGTCCCTCACCCCGAGGGGAGAGGGGGTACTCCCACAGCACCCATTGCACCTTTTAACAAGCCCCTATTCCACACACAACCCACCAGAGATTTCTCCAGCCCACCTGATTTGTCAGGTCCAGCCCACTAGCACATTTAGATTTGAACAGGAATCCGCCCCAGATTGGGGGTGGGGGGGTCCTGTGGGAGCTGCTGAGTCTCCGCTGTGTTTGCTGGCAGCAGAGTCTCTGCAGTAAACAAGGTATCAGGCGCTAAAGACAGAACACACACACATCAAACAGAACACACACACACAGAGCAGCAGTCGACGCAGCAACATGTGTTTGAACGTGGAACTGGAGTGTGTTCTGAGGGTGTTACTGCACTAAGTGTTACCTTTTAATGACTCAACCCAGCGATAGCAAATGAATGTTGTTCTGCTGCGCATCATAACACACACACACTCCCTCTACGCTGATGACTCTCCCCTTTCTTCCCACTGATCTTTCCCAAGACCGCCAGCTTCATAGCTGAGACAACATTATCATAGTGACAGTGTGCCACAACGCATTTACTAGAGGGATCTCTGTAATGGCTCTCCAGGTATGTGGAGCTCACATTCACAACAACGGCTTCTCCTAACAGGAGGAGGAGACGCACAGTAATCACTCTGTTTCCTCACAGAAAACGCCGTTATTATTCAAACTTCAGTGTGAATAATTGAGCTGGGAAGGGCCCAGAAATGTGTGTGTGTGTGTGTGTGTGTGTGTGTGTGTGTGTGTGTGTGTGTGTGTGTGTGTGTGTGCGTGCGTGTGTGTGTGTGTGTGTGCGCACCTTCTTAGCATTCGCCTGCTGCCTCCCTTTGAGAAGCAGCCATTACTAATCGCAAAGAAATTTCCTCCCTCTCCTACCTGCGGGCCTGTCAGGTCGTAAATGAAAAGGAATTAAGTAGAAATCCATACGTCTCCAAGCCTCCTGCCTTCCCCACCCTTCTGTACCCAAACACTGTATATCATTAGAGAAGCAAATTAAACATTAGCGCTTCGGCTGCTGCTAGTTTGAGCTAATTACTAATCAGCAGTAAAAGTTGCCTGGCACAGAATATTGCTTACCATAAGCTAAAGGTAATTTGCTTCTCACGACGAGCTCGACCAGCCTGTCTGTTGTTGTCCAGAGTCTGTGGCTAATTACTGCCGTAGGGTGATGACAGTCACTCAGTGGAGATTAAGACTGAGGCAAGAAATGTAAATGTGCCATAATGCTGGAATGAGCTGGAAGAGCTTCTGTCTGCTCTTCTTTAATTCCCTCTTTCTCCTCGCATGGCTGGAATAGATGGATTCTGGGGGGGGGGAGTCAGAGACCAGACTTCTGCTCCACGAGACGGCCCTGAACACAACACGCAGGTATGTTCTTGAACTACAAGCGTTCATTATCGTCACATAGCCGTGTCATTACCATGGTATATGCAGTAGGTGTGTCTTTCATCAGTGTTACTAATGTTATTGAATTTTAGACACAATTTCCTTTGTTAAGTCAGAACTGAAGACAGTAGGTCCACGAGATTTCAGGTGATGACCTACAATCTGGGACAACCGATGGAGTACCCCATACATTCAGGACTGGAGCCTGAACCTATATGGGGTACAAACTACACCAGCAGAGCTTAAAACACTCGTTTTATTTGTTTAGTTACTTAAGGTTGGCCCGATTAAATCAGCTGACGTTCAAAGTTTACATGATCACAGATCAGAAGGTTATAAGAAAGTATTGTATATAGTTAACATTTGCATGATAGAGAAAATTTTTGAAAAAAAAAGTACTAATACACAAATCCCTCGTTACTCGCGGTTAATGCGTTCCAGGACCACCCTCAAAATTGAAATTCCGCAATATAGCGTAATTTATTTCTTTCTTTATTTTATTATTTAGGGTAATTTAAAGGTTTCTGAACCCTCCCCAGACTGATATTAACCCACCTTCTATCTGTATTACCTGTAAAACAATCTGATAGACTGTTTAAAGCACTTTTGTATCAAAGAAAAGTGTTTCTTTAATACACAGAAGTGTGCTGCGGTCCGTGAGTCTCTGAACGCGGCGCATGTCCGGATGCTCTGAGCCAATAGCACGCGCGTATCGTATCACATGACTACCTACTAAAGCTCTGCGATGTAGTGGGTCGATGCATCTTGAAGCGCGAATAGGGAAGGGATTACTGTAGGTAACAGTTGCATGATAAAAAGACAATTAAAAAAAAGTAGTACTATTCCAACAGAATCTATGGGTCATTGATGAAGGTTGACCACAGGGTGTGCTCTTTCTTTAGACTGACAGTTGGGTATAAAAGAAACAATTATTAATTCAATATCTTTGATCTTAACCCATGAACATAAATATGAGTCAACTTTTTCAGCAAAAATCCTCAATTAATATAAAAACTAGAAGATAATGCACGACCCAAATACCAGAGAGAACAACCCTAACTCCAACACCAGCTTTATGTTCTAATGCTTGTCAAGAAAATAACATCATGTGTGTGGTGTGTGTGTGTGTGTGTGTGTGTGTGTGTGTGTGTGTGTGTGTGTGTGTGTGTGTGTGTGTGTGTGTGTGTGTGTGTGTGTCCACATGCGCCTGAGTGTGCATGGTACTTCACACTCGGTGTATTCCTTATTTTAAAGTCCAAAATAGCTCCAAACCAAATATACAGCAACTCCAAACTGGATGATGGAGAGGTGGTGTGGGTGTCTCTGGTCTGAAAAGCAGCCCAGCTGGATCCTGGTACAACCCAATCAATACATCATTACAGATCATAATCACGTGAAGCGTATAATCGCCTAAAACCTATCAATTATAGAGAGACAGATAGCCAGGGCCTCCAAATCCTGGCCTGCAGCCCTCTTCCTCCTTGGATTAGGATCTGAGATTGGGTCAGGATCACAGGGGCTGCACCCTGGCAGGCCAGATATCAGATTAATGACCACTCCAGGGGCAACATCTCAGCCAGCAGTTAGAGGGAGAGGGGAGAGCGCGTTACTGCTAAATAAATAATACATTATTTGGTCTGGGAGCTGACATAATTATCACCTAAGACACCGGCTCTCTGGCCAGTGCATGAAACACCTCGTAGATCCAGTGATGTCAGCCTGTATCCAGATACACGCCATTTTTTAATCTTTTAACACACATTTCTACGCTGCTTTATTGTGCATATAGCCTGGGAAAATGCAGCGCTTCTCAAATAGTGGGGTGCATCACCCTAGGGGGTGCGGTGCAACGCCTAGGGGGTCGCGTGTGACCCTGGGGAACATGGGTGTTTTTGCCGTGCTAGAGTAAAGTGTAATTGCGCATACACTACAGTAGTTAGCAGGTGTGTTAAGGAGTACTAGCTCTATGGCGTAGGAGATATGAAGTACAGTAAACGAACCCTCAAGAGTCAACATGAAAAGTTTTATAACAAGCATGAAAGGAGACGAAGATAATGAGAGGTTAAAGTGTTTTTTATACTGTACTGCTCAGTTCATGTTACTGAACTGAATTTGTTATTTATAGATTTTATTTAATTTTATTTGTCATTATTAAATGGTGCAATAGATTGGTCAAAAATACTTATAGTTCAGAACTGAATAAGTCTCTTGGATTAGAGACTAAATGTCTTCAAGAACTCTCTTAACGTCCAGTGGATTGACTTAAACAGCTTTGGATGACATCCCTTTACATTATCGTGTAATGGCCACATGAAGTCCATAGTAGTGCACAACAGAATCTCCATTAATGTGAACGGATACAAACACACAAAAGGAAATGGCTGGTAGAAAATAAGTCAGTGGTTACAGAGAGTAACCTGGCTGGAGGCAACCCCACCGCCCCTGTCCTACAATTTAGGAGCCACCTGTATGATGGGAAAAGTACCTGAAGTAGCTGGAAAATGAGTGGAAACTCAACAGAAGGGCAATTGGTTTAGGGTTAACCAGTGGATTCTCCAGTGTGCACCCGTCTGGTGTACCAAATATCCATTGATCTGCACAAAGATCAATAGATATTTGGCACACTAGATCATCTTCCAATGAACCTCTGGTTGGAGGGTCTTCAATCCAGATCTACTCTCAACATCAGTGTCTTCCTGAAGTCCTACCGTTTGGTTATTTATGTGTCTCTGTGATGAGGGATGGTAATTTTATTTGAGATAGATATTAGACAGCAATGTCCTCAATGGGCAAATGGTTTGAGAGAAGAGTAGAGGAACCATTCTATTTCAGATTAGAATTAGCATCTCCTAACAGGGTTCTGTGCCTCAACCTTTCTCCCACATTGAATGTAGTCTTATCATCTCCCTCAGAAAGTTTCAGCACCCTTCACACTACTAATAATAGTAATGCTAATGACTAACCTGATGCTTCATTATTATGTAATGACCAATACTACTGCTCATGAACCAACTGTAATAGAACATTGAAGATTAGTTATATTAGTGAACTCAGAAGCCTAAGTATATTTACTCCCCACTGGTCACCTGGGGAGTAAATGTGGAAGCCTGTGGGCTTACCTATAGCCCTACAACTCAACCAAAAGTGTTGGCTTTTGCTCCGATGAATGAGAGGATTACATTCCTGCACTGTTGGATAGGGGACAAGTATCTAACTGTAAGCTTCATCAAAGTGGGGGGTTTTAGGAAGGGTTTCCTTTCCCATCATTCTCAAGTCCACCACCAGGTCCTTCGTCTTTGCCATGTGGTAACGGAGAGAGGACAGTCCCAGCCTTCATGTCATCCCCAGGAGGGGTACTGGATAGTACTCCAACTGGGGCCTCCACTGTTCTTTTGGGGGGAGTTAACATGCACATGGGCAGTGGCCATGAGACTTGGAGGTGGGTGATTGAGATGAGTGACCTCCCCGATCTGAACCCTGGTGGCGTTCTGTTACTAGACTTCTGTGCTAAAAGACTTCCGTGCCAAAAAGTGGTCCATAGTCAATGTCTGGGAATATTTTGTTTTGTTTTTCATTTTATTTAATTATTTTCATTTTTATTACTATTTTTTTGTCCCGTTGATGTTTCTGTTTAAAAAATAAATATATAAAAATTGACAAAAAAAACAGGGAGATCAGTAACACTATTACACGAGACAGTTACACAAGAAGCCTAGATTCATGGGCAACACATGATACAGTGAGAACCCAAGATTCCAACACCTGGACAAAGAGAAGCACAGTTCTGGAGGAAGTAAGTCCGAGGTCCTGCGCCGTCAGTACAGCCAGTCTGAGAAGGACTGAAAGGATCCCACTGAAAACACAACAGACACTGCATGAACAACCAAAAGAACCGCACCGTAGGATTGAGTGTGTGCGTGCTTATCTGCGTAATTGCGTGTGGCTCTGTGGCACACTTGCGTCGCGCCCGGAGTGTCCCCCGCCTCACGACCCAAGCCAGTTGAGATAGGCTCCAGCTCCAACGTTTTGTAATGATCTGGTCTCTACAATTAAAACTGAAGTGAACTGAGTTGGCCCTTCAATGAGCTGGCGTTCCATTGGGGATACACCCTGCCTCTTGCCTGTTGACTGGGCTAGGTTCCAGCAACACCTGTGACCCATACAGTGGTACCTCTACTTACGAATGTCTCTACATACGAAATGCTCTACTTACGGAACGCCTCAACAGGAAAATATTGACTCTAGTTATGAAAGAAATTTCGACTTACGAAAGGTAAAAATACAGTATGGGCTGATACTCGCAGCTCCTACAGGTTCCTGAACTCAACTTTCTCATAGCTGCTCTGCCATTGGCTATTACCTAGCATCTTCCTGGCATCCCATTGGCTAAGAGGGACCTCTTAAAAAAAGCTTAAAAAATCTTTTAAAAATCTTTAAAAATCTCTTTAAAGGGTAAATGACCATCATTTTTATTCTTTATTCTTTGTTTTTTATGTTATGCACAATTCTCATTTATTGTGCAATAATCTAATTGTAACATGTATTTGTTACATGTTTTGATGCATTTTTATGCTTTATAAAACATTTATGTCTGAATTTTGGGGGGCTTTGAACGGATTAGGGCATTTGCATGGCAAAAACGTCTCTACTTACAAAATTTTCAACTTACGAAAATTCTTCCAGAAGCAATTAATTTCGTAAGTAGAGGTACCGCTGTACTTCAGAGAACAGGCTGGAGATGAGAACATTTTGAACGTCTTGTCGTCAAGAAGATGAATTGAATTTCAGTCTCCAGTGTGGAATGCCTCACATCTGACCCGCTAAGCTCCCAGGAAGCTTTAAGTCTCGGTGATCACTAAGTCGACCCTGACAAACTAAAGGATTCAGAATTCATATACAGTAATCCCTCGCTTATTCGTGCTTCAAGATGCATGGCTTCACTACATTGTGGATTTTTAGTAGGTAGTCACATGATGCCCGTACACACATGCTATTGGCTGACGGTATCCATGTGTGTGCTGCGTTGTGAAACTCACGGAATGGAGTGAACTTCCGTGTATTAAAGGAAAACTTTTCCCACTTTATCAGAGTGTGGGAGAAAGTAATACAGCTATAAGGTGGTTTAATATCAGTATGGGAGGGTTGATAAACGTTTAAAAGACCGTAAATAATCAAATAAATAGTTTGTTCCTTGAGTAACAAGGGATTACTGTAGATCTCAAGAGGATCATTGGAGAAACATGAACAAAGACTATCTAGGTTTCACATCCGGTCCCTGATGCTGTGGTTCCTCCTGGACGGGTCTTGACTGGGGTTCCTCTGCGGTCCAGTCGTACCTGGTTGTGAAGCTCAGGAATGGTCACCGACCCATGTGGTCACACTGGGAAACAGTCGACAACTTTCCTGCTGGAACATCTTGTTTCAAAGGAATTAAAGTCACAAGAAGTCATTTCACACGTCTAGCTGGAATATCCAATCAGGAGGCTGCCGGTGAGTTCAGGCGCTCTGGTTTTCTGTAACTACCATCATGGACAGAGACGCACCTCGCTCCCAGCTCCCCTCCATCCTCTACTTTCACTAAAAATGAAAAACAGTCTGATGGTTATGGGAAATTCAACTACAAAAACAAGTATGTATATTTTCAATTTATCTCACCTACCATACCTGTCTGTGCTCCCCACAAGCCTTGGCATCTGTTCTAGCTGCCCCTCCAATTCACTATTTAAATTCAGAATTCCTAAGCGGATTTTCTCAATTTAACCATACTTTTAATCTTTGGCAAAATGAGTGATGACTTCTTTCAGTAAAAAAAGAGGAACCTGACAGGCTTACAGAGCACACCGGGGGATTAGTTTCCCGTGGAGATGAGGTTTTCCTTTGTGCCCGTGTGTGTCTGTTTGATGGGGTTTAACAGGAAGCGTCGCTGCTGAAATTGGATGCAGCGGGGATCGTGGGTAGATGGCCCAGGTTCGATACCGACTTCCACCCCGCAACTCTGCCCTGTCCTTTCCTTCATTTTGGCTTCCCTCGGGTCCAATAACCCAGCCGTTAAACACCCCCAGACTGACTTACACACAGATACACACCTCAACACAAACAGAATGCTGCCGCTACAGACATGCACAAAGCACAGTTACACACACACACACACACACACACACTGTCAGGACTATGCACACCCCTCCACACCACCTGGCTTGATTAGTTCCGTTGGGTATTAAATCCTACCTGATCCACAACCCCCCACACACACACACACACACACACACACACACACACACACTGCCTTTATTACACAGCATCATGTTATTCATCACATGTTGAAAACACATTAATATGATCGTCTCAAGACAAATCTGTGTAATAGTGAGTGACTGTGGTGTAATCACAGCACTACCGTTTCTATCTCCAATCACAAGAAGGTCGATGACAATCTGCTTGGCCGGACAGCACATGCACTTATTCATGTGTTTATTATTATTATTATTATTATTATTATTATTATTATTATTATTATTATTATTATTATTATTGTCATTATTCTAATTATTATTCTAATTATTATTCTAATTATTATTATTATTATTATTATTATTATTATTGTCATTATTATTATTATTATTATTATTATTATTATTATTCTAATTATTATTCTAATTATTATTATTATTATTATTATTATTATTGTCATTATTATTATTATTATTATTATTATTGTCATTATTCTAATTATTATTCTAATTATTATTATTATTATTGTCATTATTATTATTATTATTATTATTATTTTATTTTATTTTATTTTTTTTTTTTTTTAAATTATTACCTTAATAGGTTGGCTATAGTCTGGCTGTTCTTTCCTCAGGGCCAAGGGAGCTTCCCTGACTCAAAGTTCAGTTTCAGTCACAGACCTGAACCCATGATAGGTGTGAAACCCCGATGAATTATTTCATTCACATTCAATATTTTCATATTATCTTTAAGTCACTGATTCATTTGGTAGCAAATCTCAGAATGGTACAGATTTTTAAATACAGTAATCCCTCACGCACCAACACGCGTGGCTTCACCTCATCGCAGATTTTTAGTACGCGCATTCTATTGGCTGACCGCATCCGTTAGTGCGCTACGTTCCGTGGGTCTCGGACTTCCGTGAGACACAAAGTGCTTTAAACGGTCAATCAGAGTGTTTTAAAGGTAATACAGATAGAAGGTGGTTTAATATCAGTATGGGGGCTGGGGGTTCAGAAACGTTTAAAAACCCTTGAAAACCGATTAAAATGTCTACACACATGATCTAATCGGGTCCAAAAAGAGCCGTCTCATAAACGTGTAAAAAAAAATGTAATACAGAAAAAAAAATTCTTTCAGTGCATCAGATCTTTTCCCTTACTTCAGCCCTATCCATAGATATAAAGTTTATTATATTTTTTATTGTTATTATTATATATGTTTATATGGAATTTGCCATTAGAACCGTTTTTCTTCCAATGGGAAAAACACAAAATATGGAATATTTCCAAGTTAGTACACAGTTTAATACTTCTGATGAAGATATTACAATGAATGTTTCTGCAGGTGTGTGAACACAGACAGGGGGTCTGTTTCTGGGTTGTGGGGGGATTTTGGGGTCATTATCTTGCTGCAGACAATGAAGATCTAGTTTCATAAAAACATGTCAGCATTATTGTATATGTAATATATACAGTATAATATATAAAGATATAATTTATATATATATATATATATATATATATATATATATATATATATGTGCTTATAGTATATTAAATTATATGTGGTTATAATGGGAGTCAATGGGAGCATTTTTGGCCCAATCAGGTAATGTGTATACACAGTGAAAATCTGCTATTCTATGCACTTCCAATGACAGGCATTAAGGAATTTAGAAAATTTAGAATTTAGAAAATTACTGACAAAATTTCATATGTTTAGCCTTTTAATTGACTGATTTATTGGGAGAGAAACACATAAAAACAACAAAAATGTCCTTTTTTGGACCAAACAGTTCTCAAGGGTTAAATTACTGTAAATAATAAGATAGTTTGTCGCTCTATCGTGGCATTACGTTTTTGGGTGTGGCTCCTGGAACGCGTTAACGCGTTAATATAATTTACAGTTGGGTGTTAGATGTTAGTAACATCTTTACACGTATTGTGTATTTTTGTGGTTTGTCACTTTGTCTTCATGATTATTGACTTGTGTGTGTAAAGACTAATGCAAACGAAGTAAACCTTCCAGTCGTTCATCTATTGTCTAGTAATGGATGTCAACGTCTTTTCACTTGGATGCAGTGACAATGCATCCAAGTCATCATCTGACTGAACCAGATGATGGAGGCTGTGATTATAGACGTGTTGTTCCTGGTGAGTCTTCTGAGTGTCTCTGAGAATACCAGTTATATGCAATTCCCTACCTCCAGTCTTAGACCTCTGGTTATTATTACTTTATTACTTAACTACTTTACTATTACAGTACTATCTTGTTGTTGAATGAGAAAGTTGGGTAGTCTTTGAGCTGGGAGAAATGATGCCCTGCTTATCTCCAGAATCAATTCTTGGTACCTTGGTATCATTCATGTGAAAACGTAAATGAAGGTTACAATGGACCTGATTTAAATCAAATCATTTCAAATTATCAAATCAAATCCAATAAAATCAAGTTTTATTTATTTAAATAGCGCCATGTCCAGAGGATGAAATCACCTTTAAAGCAATGATTACATCAGGAATGCTCCAACATACTGTAGAGTTACATTCAAATAGTCAGCAGTCATGACTTTCCATTAAGCTGTTTGATTGCTTGTTCAGTGGGTTATACCACAGAACAAGTGGACCATATACAACACATTTCTGAATTTTTTCCAGAGCAACAATTTTTATTACCATAAATCTGGTTTATGACACATATGTCACATTGGGCTTAAGTGATAAACATATTTCCCATTTGTAAATAAGTAAACCTGACAGTTTTTACTGCTTGCTAACACAAAAGTGCCTCTTTATTTGCATTTCCATAACATATATCAAAACTGTGACTTCTGTAACAAGGTTTAACATAAAATTCTTCATTGGTTTTACTTTGTATCACAAAAAATGTGAACTGCATCAAAATAAATAACACTGCCTATTTGGGAGCATTAGTAATAAGCTACCATAGATAGAGATCTGAACAACAAATATGGTCAGACCAAGTTGGAAGTAATATAGTACATGTTATCAAAGCATTAAACCTGTTAAAAGTGCTTGAAATCACCTGTAGTGTCAAAAAATCGCTTTTTGAAATTGGATGCTTCCTTGTAATTTGCACACTAGTCACATCACTATTTTGGGGAGATCACCTCCGGTTTCAGACACATGACTGTCACATGGTCATGATACCAGGATGTTGAGTAAATGTCGCTTAGCGACTTAATGAGTTAAGATCAGACATAAAGCTTTATAAGAAAGAGAGAGGGACATTCAAAATGCATGTGACACTGGTGTCACCGTGGGTTCTCTCAGGTTAAGGTCCAAGTTTCCGAGCCATAGAGCAGGATGGAGAAGACGGCAGAGTTGTAAAATTTGGAACTTCGTCTTGCGTGAGATGGTCTGGTGCCTCCAGAGTGGCTTCCAGAGACTGCAGAGCTGACGCTGTGAGAGCTCTTCTGCAGAGAATCTCTGGTTTAAGGTCCTCTGGTTTAAGGTCCCCATTGTCCATCACTATGGACCCCAGATACACAAAGCTCTTGACAGGCTCTACAATGTCGTTACCGAGCTGCAGGGGAGGTGGATCTGGTCCGTCAGTCAACATGCATGAACTTGGTTTTAATCCAGCTCGCTTGGAGGCCAAGCTTCTCTTTCTCTTTGCTATATATGCCCAGGGCGTCTCTCAGCTGGCTGTAGGATGTGCTGAGCAGGATGGTGGCGTCAGTATTCTCCAGGTCGGTCAGGTGGTAGTTTCCGAGGAACACCCCAGGGACTCTCTCACAGACCCTGGACATCAGATGGTCAGTGATGCAGTTAAAAAGGTCAGGAGCGGCCACAGAGCCCTGGCGAATGCCACTGGAGATGGGGAACCAGTCGGAGTCTGTACCATTGATACGTATAGATGGCGATCTTTGCGGAATTCATGGGTCTTCTCTATGAACAGGTGAACGGCAGAGATGTGGTCTGTGGTGGAGCGGTTAGGCATGAAGTCAGCCTGCTGGAGATGGCGACGACTTCTGATGGCTGGGAGAGCACGGGTGAGCACGATCCTGGTGAAGAGCTTGCCAGGGATGGAGAGAAGTGTAATGCCTCTGTGGTTGCTGCAGACTAGCCTGTTACCCTTATGTTTCCAGATGGGTAGGATGACTCCTCTGGTCCAGTCACTGGGAAGCCTCTCTGTCTCCCACACATGGTTGAAGGTGTGGGTGAGACACTCAACAAGACTGTCACCACCAGATTTTAGCATCTCAGCTGTTACTGCACAGATGCCAGGGGCTTTCCTGTTGCTAAGTTTTTTCAGAGCGGTTCTGACTTCCTCGGGTATGATGGGATCTGTACTGCAGGCGTCGCTAGAGACTGAGGTGTTTCCAGCCGCCAAGATGGTGGGATCAGATTGGGTGGAACTGTGCTGCAAAAGGAGGCTGAAGTGCTCTGAAGTGCGAGGCAGTCTTCTTCTGTTGTTATGATGTTGCCATCAGAGTCTTTAACCAGGGCTGTCTTGATGCGTGGGCCATTGCGAGCTTGGCGCAGCAGAGTGAAGCCACATCTCATGTTGTTGGTATTGGCCGCGGACTCTAGGTGTTCAGCTTCTGCTGGCCAGAACTCTTCTCCGTCCTCAGCTATGGCCACGTTGCGCTGGTGGTTCAGTCGTCTGTACTCAGTCAGGTCGCCTTGGAGCCTGGCCTGGCACCGCCAGTTGATGGTGGGGTGTCCTCTCCGATATCCAAGGCTTTTTTGGGGAGGATCAGGAGCATCCAAGGACATTATGAGCTGACTGGATGACCTTGAGTGTCTGCCAGTCCGTCACTTTGTCAGTGGTCAGGGCATCGAAGGTGCAGCGGATGGAGCAACTGAACTCAGTGGCAATGTTTTGACCACTGAGTTGGGAGGAGTCCAGGCAAGCTTAAGTCTTGGTGTGCTGGTTGGCTCGCAGCTTTAAGTTAAGCTGGGCCACCAGCAGGCAGTGATCAGTGTTGCCAAGCTCTGCTCCTGTGTACACACGGCAGTTGGTGACAAACGACTTTGGGAGATGAGGATGTGGTCCAACGCTTTCCTGGTTCTGCCATCTGGGATGTGCCATGTCCAGTGATTGATCAGTTCCCAGGGAAATGCAGAGGTTGTTGTGGTGGCAGAGAAGGAGAAGGCGTTGACCGTTGTCGTTTGTAAGCCTGTCAGCAAAAGTTGTGCCAACAGGTGAGCCTGTGGACCGACCACTGTTGGAAAGAGTGGCATTGGTGTGAGTGAGAATAATGGTGATGTCGTGTGGTGAGGCTTGGCCAACAGCCTAATGGAGTTGGTCAAAGAAGGCATCCTTAGCGTCCTCATCCGCGACATCGGTGGGAGCATAGACAACAATGAGTGTCATCTTGCCGTGTTGGTGGAGAAAGCGAGCCGACAACAGTCTGTCGCTCAGAGGAGTCCAGCTGATGAGGCACTTAGGGAGGGCCTTTGGGAAGGCAAGTGCCACGCCATAGAGGCCTGACCGTCTCTCGGGGTTGCTCCAGATGTAGCAGTGGTCGCCTGCTGTTGTTTCACCATTACCTTGCCATCGTACTTCTCAGAGCTCTGCCAAGGTGATGTGATGTTATAGCAGCGGAGCCCTCTGGACAGCAGAGTGGCAGCTCCAGGGCGAAGGAGTGTCTGGAATTTCCACGTGGCAGGATGACTGTTCTATTGGCATCCTTAAGGTCTGGTGACTCATGTTGTTGGACATCTCGCTGCCCGGTAAGAGAAGCATTTAAGTCCTCTAATAGTGACGAGAGTGAGTGCTGGTAAAACAGCCACTGTCATTGTCCCTCCAGATGTGTACGTAAAGGTGAGACTGAGAAACATGCCAAACGCTGGTGGGTTCTCCTTTGACAGTTTTTCCACAAGGTTGGTCTGATGGGAGGAGGAATGTTGGGAGATTTTAGCATTTCATCTGTAGCCCGCACTTAACCTACTTTTCATTAATATCTGGAGAAAGAGCTGTTTAGCCTACGGATCAAGAGCGCATTGACATCTGATTAAATAGGGTGGACGAAGTGGATGTGTTCACTGACCTCTACTGGTGTCTGGCCATTAGTTGCTGCTGGGTGGAGGGTCCCGTTGAGTGGGGGGCCCACTGAGAGGAGGGGTCTGTGAGTGTAGGGGTTCACTGAGTGGAGAGGGGAGAATGTTTGGTCAATGCAGCGTTGAATCTACGGAAAGGTAATTTCCACGACTCTTTGAGCTTAAAGTCTTAAGAGGATAAACGATGTTAACGTTCACACCCATCATGCTAAGTGAAGGTGACCCCCTCCTCTGGTGTGGACGTATCCACACTCTGATTCACACCTTTCCCTGACAGCAGGTGAAAGGCAGACGTGTGAATGTGATCCAGAGGCTGTGGGCAGAGGAGAGAACTGGTCCAGAGCCTCAGCAATTAGACAGCCTCACTATCCAGGTCCACCAGAAATCAAAGGGAATAATTCAGGGCCCACCCAGGCACCCCCACCCTTAGTTCTTTACTTAATTATTACCATTCTGACCTCTCATTGCTTTGTCATGATATGTTCCACCAATTATTCTTGCTGTTCTCCGTGGCTGCAGCTGGTTTGTTGTCAGACTATAAAAGGTGGCGCAGCATAGCTAATGTCATGATTCAGTCTGTAAGTGATTCCCCCCAGCACATAAATATATGATGAAGGTACCTCACAGCCATGCACTGGACCCTCCCCCTAGGTACCTCAATAGCCCAGCCCTGGACACCCCTCTAGGTACCTCAATACAGCCCTGGACACCCCTCTAGGTCCCCAACAGCTCCCTCCCCTGGGGGTCACATCATATGGAGAATGTCAAAATTAAAAATATAGATGTTTCCTAATATTTTACTTGTGATTGTGTCTTAAGCACCTTCATCTCTGCCTGTTCCTCCTCTTTCCATCTCCTTCCATTCTTTCTTACGCTCAGACTCCCTCTCTCTCATGCACTGTTTGAAGCAACTATTAGTGTTTTAACACCGCAGGAAAGCGGCTTCATTGAAATGCAATGAAAACTGCACAGAGAAGCCAAAGTTAACTAATGGGCTCAAAATTTTCAAACGAATGCAAGATTAAAGTCAATTGAATCTCCCATTGGATTTTGACTGAAACTCTTTGAAAAGAAGCCCCACAGTGGGTTTCAGAAATGAAAAATAGGGCTTGTTCTAAAATATTCATAACATTTTATACCCTCATTACAGCAAGCAATAACATTTGTTCAGAAACTTACTCCCATCTGCACCTTGAGGTGGTTCTTGAGCTGCAGATGGACCAGGAGGTGGTTGGTTCACCTCCAGCACGGGTGTGCAGACGTTACCCCCATCCTCTCATCACAGGGCAGGAAATCACTGCAAACACATCTGAGCATCCTGCTCCAACGTTAGCTCACCGTTAGCAGTTATTGAGCCATGATCCAGTTAAAATGAAGCAGAGGGAAGACATTCCCTGACAATGTGACGGTGACTTGGATGCCAAAAAAAGCAAGGGGAAAAGGAAAATGGAGCGGAACTACAGAATAAAGAAACAAAGGAGAGCTGGAGCAAAGGAAAAAGGAAAGAAGAGAAAAAAGGTGTCTGACTCAAAACCTTAGAGAGAGAACTACACGCATTCCTTGGAGGGCGTTTTCTCCTTCCTTTGCACTATTATTTAAGGAGCACACACAGCACACACTGCATAAACTACCATGGCCTAGTTTTTCAACTTTATATACCATGAATTAAATATATTTCACAATACATGCCCACATTCCTATAAGTGAAGGTAAGAGAATAGAACATTCTTCAACAATGGATTGAACAGCTCTAATTTGTATGCAAGCCTAACACACACACACACACACACACACACACACACACACACACACACACACACACACACACACACACACACACACAGTGCTCTTTTCCTTTGTCTTTGGAGGATTTAAATGTGCCAAACTCACGTTCAGCCAGAGACAAAGAGCAGCGGCCCACAGGACTGACAGGAGGATGATCTGAACACCCTTCCAGCGCCTGTAACGGTCTAGAAGTCATAAAAAACATCACTACCGTCCTAATTAAGACGGGACATCTGCTCTGTCCTCAGAATGGATGGCAGCAGAGTACAAATAACTTCTCTGTGACAGTTGAGAGGTGTCATACATCTCAGTGATCATCAATCAACATGGGACTCATGACGCTCTTTCATCGTTAACCAGCAAATGCTTTGTTTTTGCTGTATGAAAGAAAACAGACAAATTAAAATTTGGAAGTTTTTCTGTGTCTTCCAATGCTGTTCGATCTCCCTTTTATGTTGCTGCCAATTAGTGAGAATAAACTTTACTCTGTCTTTGATGATACGAGTCTTTGCATGGAGCAGAAGTTGGCTTGAGTCTTCTGTGCTGCGTTCTGTCATTTTCTATTAAATGGGTCAATGACAGATTTAGTTTTAGCAGCACAAGTGTGGACTGGACCACACAGGATACAGTTCTGTCAAACAAATGACACAACTGAATAATATCATAATATACGTTAACTGAGCTCGGGAAATGACCCGCTGAGTAGTACAGATTCCTGTACACACTGACTAAAGCCTATGGAGTCTAGTAATGACATAAATGCCCTACTGAGGCTATCATTCCTGTCGTCCACCTGAATATTGAAATCACCAACAATAATCACCTCATCAGTTTTAAGAATTAAACTAGAGAATCAGAGAATCAGAGTCTTTATTTGTCATACTGACACACATTTCCACAGTTGACAGCACGAAATATGTCTCTGGAGGTCCCAGTAAGCCCGGTCAATAAATAAGATAAATAAGTTAAGAGAAACTAGTTAAAAAAGTTTTAAAAAATGCAAGATAAATAACTTAAGAAAACCTAGAGAAAAACAAAAAGTTAAAAATATAAGATAAATAAGAAAAGAGAACAAAGAGAAGTTAAGATGTAAGATATACAGTAGAAGTTCAAGGTGTCTGGACAGCAGAATGTAGTTCACACAACAACAACGACAATGCAGCAGCTCAAGTGTGTAGGTGCTCCATATATTGCACTTGAAGAAGCACCATATTGCACTGAATCCCCATGTATCTGTGGTGACACAGGGGGGGCGTGAGGGTGACTCACGCCCCCCCTGTGGGGGGGGGGGGGGTGAGAGTTCAGCTGTCTAACAGCTTCTGGAAAGAAGCTGTTCCTCAGCCTGGTGGTCCTGGTGGTCCTGGTGGTCCTGCTCCGGATGCTCCGTAGTCTCCTGCCTGAGGGGATGGGTTGGAATAGACTGTGTGCTGGGTGGGTGGGGTCTGTCATGATTTGGGTGGCCCTCCTTCTACACCTACTCGTGTAGATTTCTGTGATGGTAGGTAGGCCCCCCCCTACAGTCCTCTGTGCAGCCTTCACAACCCTCTGCAGAGCTTTCCTGTCTGCTGCAGAGCAGCTACCGTGCCACACAGTGATGCTGGTGGTGAGGATGCTCTCCACCGCACCCCTGTAGAAGGCCTTCAGGACGGGACCCCCCAGTCCAGCACGCCTCAGCTTCCTGAGGAAGTAGAGCCGCTGGTTTGCCTTCCTGAGCAGGTAGGAGGTGTTACAGCTCCAGGTGAGGTCCTCAGTGAGATGAACCCCCAAGTACCTGTAGCTGGAGACCACCTCCACAGCTGCTCCTCCGATGTGCAGGGGGGGAGGGGAGTGCACAACTAGTTAAGAAGTCAGCAAATTCAGATAGAAAGTAACTGTATGGACCAGGAGGACGATAAATGATGACAAATAATAGAGGCTGAAGTAGTTTCTGGATTGGGTTTGATAGGCTCAGACTAAGACTTTCAAATGAATTGAAGATAATTTTTGGTTTAGGGCTCAATTCTAGCGAGGAATTAAAAATAGATGCAATTCTGCCACCTCTGCCTGAGACTGGAGGGATCTGATAATTTAGGTGACTAGGAGGAGTAGCTTCATTTAGGGAAAAATAGTCATCCTCACTTAGCCAGGTTTCCGTTAAACAGAATAAATCTATTTGATAATCTGATATAATGTCATTGATTAAAACAGCTTTTGAAGACAGACATCTAATATTTAGGAGACCACGTTTTATTGTTTTGTACTCCGGAGCTGTTGAAGTCCTGGTTTTGATTTTTATTAAATTTGGATGTCCAGTTGCTTTCCTCTGGACTTGAAATTAATTAATTTTACATGAATTAACTTTAAACGGTCGAGGGACAGACACAGTCTCAACGGTGTGTACAGTAGGTGAAAGTGTAGTAGGTAAAATTACAGTGGGTGACCGTTCTAGGAGTGCAGAGACCTGTTAACGACTGTGACTGCATCCTGGTCTCAACTCTGGGACAAAGGCTAATATCTGGAAGTGGATAAGGGTATGAATGTTCTTCTTTTCCTTTCGGCTTTTCCCTTCAGGGGTCTCCACAGCCAATCAGTGTCCTCCATCTAACCCTGTCTTCTGCATCGTCTTCTCTCACACCAACTACCTTCATGTCCTCTTTCATTACATCCATAAACCTCCTCTTTGGTCTTCCTCTAGGCCTCCTGCCTGGCAGTTCAAAACTCAGCATCCTTCTACCAATATATTCACTATCTCTCCTCTGGACATGTCCAAACCATCTCAGTCTGGCCTCTCTGACTTTATCTCCAAAACCTCTAACATGTGCTGTCCCTCTGATGTACTCATTCCTGATCCTATCCTTCCTGGTCACTCCCAGAGAGAACCTCAGCATCTTCATCTCTGCTACCTCCAGCTCTGTCTCCTGTCTTTTCCTCAGTGACACGTTCTCTAGAGCAGTTTCAAGACAAGCTCCAAAATGACCATATTAAAGAAAAGTTAAGGACAGGGTTGGTCAAAACCTCAACTGTAATGTTGGAAGTAACTAGTCTTGCTGCCAAAGACCAGTTACTTCCTTCCCAAGACCAGTTCCTTGCTTCCTAAGACTGTCCAATGAGACTGTCCAACACCTTGTCAGTGGTTGTCCTGTTTGTCATGTCAGGTTTTAAGACCGTGTTGTTTCAGGTGTTTTTGGTCACAAACATTCAATGTTGGTTTGGGTCATTGTTCCACTCCTCACATAAATTTCTTAATTTCCTCTGAAACTGTTTATAACATTATGGTATGTAGATACATTCTCTTATTATGAAGGATTACGAAGCTATAACTGTCATGTTTCAGGATTTACACAGCATTCAAGGCTTTTTTTCTACCAGGGTTTCACTAATATCTTGTTACTATAGTAGTTATGATAGTTCACTATCATTGGTATTGCTGTTGCTGTACATCTGTGTTTCTCTGCTACTTTCTTGTTGTCATGTCCGTATTGTTTGTGCAACACTTCATCATTCATATGATTTTACTCACAAGATGGAAGCAAAAATGCTTTATTAATTTCAAAATCTAATCAGACATTGAAGGAGCCTTTGCATGGAAATAATTGGAGCCCAAGGGGTAATATTTGTTCCCCTGAAAGTCTTTGGTGGTGCTACTAACTTCTAAATTTGGGAGCACCAGTGCTACCAAGAAAAAAAGTTAATTTCAAGACATGCCCTGAAATGATAATTACTCTTGTGGTCTTTCTGGAAGGGCACAATAAAACATTAAGTTTCAGAGTTTTTTGCCGTCTATGGAGGCAGCTGCATTTCATGCATGTCACCAGGCTCAGCGTTTGCACAGATGGCATGTCTGAAGACTCTCCTCATGTACTTTAAGGGCTCATGGTGGAACACAGAACAAGGCTGGCTTTTATTGTTTAGTAGCAGACTTTACTTTCTGATCAACTTTCATTCTCAAGAAACAGTTTTACTCTATTTTTTTTTTTGGGGGGGGGGGTCTCACATTATCAATGAGCCATATGAAATACAAACAAACCCCTACGGACAATTTAGAGTCACTAATCACCTGTAATGTTTTTTTGGTGGTGGGAGGAGGATGGACGAACGAGAACCCACTAAGACTCCACGTAAACTCCACACCCTCAGGGATTTGAAAACATGACCTACTAATAAATCAGTTCACTAACTATCTTCAGCTTGACTGTAGCTTATCAAGGTTCTTTGGCACTTGGTGACAAAACATTTAATGTCCAATGTTATAGTGAATATTAAGTAGAAAAATGGCGACTCTTCCATTCACATTTCTACACAGGCCAGTCTTGCCCTTTCCAATATTCCCTTCTTGTTGATGAATCTCAGGAGTGAGGAAAAACAGCTGACATGGCATCTACGTATATTTTGAATGACTGATTGACTCACAAATCCTTTAGGACTACCAATGATAACTACTTATCTTCAGCATGTATTTATAGGTCAACTAGTTGTAGAGAGAAAGAAAGAGTCTTGTAGTCTCATAAGAAAGTCCAGTGGTTCAGGAAACATTGGAAAACATCATCATTTGGGGTAGAAAATTGCTCCATCAGTGTAATGTTCACTATAGAAAAAGTTTGAATCAATACCGTATTCCAATCCAGAAATGGGATAAAGAATTGATAATTGAATTAAAGAAGCCCACATTTCGTTTAGAATCAGGTAATTCCTGTGTAAATTAGCAATAAAGTAGAGCAGCAGATACATAAGGTAGACAATTATTGACATGTGGTCTCCAAAAACTGTTTGGCTGCATGATAGCAGTTACCCTATCTCGACAACTATTTGCTTATCTCTTCTTATTTTGCCATTTCCTCCAATATTAACCAATCCTCTATTGAGATAAATATCTGCTGTGTAACAGCCACTTATGCTACAGCCTGTCATTATTAAGCCTGGTAATTCCTTCATAGACAGAAATGTAGCTGAGCAGCCACATCATACTAACTGCAAGCAGAATATCAATTTCATATTGAACCTTGGATGCATTATTGATTGACCGCTGATATTGTTCTCTAAAACTGCCATTGGGTTAGTGTTTAATATGAAGGGTAATGCCAAGCCTCTACCTGGAAATAATGTTCTAGTGTCCAACCCCAGCCACTGGAAAAGGCTCTGATTGACTCTGATACATCGGGATTGTGAGGAAAACAATATCTGTGGAGGTTGAGTTTCCATCATAATTCTATCAACTTGGGCAGCACACAAATGTTTAGAAATTTAGATTGCATTTTGTTGTTTGTCTGCAACTTTCCTACTTGTCTTACTGAGGCCTTGTCAGCACTCTGGATTGCTTCACAATGCGTAGTCCAGACAGACTCAAAATCAAATAAATGCTGTTCCTGAGGGATCTGGGCTGCTTGCATGGCTTTACTGTCTTCTGAAAAGCATCACTGAATTTCTTCTCTCACAGGCCACATAAAATGATGTGGTGGGCCACATTTGGCCCCCGGGCCTTGAGTTTGACACGTGTCTTAATGCTTTCATTCAATTGGGGAAAGGACATCTTTTTCTGTTTGTGTGAGAATTCTGTCTGGCAGGTTCTTCACCCAATCTTCACCCCATTTCTCTGTCTGACCTCTGCTGTGGACTGTGTTCCCCCAAGTCACTTCACTTCTGTTGACGATTTGCTTTTGATCGCAATGATTGAAATTTGTGTCTAGAGTTCCTTGCCCTAGGTGTGCTGTGGCATTTATGCTTTCTCCACAAATGTGGTGACGTCCTCCAAGATTTCTTTGGATAGGAGGGGTGTTTATTCCTCCACTAGCTGGTCAATCGATGCAGTCTGTGCATCAATAACGAACCTGTCTGATTATCACGCTAAGCAGTTGATTGGTGCTTTCTGTAGCATTTGTTCTGTACCATGGATCACAGTTGAAGACCCCTTGGAATAATCCTATTCTGTATATATTTTATGTTGGTAGAAAGGTGGTTGTTGTCTGCCCATTGTCACATCTGGAATGCTCCTAGGGCCTGGGGTCCACATATGTGGACTTCATATTTTGGTCATCTATACCATCCATCCATTCATCCATCCATCTTAAACCACTTATCCAGGGTTGGGTCGCAGGGATGCCCATACTTCCCTCTCCCCAGACACCTCCTCTAGCTGCTCTGGGGGGATCCGAGGGTGTTTCCAGGCCAGCCCAGAGACATAGTCCCTCCAGTGTGTCCAAGGTCTTCCTCGAGGTCTCCTCCCGGTAGGACATGCTCGGAACCCCTCTCCAGGGGGGCATCCAGGAGGCATCCGGAACAGATGCCCGAGCCACCTCAGCTGGCTCCGCTCGAGGTGGAGGAACAGCGGCTCTACTCCGAGCTCCTCCCTGGTGACTGAGCTCCTCACCCTATCTCTAAGGGTGCTCCCAGTCACTCTACGGAGGAAACTCATTTCAGCCACTTGTATCTGGGATCTTGTCCTTTGGGTCATGACCCAAAGCTCATGACCATAGGTGAGAGAAGGAACGTAGATTCACTGGTAAATCCAGAGCTTCGTCTTACGACTCAGCTCCTTCTTCACCACCACAGACCTATACAGCGACTGCGTCACTGCAGAAGCTGCACCGATCCGTCTGCCAATCTCACGTTCCATCCTTCCCTCACTCGTGAACAAGACCCCAAGATACTTAAACTCCTTCACTAGGGACAAAGACTCTCCACCGACCTGAAGAGGGCACACCACCCTTCACCGGTCGAGAACCATGGCCTCGGATTTAGAGGTGCTGATCCTCAACCAACTCACGTCACACTCAGCTGCAAACCGTCCCAGAGCACGCTGAAGGTCCAGGTTTGATGAGGCCAACAGACCACGATACCACATTGGTATCGTGGTCTAGATGACCACAATGTGGTCATCTAGACCCCAATACTATATTTGTCTCTACAAGGGCTTGATGTCCACATACGAGGGCACTTAACTGCCACTCAGTGGTAGCAGAAGAGTTCAACACATGACAGGATAGATTAAAGACGGCTGACAACACTAACTAAAGTTCAGACGGAAACTCCCGATCCAAACTTTGCCCTGGTAAAAAAATCTATCAAATTTCATGGCTAATTCTTGTTCAGATGTGTATAAAAGTGTTCAGTGTTTCTTATGGAAGTCAAATTTCACCAAAACTAGTAACCATAGGGATTTACCATATTGCTTAACATGATGACCACATATGTAGACAATGGGACTATGTCATAAATGCTAGCAACAAAATGTGAGAATGAAATTGTATTTTAAGATGATTTTGGTAGAAAACAATAGTTTACTGCAGTTTTAACAGATATAGCGTGTTTTATGAATGAATCTCCATGAAATTCTCTGTCAAGAGTATTAGAGTTACTGGGGTTAACTGGTGGCTGCTCAGGGAAAACTTGAGTTCAGTGGGTCACATGGAAGGTGTTTCTCTGCTTCCAGGCAAATCCCAACTGTTATACAGCCTTTCACACATAGGTGTGAACATGTACTTACAAGGAAAGAAGTTTGAAGTAGCAGTTTTGGAGTGTAGATGAAATGTTTTATGTTCCATGTCATGTACAGAAATTTAAATGAACAGTGTAAAGCTACACTGTTGTTTTTTAACTTTTGTTACATGTCATTTTGTTTTTGCACAAATGCTGCTCAATTGTGACTTTATTGTGTTCTATCAAAACTAGCAGGAACCCGTGGAAATTCCACGATAATAATATCAGACTTCATACCAAAACTTTGACAACAAATGTATGTATTATACATTATACATGCGCTAGGTATTATAAACCAAGCGCACCCATCACAGTTCTCCACCAGGGGGCAGCGCATCCGGTTTGACCCAGAACTGGGTCCACATCTTTGGCGAGGATGTGAATGAATGAATGAATGAATGAATGAATGAATGAATGAATGAATGAATGAATATAAATATAAACTTTATGACTCATAAATAAAGAAACAGACGAACAAATATCCAACTGTCAGCATGTTCATCAATGCATCTTCGACGTGGAGCTGTTATACATCAGAAAATAGCTGGTTTTAACTCCGTCCATTCTGTGTGTACATGTAGCCACGGGTCACACACAGTGACATCACAGCTGTTTTTGTCGCAGGGAGACGGCCCCCCCACGGATAGAAAAAGTTTTGGTTACATTTTCAAAAAACTTCACTTTGTCCAGCGTTTTCATCCCGGATATCTGCGTTGTCGTGTGCACGAAAGGCGTAAGCGCAACAAAAAGCCTCGCTGCCCGATGCCTTACACCGTATTGTTCACGTGATTCCTTCTGGCAGATGCGCCATGATTGGTTGGGCAGGTAGTGGGTGGAGTTAAAATGTGACATCGTGAGGTTTTCAAGTGAGCTTATTCAAATATATAAGTGGAGAGATTAATAACTAAAGTCCTCATATGTGGACATCATTTTTCTCAGAAACTACACCATGTAAAAAGATAATTCTTTGTTGTTCAACTCATTAGGTCTCAAACAGCCCAATTAGCAAAGAAAAATGAAAAATGCATGCCATTAGGATGCAAAATATATCCTAAGGCTATTTGAACTGGGCCCAACAAAACAACGAAAAGATGAGGGTCGACAAACAGAACCCCGTCATCATCCCCTACATTGTCGGTGTATCAGAAAAATTCTAGAAAGTTTTCAGTAAACACAAGATTCCCATACATTTCAAATCTGGAAATACTCAGAAAGAATCTGGTCCACCATGAGGACGAAACAAGAGTAATGTAGATTCTGCTCGCCAGTGATGTGAGAAATGCTGTGACTTGTGCAGTGGGGAGTCCAAACAACCACTTCACAAGGGTTTGATCAGCAAAGAGACACAACTCCTCAGGACCAGACTGAGTTTGTCTGCACCTGAAAGACACAGGACACTCCTTTGAGGACGGTACCGTCCAGGTTTTAGCCAGGGAAGACAAATGTTTTTGAGAGAAAAGTTAAAGAAGCCATTTCTGTCAAACTAGAGAAACCATCTGTGAAGACAGGAGAAGGATGAAGACATGACATGATCTACAACCATTCACACCTGGGTGCAGCTCTCCGACAATTCACTTCTGAAGGGTGACACCTCTTAATGAGACTTATTGTTTTGGTGGTTTTGGTCATTTGTCTTCTGCTCCAACAGAAGTATAAAGTGTGTGAACTCCCTATCAGTCAATTAGAACTGGTGGAGCGTTTTGGATGAGATGTGGAACGTCTTCAACCAAGTCAAGTAGAGCAGAAGAGAATTAACTGGACTTCCTTAAAGTTGGATGAAGACGTTTCATCTCTCATCCAAGAGGTTCCTTCAGTTCTAACTGACTGGTGGTCCAGATCCTCCTGTTGGAGCAAAAACCAACGAATGACTGATTTGGATGTGATATTTCATCAAACATTAAACTCACTGATTTAGAAAATAATAGCAATAATGATTAAAAGCAAACCAAATATTACTAATCAAAGTTCAAATGCATGGAGATCCCCATGTGATTATTTAGGGAACACACACCACCTGAATTGGATTGTGGGTAGTAGATCTAAACCCAAGTCTGGTGCAGCATACTTCATTTGCTCTTCTGCTGATTCCAGTCAGTTGTAGGGCATTAATCTATTTTGCTTCTTCCTTTAGTCATACAGTACATTTTATTCACTTAGAAATAAATGAGTGGACAGCAGACTGAGAAAGGGTAGTTCACTATTAAATTAGCCACTGAGGAACAAAAGCAAATCTTTATAATGTCAGAGCCGGGATCTCGCCAGCTGCTTTTGACAGCATTTACACACAGCTGAAGTGTTTGTCTGTTTTACTGTCCTCAAAGAGGAGTGAGACATTTCAGTAAACACTCCAAAAGTCATTGTAATTGAAGTGGCAGAGGCAGTTGTTGGCCATAGGAATAATGATGGGAGTCAAGATGGAAGTTAAGTGTCATTATAGTGCAGCATAGAGTGGGTCAGGATGGATGGATGGGTCACCTACCTATCAATTCAATTCAACTTTATTTACAAATGGACCTCAGGTCAACAGAGGAGGGCCAGCCTAACTGTAGGTGTACTAAAGAGGAAACTTTGAAGTATACTCTTAAATAAAGAGAATAGTCTGCCTCCCACACTGGAAGTTAAATGAACTTAATAATTTAATTCTCTGTTGTCCATTCGACTTTAAGAGACTTCAGAGACTCGAGACCTTGAGTGTCCTGGTCTTCACAGAGCCGTGTTCTACTCTAGTAGATCATAGGATACTGCTGGGTCTTTATGATTGATGGTGCCTCATTACGTGTTTTCAAAGTGAGGAAAAGGAATGTCAGTTCCTTGGGGCGGCAGTAGAGCGGGTCGTCCAATGATCACGTGATTGGCGGTTCGATACCCTCACAGTCACTCAGAGTGTGAGCTGACAGTGGGAGGTGTCAGCTCAACTCCCGAGCACTGCCGAGATGCCCTTGAGCAAGGTGCCGTCCCCCTTTACAAGTTGTTCATTAGGGCGCACCAAGAAGGAGCTGCCCACCACTGTCTCTACATGTACATAGTGGTCCTCCCTAACCTTACCTAGAATCTGGAAAATAAACGCTTCCTGTATCGACTTTAATGTCTAAACGCCCAGGAGTCTGAATATGTCCCCATTAAAATCAACAGCTGTCATGATGTAACAACAGGAGTGATTGAAAGACATGCTCAATATAGCCCACCCCATCTGCGAGAACACCCCCTTCTCCCCGGACATGGGCGTGGTCATCCCCAAGGTGAAGTTTGTGTTCAGGCTAAGGTAGAAGTGTGTTGTAATGACCTGGCTCAGAGCTACACACTGAAAGTTCCTCCCTCACAAGCTGATGAAGTCAGCTAGCATTTGACCAACTAGTTAGCTCCGCTTCAGTTCATGTTTATGTATCCTTCCATGTGCTGGAACTGAGGTTCAAGTTTACTGGCTGTAAAAATTATATTTTTGTAATCCAGTGGTTGTCATTTGGTCACATCCATCCAATAGTGACTCAGCTTCATTGCTTTTTGTAATCTTGCTGCTATCCTTTTCTTTGTACTGCTTCTCTTGTTGTAAGATGCTCACAGAAATTCAGGACTCAGATGCAGAGAAGAAAAATAAACACAGATTTATTAGCAAAACAAAGTACAACAAAAAAATCACCTTTGTGTTTAACATGAAAATCCACCAAGTAGAAATGGAGAAACCACCACAAAGGGCAAAGTAACAAATAAACTTAAGACCACCTCTAAGGGGAGTACTCACAAAGCGTTAGAGTTAGAGTTACGCTCTTTGAGTTTTATACCTTACAAAAATCAGTTAGAGCGTAACCAGTTAGACACTCTAACTGGTATAAAAATCAAAGCACAACACTACTGGAGAAATTCAAAACTTGAGAAGGGAGAGTTGGAAGAGCAATATGTGGACAAGAAGCAAAAGTAGTCATCTGACAACAAGGAAGAGTCGAGGTTGGTTTAAGGAGCAAACTGCAGTCAATCAGCCACAGGTGTGTTTTTATCTCTATTGACGAGGGAAAGAAACGGGATCAGGAACCAAGAAGGAACCTGAGCAGGTCATGACATCTCTGATGAGGGTCCCTCTCATTCACACACATGTACTCTGTCTTACTGCGGCTAACCTTCATTCCTCTCCTTTCCAGGACAAACCTCCACCTCTCTAGCTTCTCCTCCACCTCTTCCCTGCTCTCACTGCAGATCACAATGTCATCTGCAAACATCATAGTCCATGGAGATTCCTGTCTAACCTCGTCTGTCAGCCTGTCCATCACCAGAGCGAACAAGAAGGGGCTCAGAGCTGATCCCTGATGCAGTCCCACCTCCACCTTGAACTCCTCTGTCACACCTACAGCACACCTCACCACTGTCTTACAGTCCTCATACATGTCCTGCACCGCTCTAACATACTTCTCTGCCACTCCAGACTTCCTCATACAATACCACAGTTCCTCTCTGGGCACCCTGTCATAAGCTTTCTCCAGATCTACAAAAACACAATGCAGCTCAGTCTGGCCTTCTCTGTACTTCTCTATCAACATCCTCAAAGCAAATACTGCATCTGTAGTACTCTTTTTTGGCATGAAACCATACTGCTGCTCACAAATGCTCACTTCTGCCCTTAGTCTAGCTTCCACTACTCTTTCCCATAACTTCATCGTATGGCTCATCAGCTTTATTCCTCTGTAGTTGCCACAACTCTGCACGTCTCCCTTGTTCTTAAAAATGGGCACCAGCACACTTCTCCTCCACTCCTCAGGCATCTTCTCACTATCTAAGATCCTGTTGAACAACCCAGTCAGAAACTCTACTGCCACCTCTCCTAGACACTTCCAAACCTCTACAGGTATATCATCAGGACCGACTGCCTTTCCACTCTTCATCCTCTTCAATGCCCTCCTCACTTCATCCTGACTAATCTTTGTTACTTCCTGGTCCACAACAGTCACCTCTTCTAGTCTTTGTTCTCTCTCATTTTCCACGTTCATCAACTCTTCAAAGTACTCTTTCCATCTTCCCATCACACTGCTGGCACCTGTCAATAGACTTCCATCCCTATCCTTAATCACCCTAACCTGCTGCACGTCCTTCCCATCTCTGTCTCTCTGTCTTGCCAACCTGTATAGATCAGTCTCTCCCTCCTTACTGTCCAACCTAGCATACAAGTCATCATAAGCCCCTTGTTTGGCCTTTGCTACCTCTACCTTCACCTTACGCTGCATCTCCCTGTACTCCTGTCTACTCTCCTCAGTCTTCTCAGTGTCCCAAGTACTCTCCTACCTGTCTCCCTGATCACATTAGCTGTAGTTGTCCAATCATCTGGAAGCACCTCCTGACCACCCAGAGCCTGTCTTAACTCCTTCCTTAAAGTCATGCAACACTCTTCCTTTTTTAGCTTCCACCATTTCGTCCTCTGCTCTGCCTTTGCCATCTTCATCTTCCTCACCACCAGAGTCATCCTACACACCACCATCCTATACTGTTTGGCTACACTCTCACCTACCACTACTTTACAGTCACTGATCTCCTTCAGGTTACATCGTCTACACAAGATGTAGTCTACCTGTGTGCTCCTACCACCACTCTTATAGGTCACCCTATGTTCCTGCCTCTTCTGGAAGAAAGTATTCACTACAGCCATTTCCATCCTTTTTGCAAAGTCAACTACCATCTGTCCTTCTGCGTTCCTCTCCTGGATACCAAACCTGCCCATCACCTCTTCATCACCTCTGTTTCCTGCACCAACATGTCCATTGAAGTCTGCACCGATGACAACTCTCTCACTTCTAGGTATGCTCTGCATCACTTCATCAAAGTCCACCCAGAATTTCTCCTTCTCCTCCAGCTCACATCCTACCTGTGGGGCATACCCACTAACAACATTGAACATCACACCTTCTATTTCTAGCTTCAGACTCATCACTCTATCCGACACTCTTTTTACCTCCAGGACATTCCTAACAAACTCCTCCTTCAAGATAACTCCTACTCCATTTCTCTTCCCATCTACACCATGATAGAACAACTTGAACCCTGCTCCTAAACTTCTAGCCTTGCTACCTTTCCACCTGGTCTCCTGGACACACAGTATGACTGCCTTCCTCCTCTGCATCATGTCAACCAACTCTCTACCTTTTCCTGTCATAGTTCCAACATTCAACGTCCCTACTCTTAGTCCTATACTCTTCGCATTCCTTTTCTCTCTCTTCCTATGAACACACTTTCCTCCTCTCTGTCTTCAACGAACAGTAGTCCAATTTCCACCAGCACCCTGTAGGTCAACAGCACCGATAGCGGTCGTTATTAACCCAGGCTTCAACCGATCCGGTATGGAAGTCATAGGTTTGATTCGCATCTTTGATTTGGCAAAAGTTTTACGCCGGATGTCCTTCCTGACGCAACCCTCTGTATTTATGCGGGCTTATGACCGGCACAATGGTTTGTGTCCTCTTGTGGCTACATTAAAACATTTTGTTTAATTATGCACTTTAAATGCACACCTGGTTCATTTTGACTTTACTGTCCCTTTAACGTCATTCAGCATAACTGGTTGGGTGGGTCACTGATGGTCTGGGGATTCATATCCAATGAATGGTTCCTCACATTCCCCTAACCTAAATCTGTCCAGAAGCTCACTGATGCTCTGACCCACTTTGGGAGGAGACCCCAAGAACCCAATCTACTGACCCAACAAGAGCGTGCCCAGATGGTATTTGGAGTGCATACAGGTGTGCGAAGGCCATAAACATTTTGTGTGATTACACTCATGCAATTTTGACCATCTTGCAATTTCTGTATTTTTTTATTTTGAATTCCTGAACTTTACAGTTTTTGGGTCCATTGACCAGAATGTCCCATTGTTTGTTTTCAGGAAATTATAGACCTTCTTAGTGCTAATGTTTGAAAAATTATTCCAAGGTGTCAGTTTCTGTGAAGTTTCTCCTCCGACAGCAGAGATTATTTGCTCCTTGCAATACAGAATGACAAAAGGGAATCTGAAGATGTCCAGTTGCCATATAGTTGCTGCAACAATAATGTATCACAAGGTAAGACTCTGGGGAAAGCCATCTACCTGCTCTGTATGCGGTTTAGGTGAGCTTATAGAGCTAAGAAAAAGCAATCAGCTCTCAGTAGAGAAAACAATGTCCACAATGAAAGAGAAGTGGAGTCAGCTACAATCCTCCTGTAGGGCATGTGTTCACATTTATCTTTGAGAATTAAAAGCGTGCTAAAGGCAACTGATGGATACAGATTCCGTGTTCAGGACTATCCAAAGTAATCCAAGTAATCCAAGTAACACCAGAATTAAGTCAAAGAACCAGACGTACTTCTAAGTTAGTTAAACTACTAGAAAAACAGGTAACACTAAAGCAACAGAGACTGAGGAATATAACACAACATTCAACAGGCCTGAACTGAACAGGATGAATCACACAAACTACATTCACTGACAGACAAGACAACCATGAACAAAGAGCAGGGAAGAGCAGACAAGACAGGTCTGGAGAACTTGGTTTTTTGGTTTTTGTTCATCTTGTGGCAAGAAGAGCAAGAAAACAGTGTCCAGTGGCCCATTTTGTGCTGGTCTAAAGGTGCAAACAACTGAAGATCACAAACACACACACACACACACACACGATGTCCAAGGTCATGGGAGAGCAGGGCATAAAATCAAGCACTTTAAGTATAAACGGTTAGCAAATTCACCTTTAGAGCAGATAAGATCTTCTTTCCCTTTCGGCTCTTCCCGTCAGGGGTCACCACAGCGAATCAGTTGCCTCCACCTAACCGAACAGATGTTTAAAACATCAGAAGCTCAGACCAACAGTTTACAAGCTACCAAATGCAGGACAGACAGCTGACAAAGCAGCATTAGGGTGAATGCGTGAAGTCATTGTTTTATAACATCATAATTAAATAAGACCATAATTATATACTCCATTAATCCAACATGTTGAAAGGACATGTTCCAATGTTTTCATGACAAGTAAAATTCCCATTTCCGTGTGCAACGCGTGTGATGGATTAGAGACAGTGGTGAGGACAGCCATGATGGATTAGAGACAGTGGTGAGGACAGCCATGATGGATTAGAGACAGTGGTGAGGACAGCCGTGATGGATTAGAGAAAGTGGTGAGGACAGCCATGATGGAGGGATTAGAGACAGTGGTGAGGACAGCCATGATGGATTAGAGACAGTGGTGAGGACAGCCATGATAGATTAGAGACAGTGGTGAGGACAGCCATGATGGATTAGAGACAGTGGTGAGGACAGCCATGATGGATTAGAGACAGTGGTGAGGACAGACATGATGGAGGGATTAGAGACAGTGGTGAGGACAGCCATGATGGATTAGAGACAGTGGTGAGCACAGCCATGATGGATTAGAGACAGTGGTGAGGACAAAAATGATGGATTAGAGACAGTGGTGAGGACAGCCATGATAGATTAGAGACAGTGGTGAGGACATCCATGATGGATTAGAGACAGTGGTGAGGACAGCCATGATGGATAAGAGACAGTGGTGAGGACAGCCATGATAGATTAGAGACAGTGGTGAGGACATCCATGATGGATTAGAGACAGTGGTGAGGACAGCCATGATGGATTAGAGACAGTGGTGATGGATTAGAGACAGTGGTGAGGACAGTCATGATGGATTAGAGACAGTGGTGATGGATTAGAGACAGTGGTGAGGACGAACATGATGGATTAGAGACAGTGGTGAGGACAGCCATGATGGATTAGAGACAGTGGTGATGGATTAGAGACAGTGGTGAGGACAGACATGATGGATTAGAGACAGTGGTGATGGATTAGAGACAGTGGTGAGGACAGTCATGATGGATTAGACACAGTGGTGAGGACAGCCATGATGGATTAGAGACAGTGGTGATGGATTAGAGACAGTGGTGAGGACAGCCATGATGGATTAGAGACAGTGGTGATGGATTAGAGACAGTGGTGAGGACAGCCATGATGGATTAGAGACAGTGGTGATGGATTAGAGACAGTGGTGAGGACAGACATGATGGATTAGAGACAGTGGTGAGGACAGACATGATGGAGGGATTAGAGACAGTGGTGAGGACAGCCATGATGGATTAGAGACAGTGGTGAGCACAGACATGATGGATTAGAGACAGTGGTGAGGACAGCCATGATGGATTAGAGACAGTGGTGATGGATTAGAGACAGTGGTGAGGACAGCCATGATGGATTAGAGACAGTGGTGAGGACAGACATGATGGATTAGAGACAGTGGTGAGGACAGCCATGATGGATTAGAAACAGTGGTGATGGATTAGAAACAGTGGTGAGGACAGCCATGATGGATTAGAGACAGTGGTGAGGACAGCCATGATGGATTAGAGACAGTGGTGATGGATTAGAGACAGTGGTGAGTACGGACATGATGGATTAGAGACAGTGGTGATGGATTAGAGACAGTGCTGAGGACAGACATTATGGATTAGAGACAGTGGTGAGGACAGCCATGATGGATTAGAGACAGTGGTGAGGACAGCCATGATGGATTAGAGACAGTGTTGATGGATTAGAGACAGTGGTGAGGACAGCCATGATGGATTAGAGACAGTGGTGATGGATTAGAGACAGTGGTGAGGACGGACATGATGGATTAGAGACAGTGGTGAGGACAGCCATGATGGATTAGAGACAGTGGTGATGGATTAGAGACAGTGGTGAGGACAGCCATGATGGACTAGAGACAGTGGTGATGGATTAGAGACAGTGGTGAGGACAGCCATGATGGATTAGAGACAGTGGTGATGGATTAGAGACAGTGGTGAGGACAGCCATGATGGATTAGAGACAGTGGTGATGGATTAGAGACAGTGGTGAGGACAGCTATGATGGATTAGAGACAGTGGTGAGGACAGCCATGATGGATTAGAGACAGTGGTGATGGATTAGAGACAGTGGTGAGGACAGCCATGATGGACTAGAGACAGTGGTGATGGATTAGAGACAGTGGTGAGGACAGCCATGATGGATTAGAGACAGTGGTGATGGATTAGAGACAGTGGTGAGGACAGCCATGATGGATTAGAGACAGTGGTGATGGATTAGAGACAGGAAGTGGGGCTTGAGGCAGAGGAAATGATGTTGAGGTTCTCTAGAAGAGAGCAGGTTGGATTGGATCAGAAATGAGTTCCTCAGAGGAACAGTGAAGGGGAGATGTTCTGGAGACACAGCTAGAGGAGCTGTTACCCTGTGGGTCACTGGTGTTTTATTTGTACCTTGTGTGTCGTGTTTCCTCTCCTTGGTTTGTCTTTTTCTCTCCACCAGAAATGAGGGAGCTGGAAGCAGGTGCAGCCTCGTTCTTTAGCTGCCATGTGATTGGTCAGGGGGTGGAACCCTGACTACTTTAACCCCATGTCGTTGCTTCTTTTGAGGCGTCTCACCACTAGGAATCATCCGCATTTTTGAGAATACTCATCATCCTCTGTTTCTCTCACTCTGTGCTCACCACCTGTTATCGGTGTACATCAGGGTGGATTCAACTCTTAATAAACCAGTTTTAGTTTCTTAGGAGGCCTCTATCTCTGCCGTCACACCTGATTGGAAAGACAAACTCACCAGTTCTTCTGCATCATACCTATATTTTGTCTTTTGAATCACACTACGAAGTGATCCTTTTAGGGTGTTTAAATACATTAATATAAAATCAGATGGGTATGAAGGGTTTACTCCCACAGCAGAGACAATGGGCTAGTGTTGCTCTCATGCCATCACAAGAAGTCTTGTCTGTCAGGATGTGCAGCTGCTTCTCTCTCTCTCCCTCTTCTGAGTCCCTCATACTTTCCACCTACCGGGGTGTGGCTGTTCCTGGCAGCAGAGCAGCACACCTGTGACTAATCACCAATCTATAGACCTTCATGAGGACCAGCTTTCCACCATTCATCGCCAGTTCGTTTGTACTGCTTGTCAGTATCTGCACCTTGGCTCTCTCTTGAACTTGCACCTTGACTTTTTTTGATAACTCTGTTCTCTCCGTGTTCCAGTTCCGGTCTGCTGCCTATTACCATTCCAGCCGCCTGCCTGCCTTCTCTTCTCCTGCCAATTCACCTGTCCAGCCTGTTCATCTGGTCCACCACATTCGTTGTTAAATAAATATCTTTTTCCTTTTTACCTGACGTTTGCGCATTTGGGTCCTAAGCAAACCACGACAGAACGAACTGGCCAAAATGGACCCAGCGGAGACCAATTCGGATCGCATCCGCCAGGCTCTTGCAAACCAAGGAGTTCTACTTGGACAACATGAGCAGCTGCTACATAGCCTCTTGGGGAGTCAAAAGACTTCACAAGACCAGATTTCACAGCTTAACTTCATGATCCAGGAACTTACCGGCAAACTCTCCACGTCCAGTATTCAAGGGCAGCCTGTTTCACTTCAACCTCAAGCCTCTGCTGTATCTCAGTCTCCACCGCCGCCCTTCAGAGAAGTGCACATTCCGGACCCTGACCATTATTCAGGTGATATGGGTAAATGTGGGAGTTTTTTACTGCAGTACTCACTGGTTTTTAGTCAAAAGCCAAACACTTATGCCTCTGACAATTCTAAAATTGCTTACATTATGGGACTTCTCCATGGGAGGGTGTTAGAGTGGGCAGCTGCAAAATGGCAAAACCAACCTCATATGCGCAATGATTACATGACTTTTGAACAGGAGCTGAGAAAAGTTTTTGATCACCCTGTCCAGGGCAGAGAAGCTTCTAAGAGGCTCCTCTCGATAACCCAAGGGACTCGTAGTGTGGCAGACTACTCGGTTGAATTCCGGACTCTAGCAGCCGAGAGTGGGTGGGATGATTTGGCTCTGCAGAGCGTGTTCTTGAATGGACTTTCTGAACAATTGAAAGATGAACTTGCTGTAAAAGAAGATCCTGCAAATCTTGATTCTTTAATTTTGACATCCATTAAAATGGACAATCGAATCCGTGAGCGTCGTAGGGAGCGTTCCAGCCGCCATAGTTCCACCTTGTCTAACCCTCGCAGTGTCCCACCAAGCCGGTTTAGCGCATCACCTCCTCACAAGCCTGTTGTCCCGACCACTGCAACTTCTGAGGAAGAGCCAATGCAGGTGGCTCGGGCAAAACTAACACAAAATGAGAGGCAGCGTAGAATCAGGGCTGGCGTTTGTATATATTGTGGGATTCAGGGACATTTTCTCGCCACATGTCCTGTTCGGCCAAAAGACTAGGCTCATCAGTGAATATGGGGGTGCTGGTGAGCCACGTTTCCTCCTCTAATCCCCCAACAAAAATGCTACTTCCTGCTATGCTCTGTTTTCGTAACTCTACTCTGCCGTTGACTGCCCTAGTGGATTCCGGAGCTGAGGACAATTTTATGGACTGTAATCTGGCTCAACAAACTGGGTTGGATAGGGTACCCCTTGCTACTCCACTAGCAGCAAATGCTCTAGATGGGAAGCTAATCTCAAAGGTGACCCATTGTTCAGAACCAGTTAAACTTTTGTTATCAGGCAACCATCAAGAACAACTGCAGTTTAAATTAATTTCTTCACCTCAGACTCCGTTAATTTTGGGATATCCTTGGTTAAAACGACATAATCCGAATTTTGATTGGGTCATTGGAAAGGTGTTAAGTTGGAGTTCTTTCTGTCACTCGAAATGTTTGCAATCTGCTCTTCCTCCACCAGGTTCCACCATGCCCTCTACAGTGCCTCCAGATCTAAGTCATGTTCCTGATTTATATCATGATCTAGCACAAGTTTTTAGTAGGGAGCAAGTACTTTCGCTTCCACCCCATAGACCTTATGACTGTGCCATTGACCTTCTTCCAGGTTCAACTCTGCCTTCCAGCCGTCTGTATAGTTTGTCCAAACCAGAGAATGAAGCAATGAAGCAGTATATAAGAGACTCTTTAGCAGCGGGTATAATCAGACCTTCCTCCTCTCCTGTTGGTGCTGGTTTTTTCTTTGTTAGTAAGAAGGATGGGTCACTTCGCCCCTGCATTGACTACCGAGGGTTAAATAACATAACAATGAAAAACAAATATCCTCTTCCTCTCATCAATTCTGCATTTCAATCTCTTCACAATGCTACCATCTTTTCTAAACTGGACCTTCGCAATGCGTACCATCTTGTGCGCATTCGCAAGGGGGACGAGTGGAAAACGGCATTCAATACACATTTGGGCCATTTTGAATATCTGGTAATGCCTTTTGGGTTGACAAATGCTCCTGCAGTTTTTCAAGCCCTGGTCAATGATGTATTGAGAGATTTTTTGAATCATTTTGTGTTTGTCTATTTGGACGATATTTTGATTTTCTCTCCGTCTGTAGATGAGCATGTTACCCATGTCCGCCAGGTGCTGCAGAGGCTGCTGGAGAACAAACTATTCGCCAAGGCAGAGAAGTGCGAGTTCCATGTTGAGTCGGTTGGATTTCTCGGTTACATCATTGACAGTGGGCAGGTGAAACCAGATCCCTCAAAGATCCATGCAGTTTCGCAGTGGCCAGTCCCAGAGACCCGTAAACAACTTCAAAGGTTTCTCGGATTTGCTAATTTCTACCGCCGTTTCATCTGGAACTACAGTTCTGTGGCAGCTCCTCTGACTCGTCTCACCTCCCTCAAGATCCCTTTTGTGTGGTCTTCAGACGCAGATGAAGCCTTTCAGGCTCTTAAGAGACGTTTTACTGAAGCGCCTGTTCTCACTCATCCTGACCCAACACTGCAGTTCATTGTTGAGGTGGATGCTTCGGATACTGGTGTTGGAGCTGTTTTGTCTCAGCAATCTGCCTCTGACCAAAAACTGCATCCTTGTGCCTTCTTCTCACGCCGTTTATCCACCGCAGAACGGAATTACACCATAGGCGATCGAGAACTTCTTGCTATCAAGTTGGCCTTGGAGGAGTGGCGGCACTATCTGGAGGGAGCAGAACACCCGTTTGTTGTCTGGACAGATCACAAAAACTCATCGTACATCCAGTCTGCTAAGCGGCTCAACTCCCGTCAGGCTAGATGGGCTTTGTTTTTCGGACGTTTTAATTTTACCTTGACCTATCGACCTGGTTCAAGAAACACCAAACCCGATGCCCTTTCCCGACAGTTTTCTCCTGCTGACTCACCTGACATTGCTGAAAACATTCTTCCACCTTGTATTTTAGCTGCTGTTACTTGGGAGATCGAGTCCTGCATCAGGAGAGCTCAAGAGACTGATCCTGACCCGGGTAATGGTCCTCCAAACTGTTTGTATGTCCCACAGGCTGTCCGTTCCCAGGTCATCCAGTGGGGGCACACGTCCCGATTTGCCTGCCATCCGGGAATTCGCCAAACCCTGGCCCTCCTCAAATGCCATTTCTGGTGGCCAACAATGGAGAAGGACACCAGAGAATATGTTTTAGCCTGTACAGTTTGTGCTCGAGGGAAGACGTCCAATCAACGGCCAGCTGGTCTTCTCCGCCCCTTGCCCATTCCAACTCGTCCCTGGTCTTACATTGCCCTTGACTTTATTTCTGGTCTTCCCATCTCTCAAGGTAACTCCATTATTACGACCATAATTGACCGCTTTTCTAAATCTGTTCATTTTGTGCCCTTACCCAAGCTTCCTACTGCCCGCGAGACTGCTGACTTGCTTGTCCAACACGTATTTCGGTTACATGGGACTCCTCTGGACATTGTTTCTGATAGAGGACCACAGTTCATTTCCCAGGTGTGGAGGCGTTTCTGTGAAGCCTTGGGTGCTCGAGTGAGTCTGTCTTCCGGCTTTCATCCAGAGACTAATGGTCAGTGTGAGCGAGCTAATCAACACTTGGAGGCTGCCTTTCGCTGTGTTGTGGCACAAAATCCTGCGGACTGGAGTTCATATCTTCCTTGGGTGGAATACGCACACAATTCTCTCCCATCAGCCGCTACTGGTATGTCACCTTTTGAATGTGCTCTTGGATATTTGCCTCCACTGTTTCCTGAACAGGAAGCAGAGATCACTGTTCCATCCGTCCAAGAGCATGTCCGGCGCTGTCGGGAGATTTGGAGGTGTGCTCGTTCAGCCCTGCTTCGTTCCGCTGAGCGAAACAAGCGGATCGCTGATAGACACCGGACTCCAACTCTGCCCTACCAGGTGGGTCAAAAAGTGTGGCTGGCGGCTAAAAACATTCCCCTGCAGGTAGAGTCTAGGAAATTGGCACCCCGTTTCATTGGTCCATTTGAGGTTGTTGAAGTGGTAAATCCGGCCGCTGTTCGTCTGAGTTTGCCGCCTTCCATGAAAATTCATCCCACCTTTCATGTGTCTCAACTAAAACCGGTCCATTCTAGTCCTCTCTGCCCTCCTACCGATCCCCCTCCTTCCCCCCGGGTCATTGATGACCATCCAGCGTTTACCGTTCGCCGTCTTTTGGATGTTCGCCGTCGTGGCCGTGGCTACCAGTACTTGGTTGACTGGGAGGGTTATGGTCCGGAGGAGCGTTCCTGGGTGTCCCGCAGCCTCATCCTGGATCCCGAGTTGATTGTGGACTTTTACCGTGCCCATCCTGACAAGCCTGGTGGACCGCCAGGGCGCGTCGTTGAGGGGGTTGTACTGTCAGGATGTGCAGCTGCTTCTCTCTCTCTCCCTCTTCTGAGTCCCTCATAGTTTCCGCCTACCGGGGTGTGGCTGTTCCTGGCAGCAGAGCAGCACACCTGTGACTAATCACCAATCTACAGACCTTCATGAGGACCAGCGTTCCACCATTCATCGCCAGTTCGTTTGTACTGCTTGTCAGTATCTGCACCTTGGCTCTCTCTTGAACTTGCACCTTGACTTTTTTTGATAACTCTGTTCTCTCCGTGTTCCAGTTCCGGTCTGCTGCCTATTACCATTCCAGCCGCCTGCCTGCCTTCTCTTCTCCTGCCAATTCACCTGTCCAGCCTGTTCATCTGGTCCATCACATTCGTTGTTAAATAAATATCTTTTTCCCTTTTACCTGACGTTTGCGCATTTGGGTCCTAAGCAAACCACGACATTGTCACAGTACCATTTTACTCTGATTTAAACTATTAGGCTTTCCTTGATATAACTGAGTTAAATTTGAGTAGGATATACCTCCCTTGCAGGGTAGAACTCTCTAACAATGTGTTTTTGTGAACAGTGGTTGGGATTTAGCTCTGCTGTGTTCCCAGCATACAAACCATTTTTCATACTGGTCAAAAGAGTGAAGAAATGATGCAGTGGCATCCAGGCTGAGGTCAGCTTTCCAGATAGAGTTCCCTGATATCAATATTATTTTGGTGTAAAAAAAACCCCAAAAGCTATTAGTTGACCTTCTGCCTACCCTGCATAAATACACTCCACCACTTTCTCCAGGTGACTAATGTTGTGCTGCCTGTTCTTGAAGAATCAGAATAATTTTACTTGACAGTAGCATCCAATAGCTCACAGAGAGTGGTTCTGAAAAGGATGGAGGTGGCTCACTTCCTCCTGCAATCACACTGTATAACAAGCCCTTGTCTCAATGCTCAGTGTATTCCTAAACAGTTGTATTCAACGTCAGACAGACATTGTCCAGCAGGATTCAGCCATTTGTTGTCCTTTGAGATGGGCTTTGTGTGTGGACATCAACAGACTGCCCTGGCAGTGCAGGACAGCCGTCAGTAGAAACGCGAACAAAGAAGATGTTCCCTGTAAAAAATGAAATGAAAGGGACATTTCTTATACATCAATCAATGTTGTTGTCAGTATGTGTGACTCAAGGCCTGTCCATCCTGGGGATTTGAACGACCAAACACCACGATACTAATTTGCAGTGTAATGACACATCAAACTGTCACCGGTCTGAATATCAGGGGCCACAATGGTGAGACCCAGCTCACTGTGACACTCTGCATATTTGTCCCTCTGTCAACATAATTACATTTCAGAGTTCATGGCAGCAGGATCAGTTGTGTCAGTCTTCACCCATGACATGTTCATCTGTGTTGTTCTTCAGCAGACATGTTGATGGCATAATTCTAAATTTACATAATCAGGTTTATTCTATTCTTTTCTATTCTATTCTATTCTATCCAGGTTTATTTTATTCCCTTAAAAATCCAACAAAAAATATTAAAGATCGATAGATAGATGGGTGGGTAGGCAGACACACAGACAGATAGACAGAAAGACAGACAGACAGATACTTTATTAATCCCAAAGGGAAATTATGCACAGGAGCTAAATTCCTGAAGCGACATGTTGTTGCAAAGGATCCAAGCATACAGCCGTGTTTATTATGTTATCACGTGAAAAGAATTGACCGAACATATTGATTCCTGCTTTGCATATTGTGTAATCCGGATGGCAGAAGGGATGAGGGAATGTCAGGGATGGATGGCATTTGCCCTGAGTACCTCAAGTCTCTGGATGTCTGTCTCTGTAACATCGCATGGCAGTTGGGGACACTACCTTTGGATTGGCAGACTGGGATTGTGGTCCCGTCTTTCAAAAAGGGGGACCAGAGGGTGTGTTCCGACTATAGGGGGATCACACTCCTCAGCCTCCTGAAGAAAGTCTATTCCAGGGTACTGGAGAGGAGGATTAGACAGATAGTCGAACCGTGGATTCAGGAGGAACAATGCGGTTTGTGGGGAGTGCTGGGGTTCATTGTCCTTTGTCTGATCCCAGTACGACCAAAGCCATAGCTTGGGTTGTAGTAAGTTGTTGGACCTCGGCAGGGCTGTTTTCTGTTTAATTTCCATTGAGATATAATGCAAACAAACTGTACACAAGAAAATAAATATTTTCTTGTGTACAGTTTTGGCCGGCGTCTACCCTGAAGTTGGGGCCGCTAGCCGAGTTAGCTCCGGTCTAACATTTGTCCATGTCTCTCACCTACTGAGCCGTTTTGTCTTCGTCAAGCATAGCCGTTTATATTCTTTGATTGTGATTGACCTCACATTGTCGTGTGGGGAACCCCGATGCTTTATTCACCACGACAGAACCCACAAAGCCAGCGTCTACCCGGATGGCCGGACCGTAACGCTGAAGCGGCCCTCGTCTTGGCGTTCGCCCGTTCCACACACATGGAGACGTTACGGCTTCGTCGGACACAACCGTTTGTTTTCTTGTGATGGCGAAGAAAAACAAGACAAAATCTGATATTGTTTTATTGAGGAATTTCCACGGGTTCCTGCTCATATTGTATGATGGTAATAGGTTCAGGTAATAATTGCTCTGTTGCATAGAGAAGTGTTTATTTCAGCTTTAATGGATGGAAAACAAAAACAATCCCAATGTAAAAGCTACAGTCTAAATTAATGTTTAAAACATTCCTGTTTGTATTGAAACCTGTAATCCAGAGTGAGATTAGATCTAATTTAATGTGGTTTATTGGCACAGATTGACACATTGCTTACCTGTTTGTACAGAGATAATTAATCTGTCTCTCATGCCGTGTGTGTGTGTGTGTGTGTGTGTGTGTGTGTGTGTGTGTGTGTGTGTGTGTGTGTGTGTGTGTGTGTGTGTGTGTGTGTGTTTGGGAGGGTTTGCAAAATATATGGAGAAAATGCTTTGGAGAAATCCATATTCCATCATCAGTGAAAGAAAAGGGATAGTCATGAGTAGTAATAGACTGTTAATTAGCTGTTATAATAATTATTTATTACCATGGCGACCACAGATCTAATATGAACTTCCTGGTCGAAGCGCCACAGCCTGACTGTCAGCTGAAGCCCAGAAACACAATCAGGGATTGTCGGCAAGAGATTAGAAGATATTTTCCTCTTCAGGCAGAGTAAATTGGTTTTGGATTAAGGCTGATTGATTGCTGTTGAGGTACACAGCAGTGTGTGTGAACACACACATCATTTTAGTCCAAGACACCCAAAGGATCCACAGTGAGTGGAATCAGTAGTAATATGTTGCTTTGCATCGTCCGCGCTTCTCATTAAGCACCTGCTGTGTGTGTGTGTGTGTGTGTGTGTGTGTGTGTGTGTGTGTGTGTGTGTGTGTGTGTGTGTGTGTGTGTGTGTGTGTGTGTGTGTGTGTATGCATGTTATCATTAACAGTTAACTTCCATATAGAGACCATAAAGGTCTGACTAGAGATCATAAAGGTCTGACTAGAGACCATAAAGGTCTGACTAGAGACCATAAAGGTCTGACTAGAGACCGTAAAGGTCTGACTAGAGACCATAAAGGTCTGACTAGAGACCATAAAGGTCTGACTAGAGACCATAAAGGTCTGACTAGAGACCATAAAGGTCTGACTAGAGACCATAAAGGTCTGACTAGAGACCATAAAGGTCTGACTAGAGACCATAAAGGTCTGACTCTAGACAGACGAGTCATGTCTGACATTGTGAACAGTTTCTATGATGAGTTGATGAATGCAATAATAGATCAGCTTTTGAGGTGAAGCTAAAATCATGAATCAGCCCTCATTGGTCTTTTTGGTCTTGTTCAGACTGGTCGCCTATATCCGATTTTTAGCCCATCCAGATTGATATCAGATATGTCATTTGTAGTCTGAACAGTCCCATACCTCATGGTATCCGATTTTTGCAGGACGGATTGAAACCACATTCTGGAGGTAGTGTTGCTGTCACTCCTCCTGTAAGCTTCTGCTTCATGGCTGCTTCTTTTGTCTCACAACCAGCTAAATGTTTGCATGCACTCAAATTAACCAATCATATTTGAATAACCAATCAATGATTAATGTCTGTGACTCATTTGGCTTCTTCTCCATTGTGCTCTGTCTCTCTGAACTGCTTAGTCATGGAGAAATAATGAGTGATAAATAAAGACGGTGCTCAGATCCAGTCATCCATTTATTTGTAGAAAACTAACCAATTCTCTGCATGTTTCTGGAGGTGGGAGGAAGGAGAACCCAACAGAACCCACACAGACACGGGGGGAACACACACACTCCTCACACAAAGGATTTGCACCAGGACCTTGTTGCTATGAGGTAACGGCGCTAACCGCTGCGCCACCATGCTGCCCATGCATTCCTGATCGTTGTCATGAAACAAGTTTTTTGTCAATATATAAATAAAACTGATTTGCCTCAGTGGGAAGTGAATCGCAATAAGAGTCACGACTCCTAATGAACAATCAACTGCAACCTGGTAGTCCATCTACCTGCTGCGGCCAGCAGGTAGATGGACTACCAGGTAGAAGGACTACCAGGTGGAAGGACTACCAGGTAGAAGGACTACCAGGTAGAAGGACTACCAGGTAGATGGACTACCAGGTAGAAGGACTACCAGGTAGATGGACTACCAGGTAGAAGGACTACCAGGTAGAAGGACTACCAGGTAGAAGGACAACCAGGTAGATGGACTACCAGGTAGATGGACTACCAGGTGGAAGGACTACCAGGTAGAAGGACTACCAGGTACAAGGACTACCAGGTAGATGGACTACCAGGTAGAAGGACTACCAGGTAGATGGACTACCAGGTAGAAGGACTACCAGGTAGAAGGACTACCAGGTAGATGGACAACCAGGTAGATGGACTACCAGGTAGATGGACTACCAGGTAGAAGGACTACCAGGTAGATGGACTACCAGGTATAAGGACTACCAGGTAGAAGGACTACCAGGTAGAAGGACTACTAGGTAGAAGGACAACTAGGTAGATGGACTACCAGGTAGATGGACTACCAGGTAGAAGGACTACCAAGTAGAAGGACAACTAGGTAGATGGACTACCAGGTAGATGGACTACCAGGTAAATGGACTACCATATTCCGGAATTCCATGCACTGCTGAATTTACCTGGACTTCTAAAGAAGACACTGTGATACCAATGGAAGTTATGAAACACATAAACTATAAAATCTAGCAAACTGACAATATGAAATGGACCATGAACTTTCCTGAGAGGTCTAGATCAGTGGTTCTTAACCTTGTTGGAGGTACCGAACCCTGCTGTTTTCATATGCTCACTCACCGAACCCTTCTTTAATATAAAAAAAAAATTATTTCAAATTCAAGACGTTTTACTGGTGTATTTAATGAATTGTGCATTAATGTCACCTTTTTCAAAGAACAAAACCAAGACAGTGCATGAACTCACATGAAATGACCTACCTGTAAATCAGTGTGACTTCTGCTGTTGTTGTTATAGAGACCAGTTCAGATATGTGTGGCTTCACCTTGGCAAGTGTTACTCTGATGTCATTTTCACAGCAAAGTCTGTTTCTGTTGTTTTCCATCAGCTGAAGGAAGTGTTCCTTTATTTTACCAGTGCCAGACTAGAGTTGCTCAACTTGACATTACAAATCCTGCAGAACGCTGACTCCCATCACGTTCCGTTATACAGTACATGTAAATTCACGTTGCACATATTCGTCCGACCACTTTCTGTTTTTGCTCAACATAGTTACTATGAATTAAAATATTAAGAAAGCAATCAGATGACGTACCATCATGACAGGCAGAAATCCACTACTGAGTGCTCAAAATCCCCTGTAGCACAGGTAGGCTAATGATGTAGTGTCATGTGATCACCTGCAGCCAGTGATGGCTAAGGGGGGTGTGTCATCACCAATTGACACAATGTGTCAAACGTACACAGTGATTCGTGTATGTTCGGCAAAAACACCTGACACATCATGACGGGTATTTTGTCTTGACCTCCAACGAAACCCTGAGACCGACTCACCGAACCCCTAGGGTTCGACTGAACCCAGGCTAAGAACCACTGGTCTAGATGGTGTACTTCCTGTACTAGCTGGTTCTGGGTAGGTGCAGACACAAAGGTTCTATGGGCTCCTGTGCGTGGCTTGTTTTGTTGTTCAAGCTTTAATGTTCTGTCACAAGCTGACATCTGTCTGCAATGAGTACTGCAAGAGTAAATAGAATCTAATAAAGTCAATGAAAAGTAGTCTAAAATAGTATACTTTTAAAAGTCACCTACAAAAGTAGAGATAGTCTGGTCGCCTCTGGCGTTAAGGTTTGACGAAGGACCGACTTGAGAATCCAAGGCTGCCTTGTTGGTCAATTATAAATTCCCTACAAGGCTTAAAATGGATCACTGAACATTCAGAATGGACTTGGGGTTACTTTAGGGATTTTTAAATCAGTGACATATTTTATATAAACATTTCAAATGTTCAGACAAAATATATTGTGATCTAGATGACCCCGCCCCTCATCCATCTTAATTGGGAGACACCTGTAGACAATCATTTACAAGGACTCGCAGCCGTCACACAGTAACACCCAAATAAACCACAGAGGACTTCTACAATTGAGTGTTTGTTTAAAAAAATAAGTCAATGTTTATTTAAATAGTTCTGTGTGTTGGAGGGCAATGCAAAATGTTTTTTTTATTTTCCTGTAAATCAGACCAATCATCGCCCCAACTTCTATGTGTTACCTTGTGGGGTCCTGGGGTAAATACTACTGGGTCACACATGTAAGTTGGGGTGACCCACTGGAGTCCTGGGGTAGACAGCACAGTCAGCACTGTTCCTTTGTTAGCGGTTCACTGTGTGACGGATGAGCAGGTCTCTTGTGTTTGAGTGGAATAAAAACTCAGTGTTTCTGAAGCTGCTGCTGCTCCATGCTTGCTGCTCATTGGCCACTGTCTTCTACTTCCTGTTCACAGTCACAGACACTGTCAGCCTATTACAACAGTCCTATCTCTGTGACTGTTCTCATTCCATATTCAGACTAAATGAGCAGGTGCTTAAGTGAGGTCATCTTCGTGAACTCTCAGTGGACTTAAGGAGGGACGGGACTCTTCTGGAGGGTTGGATTACTCCCTCCTGACCCGTTACCAAAGGTGATTCTCCAGATTTTTAGAGGAGAGGGGGCTCTGGTAGTTAGTCCTACCACTTCTTTTTGTGGCAGACGATAGTAGTCGACCTGCAGGTCAGAGGAACAGTTGTCATTAAAATTATGTATCCCTTGACCCTACTTGAAGGTCATTTCCTGGCAGCAATTACTGGCTGTGTCTTTAAGGACAGCCTTTCTGGTTGTTAGTGTAGACAGTCCCATGGCGTATCACCTTTAGTGTGTGTGTGTGTGTGTGTGTGTGTGTGTGTGTGTGTGTGTGTGTGTGTGTGTGTGTGTGTGTGTGAGGGAGAGAGACAGAGGGAGCCTAGCGTAGGGTAGCGGTATTGTCTCCTCTGTGAAGAAGCCTCCTCTACAGCTCAGGTGTCTTCTTGTAAATGTCAAGACCCTCAGCTCAGGGAGGAGACTGTCAGGAGGAGACCTGAAGTGTTTCTGATCAGATAAATATTCACATCTGGTGGATGTGACTGCATTATATCAACATTTTTTTATTTCCACATCCACATGAAAACCTTTACTTGGGCTGTTCTAAAAGCCTCCCAGGTGTGAGAAGTTCCTCTGGAGCATCCTGGGTTTCATTCAGAGTGTTTGAGGAACATCTGCAAAAATCAAGAAAAAAATCACAGAAAACAAACTGCAAGATGGTGGATGGTGCAACTTTATGCACCAAACTAAAACATGCATTACACTGCTCCATCTAAGATGCGTCACATCCATAGGGATGTGCATTTAATTCACTTCAATTACTTCAAAGGTGCAAAATTTGAGTGAAAGTTGCTAAATCTAAGTGGATTGTATTTAATCTGTTAATTTTTCACCATTCAGCCACGCTTTGGTGTGTTAAACAGCAAGATTTACTTCCACTGAGAAACGTCCAGATGGAGGTTAAATAAAGGTTAGGTGCACAACGGTAGTGGCGAGCTGTCTGTGTCTCTGTGGGTTGTCTCTGGGTCCTCCTGTTTCCTCTCACCTCCAGAAACGTGCAGCTGAGGGGTCTTGACCACTCCCAGTTGACCGTAGGTGTGGGTGATGGGATCAGTGTCTTCATCTCCTGGTGAGTGTTCCTGGTCAGAGTCGCTCACAGCGGTGCCAGGAAGGCTCGGCCCACTGGTAGATGTGCTGAAGGCTAGTCCGCGTTCTCTGAGACCACATAAACTGGCTCTGATGATGATGTCACTATACATGGAGCATCACGCTGGGGAACCACAGACTGTCCAGAGTGACCCTGATGACCCCAGACCACAATCAAAGCTTCTTCATGAACATCGGAATAGAACCACAGAGTACTGGGATACAAATGGCCGACACAACACCAGATGATATGATGGCAGACCAGTTCTATGTCCTTAAAGATGGGACCTGCTGGTCATTCTGCAAAACTCTGGTACGGGTTAAAGAAGGGGGGGGCTGCAGGGTGGGACAGTGGGTAGCACTGTTACCGCAAAGCAAGGCGGTTCCAGGTTGGAGTCCCGCTCTGTGTGGAGTTTGCATGTTCTCCCCATGTCTGTGTGGGTTCTCTCCGGGTTCTCTCACACCCCAAGTCAGCTGGGATAGGCTCCAGCTCCCCGTGACCCGCTAAGGCGGATAAAGCGGTGAATAGAAGATGAATGGATGTATGGATGGGTTAAAGAAGGCGGGGTCACCACCTCCGTGTTGGGGTGTGTAAGATGTGCTTAGTCTAATAGAAATACATCGATCAATGGATGTTCTGTTGACCTCTAAAGTGTCTCCAAATGGGATGAATTACATAGAACCATCAAAGTTCAGAAAATAACTATCGTCAAATGAAAAAAAAAAAACTTTTAATGAAGAGCAGCTTAATGTATTAGTTCAGGACCACTGGCTCCAGTTCTGAGGCGCGCTTCATTTACGTAGTGGGACAGTCAGCTGTTCACCTGCAAAGACAAAAGAGGCACAGAATGTAAATGAAGTCATGTGATACTAACAGCATGTCTGAAGGCAGATCATGTGAAGGGTTAACAACTGAACCCACTACAGACTCTAACCTTTGAGCAGACCTGTACTCCAACATACAGCCTGACCCCTGAAACAGCCTCTGACACACTGAAACATGACTGATGTGCTCTAACAGGTCGGACAGGAGCTGCTGGTCTCCTGTCCGACCACAGCTTCGTCTATTTACATGAATTCTTGTAGAAACACGCAAACACAAAGGACGATTTGACGTGGGTCACGTTCCAGACATCCAGACGGATTGTGAGCGATACGTCGGTGACGACGAGAAGACGAGAAGTCGTTTCATTCAACGCTGAAAACAGATGGTAGTGGATTCGTCAGGGTGGAATTACCTTCTTTAAAGTGCACAAGTGTGACATTAGCATCTCCCCCAGTGCTCTCTGTTTTAGCACTCTGGTTAATTAGACAGGTGATAGGAGTGACACTGATTGACATTATAAAAAGCTGCACCATCACCTCATCATTCCCAGCACTCCCTCCCTTCCCTTCCTTCCTCTCTCTGCTCAGAGTTGCCATCAGAGGAATTACTTAAGATGAAAGACACTATGGGAAAGAAAAGATTATCCCCTGACAGATATTATCAGTACAAGCCTTATGGAGAGACTGACTGACTCTACTTTGTCTCTCTTTCTCCATCTTTCTGTTTCTTTGCTCCCGATGGGGAGAGAGATGCAGAACGGAGGTAGAGCAGTGAGTGAGCTCTGTCAGTAGAGGAGCTCTGCTAAGTCTGGCTCCACTACAAAGGTTAGCAGATCTGACTGTCAATAGTGTCTTTGGGTGGGAGGGGGGGGGGAGGAGACATGGAGGTGAGCCGGTGGGGGGAGGCGGGGGGCGGTCGCTTTGAGAGAAAGAGATACTTTGATATTTCGGAATGTTAGAAGGGTGAATGTGGAGAACTGGAGGTTGGGGATCTAATTACCGGGCCATAATTGGGGGCTGGGGAATAGGTTGCCGTCCTCTCAACTCGCTGCAGATCAATTATGTTAAGAGAACATCTGTAAGTAGAGCTTAATGAGGTCCATTAGAGCAACATGCGCTGCCTTCCCTAACGCTGCTTGTCAGCTTCTTGGATGAGCTGGAGTGTGCTGCTGACTGGGGACCTGCTGGGGGGCTTTAAATAGGAGAGGAGGCTCCGCTCCCCGCCACAAACCCAGAGACGGCGAGGAAGAGGAGGGAGACGCCGGGGAAGCTAGGAAACTGGTCCGGGAGGTGCAGCGGATGATTCCCCATCTGGAGCCCAGAGCCAACCGGGTCCAGAGTCCTGCTGACGGGTCGTCCAGAGACTGTGTGGAGTAAAGAGGAGAAGGACCACCTCAGGACCTCAGGGTTTGTTCTGGGCACCCCTAGCTGTACGCCAAGGTACGTCTGTTTCCGGCTTCCACTGTAACTCTGAGTGGAGTGAGGACTGCAGAGACCTCAACGTGTTTCACCCCGTGTTAACCTGAGGGACTGAGTGGAGCTGCTGGTGGTGGAGAGGATGAGGCTCTGGGCTGAGGATGAGGCACTGGGATGAGTATGAGGTACTGGGCTGAGGATGAGGTACTGGGATGAGGATGAGGTACTGGGCTGAGGATGAGGCACTAGGATGAGGATGAGGTACTGGGCTGAGGATGAGGCACTGGGATGAGGATGAGGTACTGGGATGAGGATGAGGCACTGGGATGAGGATGAGGTACTGGGATGAGGATGAGGTGCTGGTCTGAGGATGAGACTCTTGGCTGAGGTTCTAGGCTGAAGATGAGGCACTGGGATGAGGATGAGGTTCTGGGCTAAGGATGAGGTTCTGGTCTTATCTGAGAATGAGGTCCTGGTCTGAGGATGAGGTTCTGGTCTGAGGATGAGACTCTGGGCTGAGGATGAGGTTCTGGTCTGAGGATGAGACTCTGGGCTGAGGTTCTGGGATGAAGATGAGGCACTGGGATGAGGATGAGGTTCTGGTCTGAGGATGAAGTTCTGGTCTGAGGATGAGATTCTGGTCTGAGGATGAGGTTCTGGTCTTGTCTGAGGATGAGGTTCTGGTCTGAGAATGAGGTTCTGGTCTGAGGATGAGACTCTGGGCTGAGGTTCTGGGCTGAAGATGAGGCACTGGGATGAGGATGAGGTTCTGGTCTTGTCTGAGGATGAGGTTCTGGTCTGAGGATGAGGTACTGGTCTTGTCTGAGGATGAGGTTCTGGTCTGAGGATGAGTTTCTGGTCTGAGGATGAGGTTCTGGTCTTGTCTGAGGATGAGTTTCTAGTCTGAGGATGAGGTTCTGGTCTTGTCTGAGGATGAGGTTCTGGTCTGAGGATGAGGTTCTGGTCTTGTCTGAGGATGAGGTTCTGGTCTTGTCTGAGGATGAGGTTCTGGTCTTGTCTGAGGATGAGGCACTGGGCTGAGGTTCTGAGACCAGGATGAGGTTCTGGTCTGTTTATTCTGGTTTATTCTGATCTATGTGTGTACTGAGGAAGAGGAGTTTTCCATGTGATGAAGACCTGATCCCGGTGACAGCCACCCCCCCTCGCTGTGGTCTCTATCTTCCATTCTTCTGGAGGATGAGTAGCTGGAGGAATGCGATGAGGAGGGGGGGGACAGGGAACGGGGTGGTAGCCTCACACTCACACACACACACTCACACTCACACACACACACACACACACACACACACACACACACACACACTGGCAGCAGATAGGGCGTGTTGGAATAATTCAATCCGTGACCAAACCTAATTACTGAGGTAACAGCTGTCAGCGCTAATGCAGCTCATCACTCAGAACCAGCAGAACATCTCTGACCCGTCTCGTTACTGCTGGAGCCGCATGCCCCCCCCCACCCCCAAACCCCCCACCCCCACCAGAACGTAGAAGGCAGGAACTTACACCCTTTCACATTGTGTGTTGGAACACTGTTTGGTATGGGAACTGCTGATTGGACCCGTGTGGGAGCAGCGTGACGGACAGGAGCGTCCTCCTGTCACGTGACCTGACGAAGGGAAGGGGGTTCTGAGTCCGTGTGGCCCCGTTCTGGGGGTGTTTTAACTGGTGTGTGTTTGTTTGTGCCTTACTGAGGAGACACTGAACGAAGGTGGACTTCCTTCTACATTCGTTCATCAGCTGGATCATATCAACTATAAAGGTGATATTTTCTGATCAATGAGATGAAGACGAGTGGAATCAGTCACGTCTCCATCCTGACTCACCTGAAACCTGTAGTGTCACTGGTGTGGACCTAAAACCAGAGACCATGTTCAGTACTCTGTTTTCATTTCAGTTTATTATTACTTTGTTTGTCTTCAATTTATTTTATTTTTACTTTATTTAATGTTTTGATTTCATTTTAACTTTATTTATTTGTCTTCATTTTATTTTATTTTACTTGTCTTGATTTTATTTCATTATTACTTTATTTATTTGTCTTAATTTTATTTTATTTTAACTTTATTTATTTGTCTTCATTTTATTATGACTTCATTTATTTGTATTAATTTTATTTTAACTTTATTTATTTGTCTTCATTTTATTATGACTTCATTTATTTGTATTAATTTTATTTTAACTTTATTTATTTGTCTTCATTTTATTTTATTTTTACTTTATTTGTCTTCATTTTATTTCCACGCCTCGTGTCTCATAAATGAATCGGGAGTGGGGTCAGTGGGCCGCGGCTTGGAAGGAATAATGAATTACGTGGGTTTTCTTCCGGTAGCTGGAGCCGCCACACAATGGGTTAATTACCTCCACGCTCACGGACACGCGCGGCTCCACGGACACGCGCGGCTCCACGGACACGCGCGGCTCCCCAGCTGTCAGTCACACCTGGACGCAGCCTCAGAACTGACGCTTTAACTGTCCACTCACCTGGAAACCGGTCCGTGTGATCCGACCAGAGTCACCGACACGCGTGGAGTCACGTGGGGTTGTAGGTCAGCAGCGCGCGTGACGACCTGTCCTGACGGTCACGCCGCGCCACGCGCTCCTCCAAACACACACCTGTCCTTCCGTCTCCACGTCCTGCGTGTCTGCGCCGGAGACACCCGGGGGTCCACAAATAAGTGGGCGTTCCCGTGACGCGCACGTGACGCGGTCGGTAATAAGTGGGTGACCTTATCGTGGGGGTGTCATGTCCAGCCGGTGACGGATTGAGACGTTCGGACCTAATGATGCGTGACTCCTCTCGGCTCCCGCCACTCGGCCGCTGATGCGTGGGGACTCCGGCTTTGGCCACGCACACTCCGGGCGGATGAGCACCTGTAGCTGGGTCGCGTCACGCAGGACCGGTTCTGGGTCCGATCCACGTGGAGGTGTGTGCTGTTCGCCCTGAAGGGGTTCCGTGGTGAAGTCTCTGGAGAACCCACGGAGGAGTCCCGGCTTCTGGAGGACCGGTAGAGGACGGTGAGTGGGTCTGATTCTGGTGGAACCGGGTTCCGGCTCCGTGTGCGTGGAAGCTGACTCGTGAGTGAGCTGCGTGAACGTGTCGGTGCTGGGGGAGCGCTGGAGGGACCCGTCCCCCTTCTCCTCCTGTGCGCGATCCCCACTCCCACGTCAAAGCGCTGCTCGTCGCGGCAGCGCGCAGACCCCTGGTGGTCCACAGTCACTCTCTGGCTGCGCGGCGGACGGAGCGTCTCTTTGTCGTCCGGTTCTTCGCTGCCTGCTCGTGGATTAACGCGCTCCCCACGCTGCGTGACGCCCCGCGACAGCCCGATTCTCCGTGCTGCCCCTCCTGCGTGTCGCTGACCGGTGCCCCCCCCCCGTCTTTTCTTCCGCGGTCTCCGTGCTGGATCGTTCCCCGCCAACAAAGCCGCGTCCCCCGGCAGACAGCCGCTCCGCTCCGGTCCCGGGTCCCCGGTGGTGCTGTGGCCGTGGACGTGGGTCGTGGACGTGGGTCGACCAATGCAGAAAAGGGAGAAAAGTTTCGGTAAGATGTTCACTTTGCTTTATTTCACGGCGGGTTTCGTGTGCGTGGATTTGCAGCCGATGTGCGCAGACGTGACCCGCCGATCCACGGGCGGCGGTGATCACCGTGGACGTTCATGGACGCGCTGGTGTCGTGTCGGCGGTCACACAGCTGGTCGGTCCACGCGGGGACACGGACACGATCTGACGGTGCGTGGCGGACCGAGTGTGGCCTTTCCCGCACTCCGCTGCCATGGCAACAGCAATTAAACTGACGAACCGTCAGCGGCTCGTTACGGA